>CM075815.1:26577197-27091879 GCA_037975025.1 Excoecaria agallocha
ATACATACCTACACTCCCACTTTTCATGAAAGCACAACATATGATCAAGACATAGATTAAGTCTGCATATATTTTCATGCTTACACATTTCTTTTCCATGCTTACCTATCATGCATACTCAATCAAAATGATATAACCAATATATTTACTTAATACACATGTCACTCCCATTCTTAATTCAACCCATTTCAATGTACATTATGCGTATGTAAATATTCATAAGTGATCATAAAAGTGTAACATTGAACATTAAAGTATGTTTATTTTTATGAATATAAAATATATACACGTATACATCACTTAATTGAAATATATCTAATCATATATATATATATATATATATATATATATATATAGGGATCCATTCGAGATTTAACCATGTTAGAGAGTATGTCCTAGAGTTATATAGAAAGTGATGTATATCATGTATATGGCTCATTTTATTTATGAAGGCACCGTTCATTTATCAATACTATGTTTAAATACATGTGTTTGTTTATATTAAATTAATAAATAAAGCCCTTGATATTATAAACACAGTGCAAAGGCAATCATGAAAGAGTTTATGATATGAGATGTCTATTGTATGTAAATGTGATAATATCTAAATATCCCTAGTCGTAATAGTAACAAGATAGGACATTGTTAATATGGATATACTAGCACATTTTATGCTTTTTGAAAGGTTTAAAGGGCTGTAAGGCCCTAATTTTGACCCAAGTAGAAATTTATGATTTAAATGATAAATTAATGTTTAATGTTTAATTAATTAAGAGAAATTCAATTTTGGGTTATAAGGGCAAAGTGATAAATTTAATTATGTTATGTATGTAAGTTATTAAGCATGATTAATTTTATAAGGTTGCAATTGAAATAAAGAAAGTATATTTGTGGTTAATTTATAAAAGATGGAAAGGTGGGGTTGATTTTAAAAGGAAGAATTAAAGAGGGGACAATTCTTGACATGTAAAAAGATGGAGAACTAAAAGGGAAGTTTTCCACCTTTTATAAAGTCAAAAGTGCTGTATTTAAGAGAGAGAAAAGTAGTCATTGGATTCTTTTGTGTCTTCGATCAAATTTAAAGAGAAAAATTTCCAAATTTTCTTTCTTACTTTCTTTCTCTCTAAAAAGCTTACATGTTCTTCCTCTTTAAATTTTCAAGATCTAAGCTTTATGTGAGTAAATTAAAGGGCGCTAAAGAGAGATTTGGTAAGGTAATGAGACTCTTCTATTAATCTATCTTGAGTTCATCTTCTTCTTTTTTTTTATGGTTTATCATAGGTTTAATGAACAAGAAATTTGGATTTAATGCAAGAGAAACATGGCTATATGTAGAAGAAAAAGTAGAAAGAAAAAAGAACAAGGGCAAAGAGGTTACAAAGGAGTGAAGTGAAGGATAAGATTTCAGCCAAAGTATGGGATTATAGAGTTAGTGACATTCATGCTTGAATTGAGTTGATTTTGATGTAGAAAGGTTTAATCAGGAGAATTACTTAGTAAATTTTTAGATGTGTATAAATAAATGTGTTAAATGGTTAAACCCTAATGTTTAACTTAAAAAGCTTATGTGAGGGAAATCTATAAAGGAAATATGTTAAAAACTAATCCCTAATTAGTTAAATTTCCATTTTAGTTTAAATGTGTCAAAATGCTTGAAAATTTCCATGAAACCAAAAATTTATAATTGAGTTCTCCTAACCTAGTGAGCTTGTTTTGCTCATATATTGTGTTACAAATATGAAATTTAGGTAATTCAAATTGGGTTAGAAACTAGACTTCCATATCTACCTTTTATGTGAAAAAGATAAATCCTAAGTGTATCTCTAAACTTCTGCTCTGTTACTAGAACAACCTTCTGAAATTTATAAATATCTTGAGTTATAGATATGATAGTGAGATTATTTTTAAGTTATGGAGACTAAAAATATAGAAGAATAAGTTTGTAGAAGGACACTTTACCGAAAAATGATGTTTAATAGGTCAAAAATCACAAACAAGATGAACTAATGAATCTACCTTTAGACATAATGTATGTCACGGTCAGTAGCTTTTACCTGTTGATCATGAGATCAATCCCAAACTAGAAATAAACCTATGTCGTAGTCAATAGCTTTTACCTATTGACTATGAGGTTAGTATAGAATCTAAAGTGCGTTTATGTCACGGTTAGTACCTATTTCCTGTTGACCATGACCCTTCTTTGTCTCACTAATAATTGATTTAAAGGTTCTTATTGATTACCAAAGTTACCTAAACCTCTTAAAACATCCTTAAAGAATTTTATAATGTAGAAACAACATATAAAGAGAAATACATTCATTAAGTATGTGATAATATCATATTGTATAGTAATAGACATACATGGTTGATGAAGCATGAATATGGAAATTGCAGGAACAAGTATGTAGTTATTAATTTCATTGCGATAGCATGAACATGTTCATATATTTAATTTCATGTAATGCTTATATGTTGGCAAGTCAAAGTATATGATTGCAAGTAAACATGTTCAACTATAGTTACTCATAGGGTTATATGAGATTGAGAATACATATTTATGTATTTGAGATTGTATATCTGTATATATGAGATTATATGTGCAACATGTATAGTAAAAGCTCAAGCATTATAATTAACTTGAATGTAAATACAGTAATGCCTTCAATTAGAGTTCAACTATGGATAGATAGGCATACCTATAAGGATAGAGTTGCAGCTGCTAGAGTTTTTCCCCATTTGGACACACAGTGTCTCCATTTGAGACTACCATTTGATCCCAATTGGATCTACCAAACTTGATACCTACGGGTATCCACCGTTCCTGTTATCCACTTTTAGAACTTAGGCAAGCTAAACTCCAAGTATAATTGTGATTACAGAATTTAAATTTAAACATTATTGCTTATATGTTATTATTAAATTATGTGATTTTTTTTAATTACAAAAATTGTATCTTAAGTATAAATGTTTATAGTATATCCATCAATCGCATAAAATACATATGCTAAGATATATGTATATCTCTATTGCATCACTAATTATCTTTTGAAATATTGCAAAAGTAATTATTTATTTGTCATTAATATCTTATGTTACATTTGATGCATTTTGAGCATGGTTATTGATGACTGCTGTGAGTGGTCATTTATTATGAATTGTTCCCCACTAAGCTTTATAGCTTAGCATGTGTTATTTGACCCCTGTAGGTTCATTAGGCAAGACTTTTGCTTAGGGATGTTCTCTGCATTAGGAAAAGGCCAACATAAGGTTGTCAAGAAGTTGATGTAGGGATTTTATGAATATATGTTTTGTATAATTTTGGCATTAATAGTTACATGTATATGAAGAATATATCTAGTTTGGGCATGCTATGTTGTAAATGCTCACTTTTGTAAAGAGAGCAATAATGTATGTCAGTGTAAACTAAAGTAACTAACATACCTCATGATATGCATACTATAGTACAAGCAAGTATGTTAATGAGAATAGTGATAGTAATCACTTAATGTAAATGAATTAAAGTATGTGAACAATTATAGTAACACCTTAATCGATATGTATGATAACTAATATGAAGATTATAATGATGATAGTATGATTTAAGAATGCATGATGATATAATATCATATTGTTAATTGATTAAAGATGTATGATTCAATAATATGGTTAAGTTATAGAATTAGGGTGTTACAACTGTGGTTTTCATAATTGTGATCATGGGAGATGATCAAAGCTAACATATGGATGTTTGTTAGAAGAATAAGTTCATTAGAGACCTAGCAATAGAATCCTTACATGTATATTAAATCTATATTGGTAAGGAATCTCTGCATAGCAGTGATGCAAATATCCTTAGACTTGAGATCACCAAAGTTATCTTAAGTAGTATGTGATATACTTTGACTTCATAATTGCATATCCAATCGAAAGTGAGAATAGTAAGGAAGTTGGGTATATTATAACCTACTTAAAGGTAGTTGAGTAATCAATAAAGGATTCATTATCTCAGATTCATTAAGGGAAGTTATCTCGTATGATTCTATAATTGCCTTGTTTAGAGAATCTCTGGCTTGAGTGGGATGCTAAGGTGGATAGGGATCCATAAAGGGCAATTTGGGAACAATGGTTAAATTAATAGAATATACATGTTTAGGTTCATATGAGTTAACATGAATCTATACTTAAAATCTAAATGAGATATGTGTGGTGAAAGGA
The DNA here is from genome assembly GCA_037975025.1 of Excoecaria agallocha. Lineage (NCBI taxonomy): Eukaryota > Viridiplantae > Streptophyta > Magnoliopsida > Malpighiales > Euphorbiaceae > Excoecaria > Excoecaria agallocha. The sequence continues at coordinate 26,581,413 of CM075815.1, forward strand.
GTTATTGCACAGTAACTATTCTAAGGAATAGTATAGTTAAAACCACTTGACTTTTCTGACATTTGGATGGTCATGATGCCTAGCTAGAGGCCGCTCATTATTTGTATAATAGTGTATCATGAAAATCAATTGGGGATTGATAAAATGGTTTAAATTATAAGAGTCATTGTTCAACTAGGAAATTTTGTGAAGAGTCTCAGTTTGAGCAGAATGCTTAATTACATATTATATTGCCAACATGGACAGGAACCCAATAGGTCACACACATATAGAGAAAAGGATAAAATGGTAAAATAACAAGGATAATAAAATTTGATATTATTATGGGAGAAGAACAATAAATAAGAAAATAATTAATTAAAGAGTTTAATTAATTATGCATACGTAGAAAAGTTCGCAAAGCTTTTTGAAAATGTTTTGCAATAATGGAACTAATTGAAATATTGTATTTTATAATTAAATATTATTAAAATATAAATTTTATAGGGCTAAAATAATGTTAATAGGTCTATTGGAGAAATAATTATTGGTTCAAAAGATTAGTTTCTATGTAAAGCCCTCTAGAGGAAGGCTTTCAAGCAGAACCAAGAACGAAAGCCTTAGAGGCCTAATTTTTGGACAAAAATAAATTAAATATATTTCATAAGTTTTATGGATCCCGCCTATTTAATTTGGTTGGATTTGGAGTTGATTTGGGTAATTAAATCAAAGTTTGTGCATAAGGGCATATTTTATGGGTTATATGCAAGGTCTTTTATGATAAGGGCCTAAAATTGGATTTAATTAGGCTCAAATTAAATAATCAAATTCTAGCATCCCATTTAGTATTTGTCTAAAATTTTAAATGACTAATCCCATTAGGAGTGGATTTTTTAAGCTACGTATAAAATCCTAACATAAATGGGATTTAGGTTAAGTGTCTTCTTAATCTTTTCTCCCTCCCAAGCTGTCACCCCTTACTAGCATCAAGGAAATTTTGAACTCCTTGTATTCCCCTTAAATTTGGTTCAATTTTTTGCTCTCTGGTGTGGATCATGATTGGAGGTGTTCAAGTTTGGATATTGTGGTTTACAACAACCTGTGAGAAGGAAAATTAACTTTTCAACAACACTCAAAGGTGATTTTCTTTATTATATATTGTATATTCATGGAAAAATCTATAAATATTGGTTAAAAATTTTAATTTCTTCTTATACATGTGATGTATGTAACCAATCTATTTCCAACACGGTATTAGAGCCTAGGTTTTGCTTTGAATCTAAAATTTTATGTTTTCGCGGAATACTTTTCTATTTTTGAGTTATTTATTTCATGAACTTTGAAATATTGGATTTTGATATTCATGAATAAGAAATATTGATTTCTGAATGTATGTGATTAAATAAATAAAATGGTACCTATGCTAAAAGGAAAAAAAAAGGCTATTCTAAATCAAACTCTATTTATTCTATCCTAAAAGTAGTTTAATGATATTTTATGTGTTTAATATGTGAATTTAAGCCATAGGATTAAAAAAAATTGAAATCAAACATGTTTTACATGAAAACTAGTTTAATTGAAAAGTTCGATAAATTGGTGTTCTTTATGTGTTCATAGGTAGAACAACTTTTGATCTTCTAAATTTGATATATCTGATATATTAATATGTTTTTAATTAATTTGATTAATTAAAATGGGCCTTGAATTAATTGGATTAAATGTAATTCATTAAAGCCACTTAATGGGCTTAATTGAGTCTAAGGGCTTGGTTTAAATTAGTAAATGAGTTAATACGCCCAAGGAGCTAATTTAAATTAAAATAATAGACTCTAATTAATTTTATTAATGGGTTTTAAGGGTTGGAGTGAGCTTAGTACATGTTTGGCTCACTCGCAAAGCCTAAATGGCCCAAAATACACAAAAATAGTTTGTGTGTGAGCACACTCTAGGGTTTTATGTGTAGGTTTCGACCTACCCATTGTTTTAACCCCAAAATTTATTCTTTAATTAATTAAGTAATCAATTAATAATCAATTGGATTGATAATTAACACAAGAACACATGTGATAATTATGAATGATATTATATTATTAGTGTGTTTTTAATGTGTTTATTATGTTAATTTAGGGGTAATTTCGTTGATTTAATGTTTAATTTCTTAAGTAGAACTTTATGAGTTTAATTGGTTAATTTGGTGCTTTTAGGTGTGTAATTAAAGAAAAAGAGAAATTACAAAGGTAAAAGTGTAATTTCAGCAGTTGAAGGATTTTAATAAGCTAACTTTCATCATGTTTGTCCAGAGCCTAGCCACTTAGTGGAGTGGATTCTCACTCTACAGAGTCACCTAAAGAGGAAAAGGAGAAGAAGGCCACTCAGTGGAGTGAGTTTTTCACTCTACAAAGTAGGAAAAGGACAAAAGTGTTAGTGGTTATGCCCTAGGCCAAACATTAAGCCCTTTATGTAATGTCACATTTCATTTTATAAAATTAGGTTTCTTTATGTTATTATATTGTTGGTATGTTATGTTATAATAATGTTTGTAAATAACAATCTAATGTTATTTTGACTATTCTTAGTAATTTATCATTAAATGAATAATGATAAATAAATACTAGAATAAGTTTGATTGATAATCATGGGATGATTATCTACATGGTTATATGAATTAAACTTATAAGTACTTGTTAGAGAATAGAGTATTGGATAGACTCGTAATGAGATACTACATGGGTTAATTCCATAAGTGATCTTGTAATAGTTATGTTATCAATCCTTACACCTGAGATTATCATAGTATCCTACATGATGAACATTATGTTTTGACATAATCAAATATTATCTTTAATTGGATAATTATAAAGATTATGATTGGACATAATGAGAATCATGTAGAGAATAGTGAATAATCAAGAAGAAATTTGTCCCTCTCTTATGAGAGAGATATTTATTGGGCCCCTCAATAAGTAAGATTGAGAAATTCATGGCAATGTTTAAATGAATTGATGAAGCGATCAATATCACTTGATATTATCAGTTTACTTAGTGATCGAGAAATTATATGTTTGGATTATATAAGTCTGACATGGACCATGACTTATGTTCAAATAAGATATCGTGTGACAAAGGGATTATAACATGTTCTATTAGGTTAAAATTGAATTATCAATATTCATATTATTTGGGTAGTCATAATGTCTTGCTAGAGGCCGCTTATGACTTGTGGGCCTGTAATGAAATCGGGGTCCACTGCTAATATAATATGAACCTATTAGATCGCACATATAGAATGTGATGAATTAACTAAGGATTAATTTGGGCATTTCAAATTTTATTTTGTGATAAATTAAAATTCAAAATACACAATAAAATAAAATAATAACAATAATAATATTTAGGGTTAGGTCAGCTATATATATATATATATATAGTGATGTATATATAAGGGTGCTCACGGGGCGGGCGGGGCCGGGGATTGAATTCCCACTCACTACCTCGCTGGGGTTAGGGAGGGTCCCCGCCCCTGACTCTTGAACGGGGAGAAAATCCCCCCCGTCCCTTGCTGCATAGGGATCCTCGTTCCCCGAATTTTTATATTTACATATAGTAAAAAAGGTAATTTTAATTAAGATGTTAAAATTACTCCTTGGAATCTCTCACACACGTTGATAATATATATGGAAAATTACAAATAAGCATCCATTAACCTTAGATTAAATCTAAATCTAAATCCATTAGTCATCATTTTTAAAAAATTAAAGTTTAGGATTACGTTCAATTGAACTGATAATAATATAAATCAGCTTGAATTAAATTTTAACCACCGATTTAGTGGTTTTTTAATGTTTCTGTCGAGTCTTAATTGTGAAGAAAGTAATACCTCTTAAAAAGTATTCAACTTTAAAAAGAATAGAAATCTAAATTTGTCAATTTTCTACTTCTAAATATTTTTTTTTTCTGTTGATTTGAGTATAATTCTTATAATTTATACACTATAATAGCATTAACACCATAATTTATACAGTATAAAAATGTAAAAGCAAGAAAAATGATAACTTCATTACCTAAATGTATACTAAATATATTGCATTCATTTTTAGCCAAATTAAATGCATTCAATTTAATTTTATCTAAATTTAATACATTGTATTCACTTTTACCCAAAAAAACTAAATTAATTTTTACTAAACTAAATATACTATATTTATTTTTATCCAAACTGAATAAATTGTGTTCAATTATCCAAATTAAACTCATATTTAATGTTATTATATATATATATAGTGACGTATATATAGGGGTGCTCATGGAGCGGGGCGGGGTCGGGGATTGCATCCCCACTTACTACCCCGCCGAGGTTGGGGATTCCCCGTCCTCGCCCTTGACTCTAGATCGGTGAGAAAATCCCCCCCGTTCGCCGCCCTACAGGGATCCCCGTTCGCCGAATTTTTATATTTACATATAGTTACAATGATAATTTCAATTAAGATGTTAAAATTACTCCTTGGAATCTCTCACACACGTAGATAATATATATGGAAAATTACAAATAAGCATCCATTAACCTTAGATTAAATCTAAATCTAAATCCATTAGTCATCATTTTTAAAAAATTAAAGTTTAGGATTACGTTCAATTGAACTGATAATAATATAAATCAGCTTGAATTAAATTTTAACCACCGATTTAGTGGTTTTTTAATGTTTTTGTCAAGTCTTAATTGTGAAGAAAGTAATACCTCCTAAAAAGTATTCAACTTAAAAAAAATAGAAATCTAAATTTGTCAATTTTCTAATTCTAAATATTTTTTTCCTGTTGATTTGAGTATAATTCTTATAATTTATACACTATAATAGCATTAGAACCATAATTTATACAGTATAAAAATGTAAAAGCAAGAAAACTGATAACTTCATTGCCTAAATGTATACTAAATATATTGCATTCATTTTTAGATAAATTAAATGCATTCAATTTACTTTTATCTAAATTTAATACACTGTATTCACTTTTACCCAAAAAAACTAAATTAATTTTTACTAAACTAAATATACTATATTTATTTTTATCCAAACTGAATAAACTGTGTTCAGTTATCCAAATTAAACTCAAATTCAATATTATTATAATTGAATGGCACCTCTTATTTTCAAAAATAATTTTTTTCTTTTTATTTTTTATAAATTTTAAATTTATTTATTTACTTTGTTTTTAATATTTATTATTTCCATCAAATTTAAAATTAAATTAAAATCCCCACCTTGCAGTTGGACCTAATAGGGATATAGTTATAGGCATTCAATGAATATGCTATGAAAGCCGATTGATCAAATAGCCAACACAATTTCAAAATTTGTATACGGAGATTGGGCAAAAGTAAAAATACCTATTCATTGAGAGCTTTCTTTCACTTATCAAATTATCGAATTTCCTAGTGTAATTATATTTGATCTTAATTAATTTAATTAATACTTAATTTTAATTAAAATGTGAATTCAAATGAAATCCAAATTCAAAAAAATTGAATTAATTCAATTAAATTTGGCAATTGAAATTGATTAAAATCCAATTTAATTTCAATTTGAATAGTATTCAATTAAAATTAAATTAATAGATTAAATTTAATTTAAATTAAGTTTACAAATTCAATTTTAATTAAAAATAAGATTGAATTTGAGTTCAATTTGAAAAATAGTATATTTGTTTGGAGCAAAACTGAATAAAGGGCATTTAATTTTGGCCAAATTGGGTAAAGTGTATTAGCTCTAGTGAAACTGTATACGATCTATCAGCAGCAGGTGTTGTTGACAGTAGATAATTAAGGCAATCGTAATTAGAAAGAGAAAATTTTTTTACTATTGCTGTGTATTTTTTTATTATTGCTCTTCACTGTTGGTGTTAAGAAAGCTAAAAAGACAATAGATTTTGTAGGGTTATTTCAAAGTTAACGGTATTTAACTTATTTAATTAACTATATATATTTTTTCTTAATCTTATTTTTCTTTATTAAATTAAAATGATTTCTTTTAAATTTATCTTTTCTAATGTCAAGGAAGATAAAAATTGAATAGAAATTACAAATGTTATTTTAATTGATTTTGCTGTACTATTTTTTATTTTGAGTTGTTCAGCATCAACTTACGCATTTCTTTGTGTTGATATGAAATAAATAGCAAATTAATTATATTATATAGATTGCCTCATCTCTTTTTTCAATATATAGACATCTCTTTAATGTGATATTCTATATCAGTGTAATTTGTTAATTAATGACTTTTTTTTTAATTTTCATATATAGAGCTAATAATTTTATTCATACATGGGAATCATTCTTTTTACTTTATTTAGTTTGGACAAAAATAAACACAATGCATTCGGTTGGATAGAAATGAGCACAATTTATTTTTTGGGCAAAAGTGGGTACACTGCCAAAATTTACATGGGAAGAGTTGCTGATGAGTTCACTTAGAAAAGGATATAAATTTAAATCCTTAATTTATTAAATTGAGTAGTAGAGTGTTAGCGTTCTCAATTTTTGTACTTTAATTTTTTTTTACAAGTAAATTAAAATTAAAATTTAGAAGTGAATTAAAATATGAATTTAAATCCTTCTAAAATATACATGCCATAACATTGTATAAAATATACAATGTATTATTTTAATATATAATAACAAAATCATTTATGAAATTTACCGTATATAATGTATTATGTTAATATAGAATAACAACATTGATTATATTGTTTTCAGGAATAAGTGAATATTATGTCATTATATTACTAGTTAATATATTGTATTAATATTTTACACTAATTGAATATGATAGTATAATATAGTATTTTAATTTTATATTTGTTACAGTGACGTCTTTCTAATTTATTGAATTGACACAAAGCATCCCAAAAAAAAATTGAAAGGAAAATAAAAACTTAAAGTGAATGCTAAAATAAAATCAAATACATCATATACATGACAAAACAAATCTTAATACAATGTATTTACTTGATGAATGACTACATTGTATTCAATTGTATTTTTCTAGTGTGATAATTGATTATATTCGATTATATTCTATTATGGTACCATTACATCGAATACAATGTACTCACATTTTCTGAATAATTTGTTGCATCATTTGTAGCAATAAAATTGGACTAAATTGAAGCCCACTAAACCAAATTATAGGCAGGCCTGAAATTGGGTATGAAATAGCCAATATTAACTCAGAACCAGTTAGACCGAACCGACCAAAATTATTTCGATCTAATCGATTTTCGATTCTATAAACTTCAGTTTCGGTTCAATTCTTATATTTTTCAAATTTTGGTTTTAAATTTTTTTTGGTTCATCCTAAAATCGAACCGACCATTTGCACACCCCTAATAAAAAATTTAAAATTAATCATAATTTAAATTAATATAAATTTTAACCATTCATAAATTTAAAATTCAGTATAATTTAAAACTTAATAGTTATAAAATTAATTTATATTTTAATTTTAATTATTTATAAAATGTTATATTTAAAAATTAAATTTTTTTTTTGCGGGACGAGGATCCCCACGGGATGGATACCCTATTCCTCGTCCCAACCCCCAATTTTATAACGGGGATTTTTACCCCCCATCCCCATCCTTGCGGGGGGAAATTCAAGGATTCCTTGCCTCGAATGGGGTGGGTCCTCGTCGGGGCCGGGGAATCCCTGTCCCATGATCATCCCTATGTATATATAAAACCCTAAGTAAGCAAAAGAGTAAGTTGTAACCGCCATTTAAGAGAGAAACAAAAGAAAATCATTTTCTTTCGTAATCTTAAAAGAGAGAAAACAAACCCTAGCCGCCAAGGAAGGGAGCTAGCACCCTGGGCGATTCTCTTCATTGCATTCGCGTGTGGATACCGGTAGAGGGTGTCATTTTGTGTGAGGTTGCACCTACAATTCGATTTATCTGTGCTTTGAGAGGTTGGTAATCATTACACTTCTCTTTGTATTGAATCAATTAGATTGCTTGGATCCATGGTGGGTTTCTTTTTCCACTGTAAAATTTTAATTTTAATATTTTGAAACCCAACAAAAAGGCCACTCTGTGGAGTGAGCTTTTCACTTTATTGAGCTAGAGAATTGGAATTACAATCAAATTTTGGAAAAACACAATGAAAGTTGGCTTCTTAAAATCCTTCAAGTGTTGAAATTAAACTTTTGCCTTTGTAATTTCTCTTTTTCTTCAATTACACACCTAAAAGCACCAAATTAACCAATTAAGCTCATAAAATTCTAGTTAAGAAATTAAACTCTAAATTAACCAAATTACCCCTAAATTAACATAATAAAAAAATTAAAAACACACTAATAATATAGTATAATTCATACTTATCAATTACCCTACACTTACTCTTTGCTCGCCCCCAAGCAAATTAAAAAAAATCAACTTTTCAAAATAATCAAACTTCAATTGAGAATTATGCATTTCAAAACCAAGCTTAGTAATTAATAAAAGCACTTAACAAAATTCTAACTAGAATAAATTTAGGCAAGACAATATGATTTTGTTTCCTTGTGTGTGTGCAAAATCAAAACATTTTAAGCATTTTCAAAATCAAAATATCAATACAAATTCATATTCAAGCTTTAGAATGAATGTACACTAAAGTGTACAAATGGTTTCACACTTGAAACTCTAAAAACACCATAAGCCTTTCCTTTAGCACCAAAATTGGAAGGTCATCTCTGCTAAACAACTCAAAAGTAAACATAGAATCACTTAGGTCTTTAAAGATTTTAATGGGGTTAGAGTATTGGTTATCAAAGAATGGAAAATAGATAATTAAAAAGAATAGCCATTCTATGAAAAGATAGGCTAATATTTTTAAAATTTCATCCTACTAACTTAAAAATTATAATACTGAGCCAAACTTGCTTATCCCTTTATATTCAAAGTACTTTTGAGAGAAAGAACTATTGCAACTTTCTCAAATTTACAATTCATCCCCTTTTATAAGTCACAATTGCTTTCCTTTGTAAACACCCCACACTTAAGATTTTTCCATCTACTGCTAGCATTATTGCAAATTTTCTTTCTTTCCTTTTTTTTTGTTTTTTTTTTCATTGTAGCTTCATTGCTGGTAATATAATGATAAAATGGGTAATCACGAGGTCAATCTTTCACTATTTTACTTGACTTCAACAATAAACTTTAATCATAGTATCCCAAGAATCTTTTCTACTACACTCTTCAATTATCCAACAAAAATTAATCTATTCCAATCCTAGAGTGGCCAATTCTAGAAGGTAAGATAAAGGATATTTAGGCTATATGGGAAAAAGACGATTGCATCAAGAAACATAAATATCGAATACATTAAGCATGCCTTATTAGGCTCAAAATGGCTAATAAGGGATAAATATACACATATAGTAGGTAAAAAGTCTAAATATGGTTCAACAAAATAATTATGCTTAGATCACTTTCTAAGTTGCTTGAGTTGTTTCTATGCTTCGAAGGGTGATGAGGAAGATTCTAGTGTCCTAAAATTCTTTGCTCAACTACTACAATGCACTGGTTTTTTTCTCTTATTTTAAAATTGATCTTAGTGCTCGAAAAGTGGAAACTAAAAAATATAGGTCAAGTTGAATGCTTAAATAGTTAAAAGCTCATTAAACAACATGCTTGCCTTGAATGCTAAACAAAGATTGTAAACACTACACATTCTAAGTCAAAGTTCAATATGTTCAATTTTGAGAATAAAATTGGGGCGAACTAAACTAAATGTACAATAGATGATATTGAACTAACTATACTCAACTAACATGCAAAAAAAAACTAAACAAAAATAAAATGGCTAAAACAATTCATAAACAAAATGAAAGAACTTCCTTGAATTGGTATTCAAAATCAAGTTCAGTTGAGCTCTATCCCTCTCTTTAAATTTTTTTTGTCCTTAGCAAAGTTGAGGTTGGATTACTATGGTGGTAGTAGTAATTGCTCCTAAAATTGCTCTGATCAACATAAGGTAAAATGCGCAGTCTGGAAGGACTAGAAGCAACAACATTCCTTGTTCTCTTAAAGGCCACTACAGAAGTCAAAATATCATAAATAAGTGTCTAAAAGTTGAAGTTCAAAAATTTATCCCAAGAGAAACAAGTCAAATAGAGCTCAAGGTCATCAATTTCCAATGCATTATATCAAGTGATCAAAAAGTAGATAGCAAGTGTAAAATGACATATGAGATTGGTGAAAGATAGTTGAGACTAAGAAAAATGAAGCAAAAGAGTTAAACTTTGTCATTGAGGCTAATTATTGAACCCATTATATGCATAAAATAAGGAAGTCAATTTGAAAGTAATCTTAACAAATATTAAACAAACCAGTGAAATCAATAGTCATTCTCACACAATAGGTACACTAAGTGCAAATGGAATGAAGGTGAAACATTACTTCAAATTCAAATTAAGCTTTAAGTAAATATATATTTAACAATAATCAAGCCACACTAATTCCTTCCAATTAATCTAAGCAACAAAGTTGAAGAATTGAGTAATGCAAAATGCTCTTACTTAATGAGAGTAAGGATGGAAATTGAATAAAGACTATAGCTTACTATGAATGTCTTTGGTGAGGGAAGTGTGTTGCCTGGTGTAATTTGCATGCAAGTGTACTAATATGATGCTTAACTAATCTGCCTAAAAAAATTGATTTATCAAGATCATTGAGTAATAACTTGAATGACATATAAGGCACTACAATTAGATAGCATGACGGTCCACTAGTCAGTTAATGGGTGGGGTTAAGGGGCGACACCCCTTACGGGGTTCCTGAGGGGCAGAGCCCCTGGGTTAGTCAAGGGGCAGTGTCCCTTGACACTTTAAAGCAATGAGAAACTCATTAACAAATTTCTTCCCGAAACCTTATTCTACATTCCTAAAAAATCAAATATGCAAATCATATTAGCAATTATTTTAATCACATTGAGTGTTCATTTAACAAATACAAAATATCATCTGCTTTAAGTGAATGGGTGAGCTTGAGGTAAATCACCTGGTGGACTGAAAAATACACTCTATCGAGTGGCAATATATTGGAACAAAAGTAAAAAAAAATCAAGTCTGGGCATTTCTAAAGGACTCAGTGGAGTGAGATTTCACTCTACTGAGTGGCAAGGCTCTGTACTAAAAATGGAAAAAAATTCAAAGTTGGCATATTTGAAAGGTATTGGTGGAGTGAATTCTGACTATATCGAGTGGTTTAGCACCTAGTAGAGTGAAAATTCACTCTACCGAGTGGTGAACCATTGGAACTATTGAAACAAAAAATAAAATCTAGGCATGGTGATGAACTCAGTGGAGTGAAAATATAGTCTATTGAGTGGTGTGGTACTCGGTGGAGTGACTTTTGACTTTACCTAGTGAATGCTCTCGGTTCACAATCAAAAACTGAGAAAATGCTATGTTGTTCTTCATGCATAATAAACCTCAAAATGAATTTTTAACTTGATCTTCACCTAAATTACCTTACTACTTTGATTGATTCCTCTTCAACAAAATAACAATTCCACCAAAGAATCTTAAGCACTTAGCAAAAATTTATCTTTTGCACAATCAAGTTAAACTGCCCTAACACTAAATATACCTAAATTGCACAAAATCACTATTGATATAACATAATTGAGCCTTTCTCCCAACTTTAATTCTGAATCTTCAAAATTATTAATGTAAACCACTCATAATCCCTAAACAATCAAGCATACGAAAACTCTAAGTAGTCACAATCTTGAATCAATTAACTAAAATTGAATTCAAATCATTTGAAAAATATACATGCCTACACTTCACAACACACACCATACTGTGTATATGATTAACTCTTCCTATGTTTATAAAGCACACTTACCAAGGAAAAACATACCCAATGAGTAGAAATCCACCTTAGGTTTAACTATATTTTAATTCCCTTTAACTAGCACCTTTTCAAAAACTATATGAATTCTTTAATTAGACTAGTAGCACGAATCATAATATGATAATTAAGCAAAAATATCATTAGAAAAAGCCTATTTAATTCTTAAACTCATGAATGAAACACATAAAAGGCTTGAGAAAACACAAATAATATAAAATGAACTATATGAGCCTATCAAATTTAACTAAAGATAAGATGGAAACTTATAAAAAATAACATGAAACAAAACTTATAAAAAAATTGATGAAAAATTTAAAGAGAAGGGTTAGAAGAGTTCTAGCTTATCGAGTCCTAGCTTAACTCATGTTACTCTCTGGAGGTCAAGCTTGCGATCCAAATGTTGGTCTCTCTAGACTTTGCTCTTCACTTTCTCTTTTCAGAAGGAGAAACTTGCCAAAGTTCACCAAAGTTGGAAATTCAATGTCTTCAATAAAGTACAACTCCTCCTTTAGCTCTTCAAAAATAAACTCTACAAGCTTTTCTAGCCTTAATAGCTTCTTTAGGTGGACTGAATTTCGTGCCTCCACCTGAGAATTGAACACTTATTGCTCCTTTGGTGTAAAATCCTTCGTAAGAGATTTAAATTCATCTTTCAAGCTATAGGACTTGTCTTCAACCATGATTGGTTCTTTTATTAACTCACACACCTCATACTCACCTTATTTATTATCCATGATTGGCATATAAATCAATTCTTCCTAGTTATCACTACCACCTTGACTTTCCACATAGATTCTAGATTTTTAATTCCTAATTCTTACTCTCTCAATAAATGCTCTTATTTCCTTAACAAATTCTTTTAATTCTGCAATATAGGCTTTTAATCTTTTATCTTCTCCTCTTAAGAATTAATTATAGCCATGCAATCTTTTTTTTCGGCTTTAAATGCTTTTTTCACTCTACTAAGCCAGAGAATTGGAATTATGATCAAATTCTTCTGTTTTACTGAAATAGGAAGTTTCAAGCCACCAAAACTCACTCTTTGCAAGCTATAAAAGCACACTTAAACATAAAAATTAGGCGATTACAATTATGGATTTTAGTTTTAGTTTTGCCCTAGTTTTAGTTTTCTCAATTGTATAGTACTTTTAGCTTATTTTTCTTTTCTTTTTAGTTTTCAATTCTCTAAATATTCAAGCTTTTTACTGGTGTTCTAAGAATTTATAAAGAGCTAGTTTGAAGCTTCATGAATATTGTATCCCATTAATTTAGTTTCCTTTAGTTTTAATCATGTTTGGAAAGTAGTTTTCTTTTTCTTTTTCTTTTGTTGAAGGATTCTTGATCCCTCATACTTTTATTGTAATGACTTAGTTTGAGCTTTAATTTAATGTAAGTTTGATTATTTCTAAGTTCCTGTGTAAATTATTATCTCTAGTTGTATTAAGATTGATTGTTAACTTATTTGATTAATAGTTGATGATTGATTTAAGTATGATCTATGATATGCATGTTACTTGGTTAAATCATTAGAATTGATGCATGATTATTTTTTGAATTTGAGATAATTGTGCGCTGGTAAGAATAGATTAAAACTAAGAAAATTTGAATTAAGAATAAATTGAAGTTAAGTTTGCTTGAAAAATAGTTTAATAGATGTCTAGAAGTTTAAAATTGGATCTTTATGCTAGGTGTTGGATTATTCCTAATAAAAAGGTTTAATACTTAGAATGATAGTTTCAATAAGATATCTGGATTTATTTAACTAGTTTTCCATAATCACATGTGTTACTTTTGATTTGAGTCATTGTAATGAAAGTTGAGGTGGATAGTCCCTTTAGCAGAAGTGTTTTAGTTATTGCTGTGTGTTTAATTTATGTTACTGTAGTTTTAGTTTTTGTCCTGCTTTATTGTCCATTTAGTTTATTTCTTGCCTTTAATTTAAAAACTTGGGAAATAATCTCAAATACATTCAACTCAATTATAGACATTCTATTTAGCAATCCATGTTTCCTTGGATACAATATTCATGATCTTAATCTTATTTTTCCATATTACTAGCCGATCTAGTATACTTGCTAAACACTAGTAAAGTTTTTGGTGTTGTTGTCGAGGAACAACGATGTTGTTTATTTAATATATGTAATTGAATTAGTCTGAGATTTTTATTTTGTTTTTTTATTTTTAATTTGGTGTTATTCCTTGTAGGAATATTTTTACACATTTACAACATGATGCCTGATTACGTTTAAGACTATAAATTAGTCTTTGTGAAAACACAAATGGAAGATTTATGGGGGGAGATACAAGAACTAAAATATTCATGTCAACCTTCAACAGTCTATTCATTATCGTGATTCGAAGAATCTTGTTCTCCAACCTGCATGTAAAAGGTTTCCTAAAATGGAAAGTTTTCGAAATGGAAAAAGTTTCCTAATTTGATCACATTATTACAATAGCTTAAAAGTAAGTTTCAAAAGTTGAAAAAAAGTTAGTATTCCATTATTAGGCTTTATATTTATGCATTATAATTGCATATGGCATGATGGATAGTTATAGACAAGCCCAATGTGATTGAGCATAATGCATGTTTTGGCCCAATGAGGACTTTCATGTCCCGCCCACTTATTTTTGGTTTGCATTTTCTTTTCAAATTGTAACATGTAATTAGATTACTTAGATTAGAGTTAGAAATAGAAAAAAAGACCACAAACAAGGAGCAAGATGTGCCAGATGGAGATCCAACAACATTGAAGATAATGTATTTATCTATATTTGTTTGAATCATGCATATTACATAGGTTTGAGCTTTTGATGTCCATAACTATACCATATTTATTTGCTTATATTTATTCGATAGATATAGGATGTATACCAATGTATGCCAACCATGTATGATGAGACTTAATTAATAAAAATCCCTCAAACTAATACTAGGGTATATAAGCTTTCCATTAATTAGGGGAGAACTAGAGTTCTTTATAGTGCAGGTTGTTAACCATAATCAAGCTCACATTATATTGAATATGTTCAAATCAAATTAAATAGGTCATCTTAGCTAGCCTATTAGCTTGTTGACCATAGTAAAGGCTAATAGTTCTAGAGGCAAGATTGGGGAATGCATATATAATATGCACGTATCAAGAGTTGATAACCCAATGATCCAATAGTTGTGTAGAGACACAATTGGTATAGAGATACCTACTTTTCAATGCCATGGTGTTTGACTTGTTAACCATAGTCAAGGTCAAATTTCATATCAAGGATTAGATATTGGCCCAATACGAAAACCATCGATTTTTCTCATATCATATAGTGAGGGCTATTGATTCACAATAAAATAGTGAAAGTAAATGGATTAATTAAAGAACTAATTAATGCATACATTTACATGAACAAACTCTCATATATTTTCTTTCGTCACATCTATGTCATCATCATGAGCACATCGAACATAAACCTATGATCAATCTTGGATAATAAGCTAGTTGGCAATAATTATTCTAACTAGATCAAGCAAGTGAGAATTGTTCTCTAGGCTACAAAAGATCCACTATGTCTTAGATACAGATCTACCATCACTTTCATTAGATGATGCCACTAATGAGATCAAGGGTATTTATCATAATTTCATGGAGGATAGTGAGGCAACGACACATGTGATGCTAGGCACTATGTCCTTAGAGCTTTAGAAGCAACATGAAAAGATGGATACTAGAACCATCATTTTCCATTTAGAGGAGCTTTATGCTTCTTAAGCTAGAACTTGGCAACATGAGATTGCTCGAGCTCTTTTTAGCTGCAAAATGGTGGAGGGCACTTCAGCTACTACTTACACATTAAAGACGTATGGGTATGTTAAGAATTTAAGCAGGCTTGGCTATGTTATGGATAATGATCTACACATAGACTTATTCTTGTACTTATTGCATCTAAGTTTTACACCTTTCATGCTTAACTTCAACATGAACAAGATCCAAGTAACCATTCTTGAGTTAATCAATATGCTCAAAACAACTGATGGATCTTTCAAGAAGGATCCAAAGAGTGTCATGGTTGTCACTTTTGCTAAAGCCAGGAAGTAAAAGAAAAAAGTGACCAAGGCATAGCCCAAACATGGTGGACTTTCCAAGAAAAAGGCTACCAAGAAGGAGAATCCCAAAGGAACTTGCTTCAATTGTGGCAAAGATGGCCACTAAAAGTAAAACTGCAAGGTCTATCTAGATTCTTTCAAGAAGAAGAAGCAAGCTGATGCTTCTACTTTAGGTATTCATATGATTGAAATTAATACTTATTCTATTACTTCAAAGAAATATTGGGTATTAAATACCGGATGTGGATCTCATTTGTGTAATGATCTATAAGGGCTTAAAAGCAACAGAAGAGTTAGAAAGGCAGAGATATGTCTATAGTTAGCTACTGGACAAAACATCTCTACAATAGTTATGGGGACTTATCATTTACCTCTTCTAAGTGGATTGAAGCTGGAGTTTAATAATTGCTATTATGTTCCAGCATTATCTAAGAGTATTATTTCTTTCAGTTGTTTATTAAATGATTATGACATTTCTTTTAGGAACAAATGTTGTTCTATTTTTAAGAACAATATATTTTATGCTAAAGCTATCATTAAGAATGGTATATTTGTTCTTGATCTAATTAAAAAAGTACATAATATGGATACCAAGAGAATTGAAGAAGGTAATCTTAACACCTCATATTTATGGCATTGTCATGTAGGCCATATAAATGAGAAACATATGGCCAAATTGTACAAGTTTGGTGATTTGGGATCATTTAATTATGAATCATTTGATAAATTTGAATCTTGTTTATTTGGAAAAATGACTAAAGCTCCCATCACTAGTAAAGGAGAATGAGCTAGAGAGACATTAGACTTAATACATTTAGATGTATGAGGTCCAATGACTACACATGCCAGAGGAGATTACTCCTACGTCATTACATTCATAAATGATTGCTCCAAGTTTTGATAAATCTATCTAATGAAATATAAATCTGAAGCATTTGAAAAGTTTAAAGAATTCAGAAATAAACTAGAGAAACAACTTGGCAAAAGTATTAAGACACTTAGATCAAATCGAGGTGAAGAATACTTAAGTCAAAAGTTTCAAGATTATCGTAGAGATAATGGGATTTTATCTTAAATGGACTCCACCATATATAGCACAATATAATAGTGTATCTAAGAAGAGAAATCAAACACTATTAGATATGGTTTGATCCATGATGAGCCAAGCAGACTTACTTAAGTATTTTTGGAGATATACACTGAAAACTACTGTTTATGTGTTAAACAAAGTTCCTAGTAAGTTGGCTGATGTTACACCATATGAGATATGCAATAAAAAGAAACCCACACTTTCTTATATAGAGATATAGGGTTGTCCTGCTTATGTGAAGAGGACAATGTCAAACAAATTAGATATTAAGTCTAACAAATTCTTATTTGTGGGATATCCAAAAGAAACATTTGGATATTATTCTACCATCCCTTAGAATAAAAGGTGTTTGTTTCAAGACATACTACCTTTTTAGAAAGAGAGTTCCTTCTATAAAGGACAATAGAAGTAATTAAAAACCTACAAATAAAAGGAGAACAATTGATTGAACCAAGGATTGAATCTCATAATGATGAGTTTGTAGTTGAACCTAATTATACACAACATCCTAATAGATATACTAGGATACATTCTATCCCTATGAGATATGGATTTCACATTGATTCAGATAGGAACTTAACTGTAGAGGACGATTAGCTTACAAGCTATCAAGAAGTTATGAAAAATTTAAAACGTGATTTGTGGCTTAAGGTTATGTAATCCAAAATGGACTCCATATATGAGAACAAAATATGAACTTTAACTCAACCACCTGAAGGGATAAAACCCATGGGGTGCAAATGGATCTTTAAGAAGAAGACTAATATGGAATGTAATGTAGTTAAATATAAAGCTCGCTTAGCAACAAAAAGCTATCATCAAAGAGAAGGAATGGACTTTGATGAAACCTTTTCTCCTGTAGCAATGTTTAAGTCTATAAGAATACTTTTAGCTATTTCCATTTATTATGATTATGAGATTTGGCAAATGGATGTGAAGTAACTTTTCTAAATAGAAATCTCACTGAGGATGTGTACATGACACAACTTGAGGGGTTCACATTAGAGTGGCGAAAAGGTACGAAAGCTTTCAAGATCCATCTATGGATTGAAGCAAGCCTTTAGGAGTTGGAACATATGATTTAATGAGACAATCAAAGAGTTTGGTTTCTCATAGAATGAGGATGAACCTTATGTATATAAAAGAGTTAGTGGGAGTGCAATAGTCTTCCTAATTCTATATGTGGATGACATATTGATCATGGGAAATGACATCTCTCTTCTTCAGTCAGTTAAAATATGGCTATCTAAGTAATTCTCCATAGAG
This sequence comes from Excoecaria agallocha, assembly GCA_037975025.1. Taxonomy (NCBI): domain Eukaryota; kingdom Viridiplantae; phylum Streptophyta; class Magnoliopsida; order Malpighiales; family Euphorbiaceae; genus Excoecaria; species Excoecaria agallocha. The sequence continues at coordinate 26,599,729 of CM075815.1, forward strand.
GACCTTAGAGAAACATCCTATATTCTAGGAATAAGGATTTATAGATATAGATCCAATAGGTTGCTAGGTTTTTCTTAAAGTATATACATAGATAAAGTATTAAAGAGGTTCAATATGGATCTTTCTAAGAAATGGTTTATACCTATGGTGCATAAGAAATACCTTTCTAAGTTTATGTTTCCATAGACACTAGAAGATAGAGAGAGCATGAATAGAATACCATATGAATTTTTGATTGGTTCTATCATGTATGTCATGTTATGAATATGTCCAGATGTAGCATTTGCTTTGAGTGTCACAAGCAGATTTCAATTTAATTTTGGAGAGGAACACTGGATAGCAGTTAAGAATATCCTTAAATACTTGAGAAGGACTAAGGATGTATTCTTGGTATATAGAGAAGGTAATTTAGAGGTAAGCGGGCATACTGATGCTAGCTTTCGGACAGACAAGGACGATTGTAAGTCATAGTCTAGTTTTGTGTTCATAATCGAAGAAGGAGCAGTTAGTTGGAAAAGTTCCAAATAAGAAACAACTACTGATTCCACAATAGAAGTTGAGTACATTACTACTTTGGTGGTAGCCAAAGAAGCAGTATGGATCAAGAAGTTTATATCTAAATTAGGAGTGGTAACTAGCATTGTTGACCTAATTCCTTTATATTCTAACAACAATAGTGTCCTTTATATTGTGACAACAATAGAGGCATTGTTCAAGCAAAGGAACAATGATGTCATTAGCAATCCAAGCATCTTCTCAAGCACTACCATCTCATTAGGGAGATAATAGCTAGAAATTATGTGAAGATAGAAAGGGTCTTTACAAATGATAATGTGGTAGATCCCCTTACTAAAGCACTTTCCCAAAATAAGCATGATCACCATATAAATTATATGAGCATAAGATAGATGAGTGATTGGCTCTAGCGCAAGTGGGAGATTGTTAGAGAGTGTACCCTAGAGCCGATATAGAAGGGGATGTATATCATCTATATGAACTCATTTTATTTATGAAGGCAACATTCATTTATTAATACTATGTTTAAATACACGTGTTTGTTTATCTTAAATTAATAAATAAAGTCCTTGATATTATAAACACAGTGCAAAGGCAATCATGAAAGAGTTCATGATATGAGATGTCCATTGCATGCAAATGTAATAGTATCTAAATATTCATAGTCATAGTATTAACAAGATAAGACATTATTAACATGGATAGACTAGCACATGTTATGCTTCTTGAAATGTTTAAGCAACGGTTCTCATAACCATGATCATAGGAGATGATCAAAGCTAACATGTGAATGCTTGTTAGAAGAAAAAGTTCATTGGAGACCTACTAAGAGAATTCACATGGATATTAAGTCTATGTCAGTAAGGAATCTCTTCATAGTAGTGGTACAAATATTTTTAGACTTGAGATCATTAAAGCTATCTTAAGTAGTAAGTGATATACTTTGACTCCATAATTGTTGATCTCCAACTAGGGCTTAACATGGTTATAAAGTTGGGTATATCATGACCTACTTAAAGGTAGTTGAGTAATCAATAAGGACTCGCCATCTCAAATTTATTAATGGAAGTTATCTCGCATGATTCTATAATTTCTTGTTTAGAGAATACCTGGCCAAAGTAGGATGCTAAGGTGGATAGGGATCCATAAGGAGCATTTAGGGAACAATGGTTAAATTAATAGAACATACATATTTAGGTTCATATGAGTTGACATAAATCCATACCCAGAACCTAAATGAGATAAGTGTGGTGAAAGGAGCAATTGCACGACAGCTATTCTATAATAGGGTATAGACAAAACCACTTGACTTTCCTGATTGATGTGAGTTAATTGATGTAGGGAGTAAAAGAACTACAACTAATGGAGAAAAAGGCAGAAAAACAAGCAAATGAAGAAGATCTGTCATGGGCACAGTAGAGTCGCGAGCACGACAAAGCAAAGAAGAAGAGAGGAGAAGTCAAATCAAAAGAAAGTCAACATTTGAAGCTCCGTGTCATGTCGCGAGGGCGATAAGTGTCGCGGGCACGACAGAGAAAGACGTTAGGTAGTTATTTTTTAAAAGGAACTTCAAAGGGACATGATTCTTCACCAAATGATGTGTACTTCTAGAGGGGTACTTGAAGAGTTATGTTGCTTTGGAAGGGTGATTAAAGGGTTATAATGCTTCACAATGAAGTTATAAATATAAATGGTTATTATACAATACAAATTTCAAATCAAATTTTAAAGAGGGTTGTGTACCTCTAGAAGAATGTTTGAAGAGATGCAATGTTTCGCGAGGAGTTTATAAATGCAATGAAGATAAGAGAGGAAAGAAGAGAGTTAGGAAATAATTCTTGATGATAAATGAGAAATAAAGAGCGATTAATTTTATCTTTTGAAAGGAAATCAAAGATCAAAAAAGAAGAAGAAATCTCTAATGAGTAAAGGATTAAGAGATTGTCTTTTTACTTATGTTTTAACTTATTCTTCTCTTATTTGTAATTATTTGGTTGGTGTTTTTTTGGAAACTTGAATGAATATGTTAATGATTTGTTTATTCTTATTATTACAAGTAATCTGGTGCTTTTCATGTCTTGTCAAATAATGCAAATGCAATGCTATGAAAGGAGAGTTATTTCATGCCTGCAATAGAATGAAAATGTATATTGTCATGTAATGTAAATGTTTGTCCCATCTCATGCTATGAAATATTTTAAAAAATTACCCATATTGTTAAGGAGTCATTGACAGGCATACAGAGTGCCATAACCAAATTGGCTCTCACATTTTATCAAATTTATATGGGGATAACCTTATCAAGTTCACACAAGTTCTTTTTCACGTATCATATTGATATAACCTCCATATACTCTTTTCATACACATATATTATAATTTGTAAACTAGTTACATACACATCATATTTTATTCAAGCTAAAGATGGCACCTCACTAAGCACAACACCTTTTACACTCATATCAATAAGGGTAGAAAGACTAATTTCTCATTTTATACATACCATTCTCAAAACTCTCACTTTATCTAATATCGCAAATGTACATATAGGTATTCACATTATTATAGTCCATCAATATATATAAATGTCAAAAGATAAGAAAATAAATTACCAAGAGTTTCTTTAAACATGTCTTGCTTCATTAAAGCTGCAGTCCCACCAATTTGCATCGAGATAGTTAATTCTATAGTTTGGCCCCATTCCCTATGGTTTACCTTTTCTCTCTGACATATAACTAGAACATTAAACTTATTTTCACTCATTTGTGATGTGTCACTTTGTTTTCTCTTTGATATATATCTAGGTGTCCACATCTAAAACAAGCCTTTTAATAACTTTACACATACCCTAATGGTTTTTGGAACAATAAGTGCATCTATGAGCTTGAAGTTCTCTAATTTTCCTAACTAATCCTTGCATAGGTTGTGATGTATTTGGGATTGGCGTTGTCTGTGTAATACAAAATCTCTTTCCAGATGTAGAGCTAGTAGAATCAATTTCTAATACTTCTTTTATTTTACTTGTTTCCACCCATTCTGTATTCTTACTTCCTTTTTCTCTCATTTTTATTTTTCTTTTCATCATCTCTTGACATTCTATGTTTGGTTAACTCTCACAACATTTGAGTTAAGTTATGGTTCATTTCCAATAAGCCCTCTACTATTACGAGTAATATCTCATCTTAAGATACTACAGAAGGATCGTATTCAACTAGATTCAAAGTCCTAGAGTTACTGATTCCTTTAATCTCTTTTATAGTTTCTTTCAAACCATCCATCCTTCAACCTATACTAAAAAAAGCAGGGACATCTATATTAGGCCAAGACACATAAAAATTTTCTATAACTACTTATTCCCAGAGTTTTATTGGCCAGAATTATCCAAACCTTTGCTTTAATACCCAAAATGTAAAGACATTAGAGTCTGTTGCACAAGTATTACAATGATATTGAACCATTTATATACACTATCATAGTTAAAAAGACTGTGAACAAAAAATTTTATACATTACAATTTATATTATATTGTAAATTTTACATTTCAATTCACTTAGTATGAAATAGTAGTTACAAATACAAAAGTAAAAGATATCATCTTCATACGTAGATTTTTCCTAATCTCGTTGTTGGCCTATTATTGCAAACCTTATCCTTGTTGAAAAGTCCTAGCTTGGGTACCTACATGGATGAACACCTGTGCTAAGATATGCAATATAGTGGGGAACATAAAACCATAAAGATGAACTCTCACAGAAGTTGTCAATAATCGACATATGCATGAGCATGGAATTTAACATGTGACAAAATAATACCCATAAAAGATAATATGTTAATGACTCTATAGAGTATTATGCAACTTACTTTACCCTATTCAGTTATTATATCATCATTAAAATTATAATCTGTTGATTAGTGGTATGCACATTAATTTAAATCACCTTTTAAAACAAGTAGTCTTGTATGTAAATTCATATAGGCTACCTATTTGTGTGCATTCACACTTTTCTCTTGCATTGTAGTAATACTTATATTCAACTTCATCAACTACTACCAATTTGCTTACTTATTTAATTCCTTATTACTTTTAGAAACATTCATGTAACTTTTGAATGCATATAAACTTATTTGATATACTTGGTACATATTTGTTATTTTTAGTTAGTCGTAGTGACTCACGTGACTTCATGTGTGTGTATACACAAATTCAAATTTATAGTTAAATCTTAATAATTGCTCCAAAGTTGTTAAGCTAGTTAATTGGATCTATATACACCTATTCTAACTAACAATTTCCATAACATATAAATATTTAAACTACTTTACTATACCATGTATCATATGCATTTATTAATAGTCTTAATATGGTTATCATTATCATGTCATTATTTTATTTCTTACATATGCTTCTTACTTATTAACACATTAGAATAGTAGCTTGTATCTAACCTATGAATCAACCTAAATTATATGCATAAGTTATAAGTTCATACTTTAAAAGTTCATCCATGCAATGAGTGTTTCAATCTCAAACTAGGCATGATTCACACATTAATTATCGATATTAAGTATGCAACATATAATTATAAAGAATAGGCATTCGAGACATGATTCATGACAAACTATCAATAATAATAAGTGTTAGTATATGTAACTTATAGACTTAAGTGTAGAAGGAATTATGGGATTCTAAAATAAATTACTTATGTATGATACTATACTATTATAAAACTATACTCTTAAAATATAACTTCAACCAATTTCATGTTTCTATTTACTATGCATAGATTTATATAAAAGTAACATGTAAGTCAAGTCATAAATTATCATAAGATATATGTCACATTATTTTTCATATTATTTTACTTATATCCTATATGAGGCCTACACCATTCTAAGGGTGTGAATATCGAGCAATATTATGGTAATCGAAGGTACAATAAAGATACCCAAGGGTATAAGTTATAGGGACCCAAATAAGGTTAACTTTGTACTATAAACCAACCAAGTGAACCCAAACAAGGTCAGCTATGTGACCCAAATTGGGTTAAAACTATAGAAACTAAAATATAACCTTATAGGCATGCCTATCTATCCACAACCTAGGCATAGACACAGGCAACTATAACGTTTTTCTTTAATCTTCTTTGCATTTCTCCTTTAAGTAGCATATGTCTTTAGCTTATTTGCATATACACTTCTATGAGTATAAAATCATACACATGTTCATATGAACACATCCTATACTTGTAATCAAGATAAAGGCATAAACTCTTCAGGTGTATATAAATGAGACACTTATTCTCATACTATCATTTGCTTCACTATTCAAACAATATGCACATAGTTTATTTATAAGTCATTTTTTTCATAATCTATGTTTATAATGCATTTAGTCACCTTGGACTAGAAGATTAATGTTTTAAAAGTAGGGAAGGAAGGCCTAGATTTGTGCCAAGTTAGCACAGGTGGTGTCGACTAGTTATAGAGGCCAAAGGTGCTAACTTGTCACAAAGGGTGCTGAATTGTGATAGGACAGCTTCCCTAGTTCATATTGTTTTGTATTTTTGACTTGTTTCTAGTTAGATTTAGGATAAACGGTCTTCTACACTTTTATTCCTCTATGTTTATAGTTTCTAAATCATTAAAAGTCACTCAATTTGAGCTTTTAAATCTCAAGATATTCATAACAAATTGTAGACTACTCCTAAAAATAGGGTAATGGACAACATAAAAATTCAAGCCAGATTTTGACAATCTTAGGAGTAGCATAAGTATTTGATTTATTATGTAAAATTTATGTTTGTGACTCTAGTTTCTATGCTAACTAGAATTACTCATTTTCTTGCTCTACAATGTAAGTTATAGGCAAAATAATGCTACTGGGTCAAGTGAACCCAAAGACAAATTTTTGCTATCTTAGAGATAACTTTTATGTTTTGGTTCATATGCCCCATTAAGTATAACTTCCATACTTGTGTCTTATTACATCATCTAATATTCCATTCGACACATCACATATATAAAACATACATATGCAAAATGATAAGAAGTTCCCATACCTTTTTCAATATCTCAAAGGCTCATTCTACAATCTCTCTCCACTTCTTTCTCCTTGCCTTTGCTTATTTCTCCTTCTACATAGAATAATTACACATGTAAACACTTATATACCTCTTTAAATTAAACTCCTATCATATAGAGTAGAAGAATAAAAAAGAGAGAATTGTTACCTTAAAATTATAGAACCAATAATTTCTCTCTTCTCACAAAGTATATAGTTGAAATTATGGCATTTTCTTATGGTTGAATAGGTTTATTTAGGAAGAAAATGACTGAATTTTAGGTCATTTAGGGTGGCCAACCATCATGGTTTTTATCCATCTAATTTTATTCCTTTTTAATAAAATCTCCAGAAAGACTGAGCGACTTCTTCTCATTGGTCCACTTGTAGGGCCTTGATGAATCCCACCTAGCTCTCTTATCTTCTCTTATTTCTTATTTCTACCCCCAACCTTCTTTCTTTTATTTCAATTACACTCCTATGTCATGCTTTCTCTTTATTATGCAAATGTACATCTTAATATGAAATGACCATATTGCCTTTTTTCTCTTAAAACAATTCCCTTTAGGTCCCACCCTTTAAGATATTATCTAACCAAGCATTTATTCATCATGATACCATTTAAATATGTATAAATTATTCTAGGGCATATGTTAGGGCCTTATAGTAGATTTGTATCCACTAACCTCAAATAGCTTGAAAATCACCTATTCTTCTTTCTTATTGCCTTTCCCCTCCTTAGTCTTTTCTTCACCGTGGTTTTCACCTTTAAGCCAAATTAAAGGAGGGAGAAATTGTGAGTTTATGCTATGAATTTAAATAATAAATGTTTGAAAATAATTATGTTAATTTTTCTCTACAATTCTATACCAAAATCCTTAATTAATTCCAACAAAAACTTATAAATTTACCTAACTTGGTCATCTTTTTCTCACTAGAAATTTGCACTTTCCAAGCTTCCTTTTGCATTAATCTTACTACTATGTTGAAGAGGAATTTTCTAGTGTATCTAGGTTAAATTTAGGCTTGAAATATGGTGGGATTTGAAAAAAGAAGGAAGAAAAATGGCGGATAGCAATTATGAGTAAGGTTCGGTCTACACAAGAAAGAAGATGAAGATTTTTTGCAAATTGGACAGGTTTATAGAGAATTCTAAAACTATATATTTTGTCTTTTAGTGTACCAAATGAAGGGCTAGGATTTGGTCATTTATTATTTAATCCAATTGTTTATTTTTAAGCCACTTGTCACCACTATATTCATTCCTACAATCTTTTATTCACAAATAATAGATTTAGGTGATCTTAATTTACTTTTTATGACATTTATGCCCTTGAACAAATTAAAAATGACCTTTAACCCGAATAACTAAATTAGCCTCCGTTTTCAACATTTTTTTGATTTTGATGTTCCCTTCGTCAAAATTTCCCAAATATTTTTTAAAAGTGAAAAAGTATATTCAGTAAGGTGTGTCTAAAATTTTTGGTCATTCCAACTTCATTTTTATATACTTCTAACTCTAGAGGTAAAATCTGCTGGTCCCTATCCCAAAATTTTAAAATCGTTAGAAATTTCTTTTCACTTTCATTAGCTCATTTAGCCCATTTATAATGGGTTAGGCAATTGGAATAATTTTAGGAGGTTTGCATAATATTTTAAAGCTTGGTTAAACTTATGGTCAACCTGAATAACGGTATTAGGAAAATTCTTCACTATTTGTTTTGAAGACCTATTTGAGCTTAGTTTCTTCTCAAACTATACCATTAGAATCCATTTATTTCACATTATATCATCTAATGATTCAATACCAAACTTCAAAGTAAGTCACCCATCCTAAAATTTTCTTGGCTCATGCACGTTTAACTTTCGGGTTCTTATGAATTCTACTGTACTAATGCCAATATAATCGCACCAAATACCATTCTAATGTTACTGTTCATAGTTAAGAAAGTACTATTAATACTAGATAAAATTTTAGGGTGTTATATATCCATAACCGTTGGGTCAAGAATCTATGTAAATGAGTTTGGCAGCTTAAAAGACAAATAATCATAATAAATGTCTATGATACGGCGTATGCCACTTCAAAGCAATATACATTTGCCCTTTTCTGTATAGTTTTCTTGCTTAAAATATAATTTTGGTTACTCAAATAAAGGACTTTTTAGTGAAAATAATCTTAAATGAAATTAAGGAAAAGATAGATCCATACAAACAAAATGAAATCCTTAATATAAATCATTTTATTTTTATCACATGTTAAATATTCTCAAAAGATGTTTCACAACTTGAAATTTAACAAAATAATAATGAAAATGATGCTAAGGCAACCAAGATTATATCTACAATATTCAAGAATAAATAAGTAAATTAGATCCACTAAAAACTAAATTTAAAAAAGTGGCTACAAATATTAACTTTAGTGTACTTACTCAAATATATGGTGGAATCTTTGAATAGTGATTTGATAAGGAGAATTTAAAAGACAAAAATCAAACCTTAGATTTTTTATGACATTTTAAGAAAGAGGATGGATTTTTGGTTCTGAAATGAAATAAAACTAAAAGAAATAAAGTGAATTTTGAAGGCCAAAAGTAGGAAAACGATGAAAATTGAAAATGGCCTAAAATTGGCCATTTATAAACACCTTTTTATGACTCACAGCCATAAGTCAATGATATACAATCGTGTGTCACAAAGTGATGACAATAATTGGCCAATTTGCCTTCAAAAAATTTATACACGGTTATAAGTCAATGACACATGGCAATATATGAATTTTTTTTTATCATATTTCAAGATTTTATAGGGAATTTTCATAATTACTTACATGGAGCTTATGATGCATAATCATGCCAATTAAAAATTATTTTTCCTCTTGAATAAATATCATAAAATTTCCAAAAGGTCCCTAAACTCTTTAATTCTTTGTCTTTTATAAGAGTAGTTTTTCTCATTAGATAACAATGACAAAAGCTATCTTAGGATTCAGTGTTTATAATTGCCCCTAAGTTTAGAGAAGTAAATGTATATGGTGCCTTGGTGAGCCAAAGTTTTGAGTAAGAAGAGAAACTCTCACTTGAGGAGGTAGTCTCCTAATTACCTCCTAGGGATGCATGTAGAAGCTTGGTGAATTTGACTTTTGGTTCTTGTTAAAAGGACTTCAATCGCCTTTTAAAAGGAATTTGATCATCGATGAAAAGAATTTTGATCACTTGTGAAAAGGACCTTGATCACCTATTAAAAGGACTTTGATCGCTTGTTGAATGGACTTAGATTACCTATTGAAAGGATTTGGATTATTGATGAAAAGGACATTGTGCCTATTGAAAGGACTTTGGGCTTGTTGAAAGGATTTTGATCGCCTGTTGATAGGGCTTTGATGCCTATGAAAAGGACTTTGATCATTTATTGAAAAGACTTTGATGCTTATAAAAAGGACTTTAATCACATATTAAAAAGACTTAGATGCCTATTGAATGACTTTGATGTTAGTGATTTTCAAAAAATTTCTTAGATATTTGGATTTGCAAAAGTGTCTTATGAAGTGCTCATTTATTGTGTAAAAATTTCTCCAAAAATCTCTGATGTATTGCAATTGCTCATTTTTGGAGATAAGACAAAATAAGATACCCAGCTGGTTGCCACTATTGCAAAATGAGTGTTTTGTATAACAAACAGTCATGAGACTTTATAAGTCTTGCAAGTATGTAATATAGATGATTGGAGTATGGCTCCATTTCTACAACTTCTGGTTCTATTGGTAAGCTTATAGGGCAGTTTGCAAAATTAATAGGTTGCTATGCTGTTGGAAGTGATGGAATAAAAGAGAAGGTAAGTATCCTTCATGAACATTCAGTTTGTCAATTGAATCTATAATTCTCCTTTTTTTCTACTAAGGTATAAATACTCTATTTATGTCCAATGCATATTTTTAAATTAATGTTTATATGTCTTCTATCTTGATGTCTAGCATAGTGTAATGAATCAACAATCTATGTAAAGCCTCTATTAAGAAACCTTTTTTGGTTGGCTTTAAAATAATGCATAACTAATGAATCTAATAAATTTTTTGGCTACTTAAAAGCCAGTTTATTCTTTAAAATAATTGAGAAGAATTAGAATTTTTGTTTTTGTTTCTTTTAATATGCTCTTTGGCATTTACTAAATAACAAATACAATAAATAGAGTAAATGATGTAAGGGGATGAGATAATTATGCATTAACCTATTATAAAATGTGTGCTTATAAATCTCTGACTTGGATTTTACATGTGATATTAAGAAATGGTGCATCATATGTCAATTATAAGTGAATATTAAGCTGAATTGAGCTCCTTTCTTTCACACACAAAACAATGATTAGAACAAGAATTATTTTGTTTTTTGTAATGTAGCAACTCTAGAGATAATCAGTTAGGGTCTTAATTACTTAAGGTCATTGTGCCACTAAGGTTTTTTAGTTTGAATTGTGGCTTCATTGGGGACATAATCTGATTGTTGCCAAAAGTATTAGTTCAAGCTTAGAAAATGTCCTGCTAGTTTGATGTTTATGCCACATGAATGCATTTTAATTATGGAAACCAAAGAATGAGAATGAAGCTTTTACTGTTCTTTTAGCTATGAATAAAAAAATGGCACCTGCCATATCGAAGGTGATCAAAATAAATGAGTTATCTCAAACTTAGCAGCCTTCTGTGCCAACTCATAATAGCTTTTGGGCTACAGTGCCTCCTATTTCTCAAATTATAACTACTTGATTCTTCATGGCATGTTAAACTTAGAGAAATTTCTATCACATTGCTGTGTTTTATTTATTATTGTTTGTTTTTCCTTAGATTTACTTATATATATTTTTATATTTTCATGCTTTTGCTTTTAAGAAAGGTCTGTAAACTTATAAAGTAAAAGACATAGATTTTATATCCATTCATAATTAGGTAAGAGGTTGGTTCAACTGAAAATATCAGCTCTATCACGACTTATTTTTGGTGCAAGAAGTGAAGTGTCTGTTGTTAACATCTTGTTTATGCTTATATTTATATTAAGTAATAGTTTCCTACACATATTTCCCTTTTCATTTAAAATTTCTTAATATGCTTGTATTTGTTCAGTAGTTTGGTATCTTGTCTTCTCTTTACCTAACTTAACCAGTTTGTGGATTCCCAATAGAAGAGGTATGACTTTTTAGATAAGGTGCTGGAATCTTAGGTCTATTACTTAACATAGAAAGTAAATAAAAAAAATCCTATTTTGTATGTAGTTATATAGTTATCTTAATTCTATTACTCATTAAGTTTGATTTTATATCTGCTATACAATTTGGAAACATAAGGATATGTTGTAACTTTTCTTTTTTGATTTATGAAATGGCACTATTTATTATATTTTTAGATGTATATATATGTGAATGATATGTGTTGGTAATATATTCAAATAAAATTTTTTCTACTGACCAATGGAATAGATCCCTAATAATATTTTAATTACTTTTAAAATTTAATATTAAAAGGAACACAATCAAATGAGGAAAACTTTGGTTGCTAAAAGGAATCTTTAACAATCAGAATTTTTCTCATTGAAAGTGAACACAATCAGCGAAAGGAAAATTCGATCACTAAAATAAATCTTTAACGATAGAAATTTTCCTCGTAGAAAGTTAAAACAATCAGAAAAGGGAAAATTCGATCATTAAAAATAATCATTTAATGACCAGATTCAAAATCCAATCATCCATACATTTACCCATAGGGCCTTTCTCGGCTTTTTTTTTTGTTGTTATAGGTCTTTATCAATCGAATTTTGACTTTTAATGACCGAATTTTCCTTTTTAAAGGCCATTTTTCTTATAGTGTGAGAAAAATTAGCAATAATTTGGCAAACACATATCAATTGTGTTCCCCCTACATGATATAAATGGTAATATTGTCATTTGCTAATAATATAATTGATTTTAAACATGGCCAAATGTTATAAGTAGTTGCAGCGACATGTATTTTTTATTTTAACTTTATCTTGCTTTTTATCATTATCACTATTGTTATATATATTTTCCCTTCTTTTTCTTGTCTTTCTTCCTTTTTTTATCTTTCTTTTTCTTTTATCTTCTTTTATTCCTTATTATTATTTATTATATGCATTTATTTTATAGGATTGTCATTTGCTTTTTCTTTCCTTGCAATAATACTAGACAATTTGATCAATGCAATAAAAATAAATATATGAAGCAAGTATCTACCTACACAAAGTACTTAAAGAAAAGAAAAATAAATAAGTAAACTAAAGTTAGTTAATTGAGAATCAATGACATATCACATAAATATATATATAAAAGAAAAACTATTATCTCCATGAAAATTTGGTCTAATTTTGTATGGATCAAAGCCTAGCTTGTATCGATCTGTATAACCCTATAACCTAAATGGAGTTGATGGGCTTATGTCATTTGAAGGTCCTAGCTGATAGGAGGGAGAAGGAGTATCATATACCATAAAGCCGACACCTACTGGAGAAATTGATCCTTGGATGGTTACTCTTAAAGCTCCCATGGTATTGCTTGCACTGACTGCCCTATCTATTAGCATCCTTAATTGTGTTACAGTGGCCTCATGATGAACCTCAATCCATCTAAAGTGAGCTTTTATCCTTTTTTTAGTTTCCAACTACTCCCTCTCTTTAACATCGATGTACACCCTGGCCAACTATAGGTTTTCATCGATCACTTGCTTACCTTTATCATTTAACTCACCTGCCAATGCTATGGACTCTTTGATATGAACAAACTTATCATTTATCCCTTTCTACTACTGTAAAATCTATAAAAGTTGGTAGTACTCATTCTACAATGTGGAATGATCTTGTTGTTTTATGAGTTGGTACTGAAGCTAGTGTAACCAATGATAGTCACTCTTTAGTGCTACCTGATCCTAATGCAACTAGTGTATAGACATCTGCATCTCTATTTGTGCTACCTCTATGTGTTACAATTACTGGATAATGGTTGTCAGTGATGTAGAGTTAACCTCTTGCTATGGTAAAGGAGGAAGATGTTCTTTGAGTTGAAAATGCATAAATTCCATGGGTGTATATGAGGAAGGATCTCAATGGAAAATAGGGAACTATTGTGTTGCCTATCTACTCATACGTCTCCACTAGAACCTCGTAATGCCGCTATTACTATAGTAGGTCTCATTATGTGCCAAGAATAAACCTCAGGATGTATTCCAATTCTGCAATCTAATGTTATGAAACATTTTGCTCAATAGGGCTCTTCAGCTGCATGAGCATTTGTGGCTGTGTAGCCTACACCTCCCTTATAAGATTAAATGCTTTGTCCATCTCTTTAAGTGACAAAAACCTATACTTTACAGGTGAGGCCTAGTCCTTCTTGGCAATGCGTATATCCACCACTATGTCATAATCTACAAGGATGATCTCCTTGGTCGGCTTCTTCATTATGCCCTTGGGTACATAAAAGGATAGTAGTATTCTAGTGATTATATACGTGTAGGTCATCAAGATAGGACTTCTTCTTAGGGATTATATCTATAGCTGGATGGCCAACACAAATCATAAAAGACTTTATTTTTGAAGTCTTTATTTGGAGGATTTATGGTTTATAAGTTCTTATTTGTATTAAGGTTTTTATATAGTATAGATGTTCTTATATATAATGGAAGTTTGTAAATGTAAAGAAATGTTTTTATAAGTTTATTTTGATATAGTATTTAATGCATTTAATGCCACAATTTACATGAATTTGTAGTAGAAGTAAAGAGTTATGGTTTTATTGGTTGCTTTACAAGTAACTTCGAGATTAATCCATTAAGTACATATTTATTATATGGTTAATGTTTGATTATAGAATAAGGGTGTTACATATATACCTCAACTATATATCTCAAGATTCTTATCTTTTATCCTTGTCTAATTATTTGACTCACTAATCATCTTGAACACATGTTAATATCAATTTAGATTTATAAAGATATTCATTCGTATGTCATAAAACTTGATGTTAATAAACTGAATGTAACACCCCTTACAGGTCTCTTAGTTTACACATGAGTGATAGAGTGGAGAAATGATTGTTTTATTTATTTTGCTTAGTCTCAAATATCCATTCTTTTGAAAAATTGTGACTTATTTATTCAACCAATTATTAGAAATTGAATTTGCTATGTGTCAATTGAAAATTTGGCAGTATAACGGCTAAATTTTGCCTAACCTCCCTGAAAAGAAAATAATTTCACACAGCCCCATAGGGAATAAAAATTCAAAGACTGTAATATATACATATCTAACTACTCATGACATGTCTCATGTTGCTAGTTATATACTCAAACTTACATACATCATTACAAACAAATCCCAAACTTAACTGTTGCTAATAAAATATATACATGCCAAGATAACTTCAAAGCTATATAAATATATACATGGCAACAAGGGATAAAATTTCCAAAATTAATGCTGCTTCTTCTTAACTTCAAGCTCCTTTGTATACTTACTCCACTGTTACATCGGGACCTACACGCAGTAAACACTAGCGCGGTGGTGACTATAAATCTAAAAATTTTCCATCACATGAATAATCACATTATTCATGCAAAATTTTTATTTTTTCATCATCAAATACATGGCTAATAATATTTTTACGCTCAATTTAATCTGAAACTATTTCTTTGGGAAAACTTCCATTTTAATCCTTAAATTTTTCTTTAATCACAAAATTAACTCTTTTACTATTTAACTACCAAATTACCACTAAACTACTTATTTTCATTTCATATTTGATAATTAGCTTACAAAATTAATAATTAGTCCTTGTTTTACCTTTTTCATGTAAAATTTCACTTTAGTCCTTCCAATTTATAAATGTTGAATTTTAACATGTTTGAGTATTATTTCTTTCCACTTTTACCTCTAATTTAATTTCTTGTCATTTTACCTTTAAAATATAATATTTAGGGCTTATTACCATTTTGACCCTAACTTTTATTTTCTTTCACTTACGTCCTTTTTCAATTCAATTCATAATTTCACTTCACAATTTACAATTTTTAATTCATTATTACCATTATGCCCCTAGTACCACTTCGACAAAAATCTACGGACTAGATATATGGGATGTAGGCCCCATAAGGCCACATCACTACACTAGGGAATGATCTGAAGAACCACTCTAACACTTTCACTGAACACTTAACACTGACCTATGGAAAATCGTTATGACTTTACCATAGCATAGCAAGTCGTCATGACTAGCACCGCACTAAATATGTCCCTATGGCTGGCCATTTATATCTTGAACTAGATTTTAATCGTCTGACCACTACTAAGGGTAATATTTATTATTCAATTAGACATTTTCTTTCATAAATTAATAATTTCATTTACTTTTGCATTTTAATTCACTAGTCACTTAATTCATTCACCAATTTGCACAAATTATGAATTAATTCACTATAATTCATCAAAATCACTTTGAACATAATGCCAATTCATTCTCAAAAATATTCTTATAAATTAAAAATGAATTCATAGGCACTTAATTTCATGTCTATATTCATTTAAAAGCATTTAACATTAAAACTATACAAGTTACACTTTGATTTTCCCTAACAACAAATTCGGCCAAATAGGGTTCACCACCTTTACTTTATTTTTAATTCATTCTAACTATTCTAATAACCACAATTAAGGTTCTAAATCACTAATCTAAAGTTAATTTCAATTAAACATGCATTTCTCCTAACTTTGGTTAGTTACATAATGCATAATTAGGCTTTAATTAAAGGAAATTGCTGAAATTTATAGTCATTAACATCTCTCACTTGATTAATCTTCCTTAGGCTTCCTTTTTCTTGCCTTTTCCACTGGAAGATTGAATTTCCCTATGAGAACCTAATAAAGGCCAAATATTTAATTAATCAAAACCCTAATTTCTTAATCTTTAATGCTAAAATTGACAATAAAATTGTATGTTAATCATTAATTTATACTTGTAGATGACTTTAAAATAAAATAAATCCATTAATTTCACCTACCTAACCTTAACCTCCTTCACTTTCTCCTTTAATTTTAGCCTTAATTTCCACTTAAAACAATGATTAAAAAACCAAATAACAACTAGAGACATAAAACATGATATTTGAGGCTTGGATTTGAGAAGAAAAGAGAGAAGAAATGAAGAAAAATTGAGAGAAAAAGAGAAAAGGGGAGTTCGGCCAAGAGAGAGTAGAAAGGTGGCTGAAGAAGATAAGCTAAAACTTTAAAAATCTGATTCTTAAATTCCTTTTATAGTGGTCCAATTGGTTTGGGTTGTTGGTCCAACCAAAAGCCTACCCAATTAACCCAAAACCCTTTTTTTAAGCCAAACTTGTAAATTTTTAAAATTATCTCACTTCCCAACTCATATTGACCTTAATTCAAATTCCATAATTCATAATGTATAAAAACTAGGCTTTACACAAAATTTCAATTCAATCGAAGTCTATTTTTGGTTTGATTCAATTATATTGGTCTGATTCAACCACTACCAGTGTCACTGTAAATTTCCATTTTTATAGCAAAAAAATTCTATATATTATTTTAGGTAAATTTGAAAACTTTGGTGAATTTTGGAGCTCATTTACTATTTTTAGTGACTCGATCAAATTTAAGTCAATCCAAGTAAAATTTCACTGCACCGCTTCCTTTTCATAATTTCGGATTTTGAAGGCCTATATGACCTCAATTTCACTCCAAATTTTAACTCCGAACTAACCATAAGCAATATTTTTCGATGGTCAAATAAAATATTTTCCGCCTTCGGATGAATTTTTATTTTATTTTTTGTCTGGAGTCACTATTCAATGTTAGAAAATATTGTTTATAGCTAACTTGGTGTTAGGACCATTACACTAATTCTCTATCCATTATAAAATACCAATAATCTCTATGACATATTAATATTTGTATCATAATCAAAGTATCAAGGCGTGTATTTTCTCTCTTAATTAATTATTATCCCAATTATGCCATTTTATCCTTTCCTTGGTTACAATTCTATTTTTATAATGCATTACAACATTATCTTAGTTTTATCTTAAACATATATTGAGTTCATATGCTGTGAGTTCATAATTCACTTATGTTTACATGTAAGGAGTCACACATATCTCACATATAATTACACAATGCTAAATAAAAAATATGTAGTTATAAATAAAACATATTGATCCATCTAGCTTTCAAAAAAAATTAGCTATAAGTTCATAATTCATTTAGGTTCACATGCAAGATGTTACACATATCATTTTTTCATATTAGGCAATATAATTATTGAAAGACATTATGTAAGAACCCAAAATAAGGCCTAGTAGAATTCAAGGATATTAATATGTTATTAAAGTCTAATTAACCTTAATTAGATAAATTATTATAAGTTAAGACCTAATGGATTGATATTTTTAAGTGTCAAAGGAGTAAAGAGTTAATTAAAAATTTTTTTTGTAATAGTGCACAATAAAAAAATTAAAGCTAAGTGGTCAATTTTGATATAATTAAAAAAATAAGGCCAAATGTAATAAAATAATTTTATTTGGGATCCAATTTAAATAGTTTGTAATATACGTTTATGCACAATTAATGCATATAAAAAAATTATATGTATAGAGTTATATGAACGAACTAGTGCATCACTAATATCTAGTTATAGACTATATTAAAGATAGCATGTTCCTTATAGTAATATGTTGCTTGCTTGAGATAGTTAAATGTCTTGCATGATTTGTCATATACGAAAGCTATGAAAATGTTTTATTAATATAAGTGTTTTCTTTGCAATGAAATATAAGAGTTATGTATAGGTATTCATATCGGTGATTGCCTTTCAATTAAAACACTGGGTTATAAATTTTCCTTATAGCTACTTATTCTTGCTTTCTACTAGGACATGAGGTTCAATGTCTTGTATGCAACATAAAATATTTACGGATCTATAAATGATAAACTCAATATGATACTGGCATTTGAGATAAAAGTAAATTAGTAATTCAATGTATGCATTAGTACATTAAAAATCACAAATACATCAAAGATTGATAAATGATAAACTTTCATAATACTAATGCTCTGTCTTTCTTATGAATATACATATATTATTGTTGATCATATGCTTATATTTGTGTGTGTGTGTATATATATATATATATATATATATACATATTCCAAGTATATGTCAAATTGTGTGGTATGTGGAAGGTATGACTTAGTGTAAATAGTGGTATATCATTCAATGAATGAATTATAGGTCTAAAAGATAATTATGCTTATATGATTAAATGTTATGTATATAAAGCACGGATATCAAATTTACTATCATTAAGTCATTTGGGTATCATATGTGGACTCTTGTTTATTCATTTTGAATTGGTATCTCTTTCACTTGAACATAAGGTATACTTGTAGTTCATTATGTATGCTTGTTGGCGACCACTGTGAGTGATCATTTGTCATATTTTATTTTCCCCACTAAGCTTTATAGCTTAGCACGGGTGTTTCATCCGTGTAGGTTGCAAGGATAGGACTTTCTCGCAGGACTGATATTCGCAGCAGGTTGGCCAACACAAGTCTTTGAAGATTATAAAGTACATAGTCTTCTTTTTAGTTCTTTTTTGTATTTCAAGGGTTTTATGTTGTGTTTGAAATCTTGTAAAAGTATAGTTGTTTTGCATATGAAGAATTATAATGTTGTTATAGTACTTGTATATAATGTAATATTATACTTTAACAATTATATATATATTTATATATGTTGAGTTAAGCTTTGGTATAAGATAATCCTTATAGTAAGGTTTTCTATTTGATAGAACAGTGATGCATGATTAAGGAATTGAATTATTGATATCGTTAGGTTAAGAGAACTAGGGTGCTATAATTAGTGGTATCAGAGCTTAGGTTTAGCCATTTTTAGGCTATAAGTGTTTACAGTTGTTGTCATAGGAATTTTTTTTTGTGTTAGCCTAATGCAAATATCACTGTTTTGATTTATATAGATTGAAGGATGGATAAGTCAAAAGAAACTGGAGATGAGATAGTTAAAGATTATAGTATTGGGGCTTTAAACTCTTCTGCTCTTGAATCTTCGAAAGTGAACCGTGTCAAAATATCGGTTTCCTTGCTTGAAAGGTTAAAACAGTTGATCCATGATTTAACTTAGATTCTACAAGAGTCATCTAAATTAAGAATGATGATAGATGTTAAGAATAATTATGAGACTAAAGCTAACTATAGTAATAACCCAAAACAAGACAAATCAAATAAAAGAAAAAAAGATGATGGAAGAAGGTTCCTCTAGCAAAATGGCACATCTTAAGCAAGATTTAATAAAGGAAGGTGGAGGTCCTTGAGCCCCTAAGTGTATTTATTAATCTAAAAATCATTGGGGTATATGTAGGGTTTCAAATCAGGCGTGTTTTAGATGTGACAGTACTGTTCATTTTATAGAAAATTGCCCAAGACCCCAAAAGATTAAGAGAACAACATCCAGGAGTGAAAAAGAAGCTTAAAGTTCTAAAAGAGTCTGAAGTTGCGGAACAAGTTTTTGGTAAATATCTATTTTACCTTAGAATTTATTTATTTGGATTGATAGATCCTAAACTTAGAAATAAAAATTATATGCTTTTGAAATATTTGATATGATGGAAGTTTGACAATGATATATGAATATGATTAGTATATGCGATTATGGTTTAGGTGTGTTAGTAGGATACATAGTGATTGTTTTATAATGATACATGAGATAGAGCTATGTTAATTGATGAAAAAGATCTATAGCTGAGGCTTTTGAGATGTTAATTTGAAGATTTATTAAAATGCTCTATATATATATGTCAGTGTTTTCCTTATTGAGTATGGGTAATTGATGAAACAGTACATATGGGATGGGGCAAAAAACATATACAGCATATGAGATTATACATTTACATCTTATTGCATATATGAAAGCATAATTCACTTATAGGATAGCACCAATCATCATATTTCATGTACAGGCCCCAACTGAAAAAGGAAACTGACAGGATATATGTTGAGCATAGTAATGATATAATTGTATGATAAGATTCTCTAATATGGAGATAGAGTTATAAGAGAAGCAAATTAAGTTAAAGTAAACATCAAGAGAATTTGGTAGAAAGAGTATGGAACAAAAAGTTTATAGTGTTAGACACAAAAGTATAAGAATGATATTGATGTATTTGAGTAAATAATATAGGTATGAATTTCGAGGATGAAATTCCTTAAGGGAGAGAGATTTGTAAGGACCTAAAATAAGCCCTAGTAGAATTCAAGGATATTAATATGTTATTAAAGTATAATTAAGCTTAATTAGATGAATTATTATCAATTAAGACCTAATGGATTGATATTCTTAAGTGTCAGAGGAGTAAAGAGTTAATTAAAAAAATTTTGTGTAATAGTACACAATAAAAAAATTAAAACTAAGTGGTCAATTTTGATATAATTAAAAAAATAGGGCCAAATGTAATAAAATAATTTTATATGGGGTCCAATTAAAAGAGATTAATAATCTAGGGGCCAATGTCAAAGGAAGTAAGGAAGTAGGGTTAATGTTTTAACTAATTATTTAGAAGAGGGTAGTTTCATTACATGTAAATTGTTGAGGGACTCCAAGGGAACTTTTTTCTTCATCTTTATGTAGTGGAAGATCACATTTAATAGAGAGAAAAGGTGGGAGTGGCTGTGTTCTTAGCTTGGGGCAACATCTTTTCTCTCCTAAGCTTCTTGTTTATCTCTCTTAAATGATCTACAAGGAAAAAATCAATTGCATGTGAGTGATCAAAGGATTTTTATATCATAATTTCAAAGAAGAAGAACAAGGAGAAGATATTTGTAGAGGAAGGAGTAAATTTCAGGTTTGGGAACTTATTCTTCATGCATGTGTGTGGATATAAATGTTTATGCTTGGATTAATTAATTTTAATGGTAATTTATTAGTTTGTTTAGGGTTAATGAGAGATTTAAATAGGAAAAAAATCGTGTTTTTTAATGTTGAGGAAAAACTAGGTGTGGTTCTTGTGAACTGGGATGCTTGTTTTGTCCTTATTTGAAGTTGTAGACCTCGGATTGAGGTGATTCAAAAATTCGGGTAAACGAGATTAAATTATATACAATTAATTATAAGGATTCATGGCTTGATTCTATTGTTAAAAAACTCAAAAAATTCGTACAAATGAATTGTTTGAGTGTATAGGCAGTTTTGAACAATTACCAATGTTTTAACCATAACTCCTTGTATTTAAGTGATAATTGAGTGAGGTTTGATTTTATGTAAACTTTATAGAACTATAAACAACTTAGTAGAGAAACCTAGCCATAAATATGCCTTTAAATAATTTATATAATTTATTGAATTTTAGATGAACTAATAATTCAGGTTCTGGAATAATTTGTGGTAAAAATGAGATATCTTTGTGTACAATGATCAAAATGACATAAGGTTAATTCCTATGGAAAATAGAACTATAAATATACAATTCATAAGTGGAAGCTAAGCCTAAAAGCTTTCTCTAGGCATGTGTAATTTAGGGTTGAATCCAAACCTGTTCACTATACTGCTCTTAGGAATGGTAATAAAAAAAATGTGAATATATTGAGTTCCAGATATGATTTTTAAATTATTTTTTATGTTATAGAAACTAAACACATAGCGCTACAAGTTTGTATAAGGTAGTTTTCACTAAAAATGATGTTTTATAGGTCAAAACCATGATACAAGTTGAATTTGTAATCCTGCCTTTGGACAGATTCTATGTCACGGTTACCAGGTATTACCTAGTAACCATGACCCATTTATACTTCACCTAAACTTGACTTAAAGGTCCCAAATGGGCTGTAATGGATATCTAAACTATTTTCTTTGTGAATTAAACAATTTATAGCATATAAATACTTGTATTAAGAAATATAATTTGAGTTATGATTATATATATATACTTTATTTACATGTGTTAACATTGAAGCACATTGAATTATGTATGGCATATGATATGTTTACTGATAAAGGTATATATATATATATAAACATTCATATATGATCAACTTATGAACAAGCTTGTTATATGCAAACATACTTAAATGTAGATATAAATACATATATGATAGTCAATATTAAAAATGCTACTCTTGAATGTTCATTTGATGCTGGAGTATATGAACCAAGAAAATGAAAACATGTTATGTTATATATATTTATATGTAAATATGATGGTGCCTAGTTGTATACATATCGATGAATCTAAAGCTATTATATTTAGTTGTATGACTTGTCCTTGAATGGGTTGATATATATATATATATATATATATATATATATATATATATATATAATTCTAGATGATTATACATGATTCCTATGGATTTTTTGAAATTATGATGATATATATAGTTTGAAATGTTAATTTTACTTGTATAAAGAAGTAATGTGATTACTAGAATATATGTGTACATATAAACACACACACACACACACACACACACACAGATACATACATACATACATATATATATATATATATATAGTATGATCTTACATGATTGGGTTTGAAGCTTAAAAGATGTTTTAGAGTAATGATTCAAAGAATATGTTTAAAGTGAAAAGTATGAATATGTCTTTACTTAATTGAAATGACATAATTAAGTATATGTGTTGTTACATGTTAGCATACTAAAATACAGAGCTATAGTGCTATAGATTCAATTATAGAAATTTTATTAAAGCATATAATGGTAATGTTATATGAGACTATGTATACAAGTGTATGCATTAGAGAGGGAGTATCTTGTCATGTGATTGTTACATGAGCAAATTGTATAAATTGTTTATGAATTGTACATATATGTTTATGTACTAGAGAAGATATATATTTTTACATGATTATGTACGAGTAAAAATGACATTATATAAGTATAGTCTTGACATACGGAATAGTTACATGATTGAATAGGATTACTAGTACAAAATAGTATTACCCAACAGTGAGCATGTTCACATGTTTATAGAAAGTCACACATGAGTGTGTATATGAGTACATTGTTCATAGTTACACAAGAGTATACATGTGCATATAAAAATATGAATGAATAAAGAAAATATAAAGTAAAGAGGTTATATTGCTTGTATTAAGTCTAGAAAGTGGATAGATAGGCATGCCTATAAGGGTACCTTGTAGCTGCTTTTGAACAATTTTGGCCTGTTTAGGTCCACATGAAATTAAAAGTTATAGTGACCCTATTTGGGTTTAAAAGTTAGAGTTGATTTAAACAACCTCGTTTGGGTTGTAGCTGACCCCGTTTGGGTCCGTTTGACTGGTCAAAGTTATTTGTTTGACCCCATTTGGGTTTGCTTTATCGATTTATCATACAATTTTGTCCCTATAAGGGATCATCATTTAATACCTCTGGGTATCTTATTTATACCTTCGGGTTCCACCGTTATGATCATCAGTTTTGTATCGTCAGGTGCTATCGTATAACCTGTTATCCACCTCTTTAGAATAATGCAGGATTTGCACCAAAATTAAGAAAAGTTTGATGTTTAACTCAAAGTTTCTTGAAGTATGTCAATTCCTAAATAAACTTTATAATATATTTTATATATGAAATTCCTTTTTATTTTTATCACATACAAAAACTATGAAATTAAAATAGTTTGTAATATACATTTATGCACAATTATTGCGTAAAAAAATTATATATACAAAGTTATATGAATGAACCAGTGCATCACTAATATCTAGTTATGGACTATATTAAAGATAGTATGTTCCCTATAGTAATATGTTGCTTGCTTGAGCTAGTTAAATGGCTTGCATGATTTGTCATATATGAAAGCTATGAAAATGTTTTGTTAATATATGTGTTTTCTTTGCAATGAAATATAAGAGTTATGTATAGGTATTCATATCGATGATTGCCTTTCAATTAAACACTAGGTTATAAGTTTTCCTTATAGGTACTCATTCTTGCTTTCTACTAGGACATGGTGTTCAATGTCTTGTATGAAACATAAAATATTTATGAATCTATAAGTGATAAACTCAATATGATACTGGTATTTGAGATAAAAGTAAATTAGTAATTCAATGTATGCATTAGTACATTAAGAATCACAAATATATCCTAGATCGATATATGATAAACTTTCATAATACTAATGCTCTGTCTTTCTTATGAATATACATATATTATTGTTGATCATATCCTTATATTTGAATATATATATATATATATATATATATATATATATATATATATATATATATATTCCTAATATATGTCAAAGTGTGTGGTATGTGGAAGGTTTAACTTAGTGTAAACAGTGGTATATCATTAAATGAATGAATTATAGGTCTAAAAGATAATTATGTTTATATGATTAAATGTTGTGTATATAAAGCACCAATGTCAAATTTACTATCATTAAGTCATTTAAGTATCATATGTGGACTCTTGTTTATTCATTTTGAATTGGTATCTCTTTCAATTAAACATAAGGTATACTTGTAGTTCATGATGTATGCTTGTTGGTGACCACTGTGAGTGGTCGTTTGTCATATTTTGTGTTCCCCGCCAAGCTTTATACTTAGCATGGGTGTTTCATCCACTACAAGAAAATTGGTTTTTAACGACTAAAATTTAACGAAGGGATAAAAATCCGATCGTAATAATATACAAACAGTGAAAGGGGATTTAATCCGGTCGTTAGATCTTAAATTTTATTATTATTTATTGAAGGGATAACATTCGATCGATGAAAAATTAAAATTCCGATTCTTATTGTCTTTAAGAAAATGGCAGGACATAAATTCTATTATCTTTAAAAAATAATTCACAATTATTTTATAAAAAATAAAACTTAAAATACCAAAAGTTCAAAATTAGGAAAAAAACACAAATTGATTCCCTGTAAAACGCAAGCCAAATTTTATCTCTTTTTGTTTCCACCATTTTTCTCTAAAATGTAAACCTATTATTTTTTATCTTCCAAATTTATTTCCTGTAAAATACAGATCCCAAACCTAATAGAAGTGGAAAAAAAAGCTTCCATTACTATCCATGTGGCTAGAGATCTAATTTTGCTTCTTTAATCGGACTAGGGCACTGTGGAATTGGCAATTGTAGGTAAATGACAGATTGAAAAAATCCTATTTTATTTGTTGATACCAGTTGAATATTGCTTTATATTTATGATCTTCTTCCATTCAAATATGAAAATGGGGAATTTTTTCTTGATTGAAGAACCAATCTTTTCTGGCTGATTAATTTTGCAATAGAACTTTGGAATCATATTGTCATGTTGGTTGTTTAATTTTCTAGTTGATCGTTAGTTTTAGATTGGTATTTTTGGTTGTTGATGATGTTTAGTAAGGGATTGTTTGTTGTTATTAGGGACTGTTGTATCTTTAGGAATCTGTGGGTTCATGTCCATTGTTCTATCTCTTTTCTTTTTTTTTTTATTTCTTGTAGCATTGGCATCGTGCTATTGCCATTGCCATATAAACAAAAGAAAATGTTTTTAAGTTTTACCAGTCATTCAGACACATGATAGAATGCAACTAGGCTTAAATGCTGCTCTGTTGAAGGCTGGTTATTGCCTTTTGGGTGTGCAGGTTTTTTATTTTTTTTCTTTGAGCTTCCAATTTATTGCTGTCCCTTTAAGCAGAGTAGCTTGTTAGAAGCACTTGCAGAGGGGGCTGTCAGTTTTGATGTTAGTTTTTGTTGTTTGTTGATTTGGTTGTGATATAGAAGTTTTGTTCCTGTGTATGTGAATTGTATTTTAGATTCAAACTTTGTAATTTGTTCTTGGTTATAGTCCTTCTTTGATTGGACTGGGTTTTTTTTCTTATAGTATCCTCAGCAGGCTTGTTATGTACTCTGAATTATCTGGCTGGTTTTTAGCTATTTTGGCTTCCAACTTCTTTCTAATAAAACTTCAGCCTATAAAAAAAAGATTATTTAGTTATACTTTTTATGACCTTTTGATTTACAAGAGCATGAGTTCTAAATTACTGGACTCAGTTATGATCTGTTTGATTTCATGGGAGTTGAATTGAAATTTTTATCATCCGTTTACCTGCTCTTGCGTGACTTAATATATTAGTAGGATATGAGAATTTGCTTCTTTCTTGATTTTGATACGTTCATTTCTTGCTTTTCTTATGCATTTCCACTTTGTTGAGTTGTTTAGGAAATGAGTGATTAGTTGAATTATTTGGGATAACAAAAACAAATACATTATCAGATTCCTTAACTTTTTTATAGAGTTAGCTTTGGCCTATTTTATTGCTATTCTCCATCTACAATAGAAATATGAGAAATTTCTATCTTTTGGATGAACATTGAGGAAAGATGTTGAAGTTATAAATGGTAAATCGCTGTTTACCCTTGTTATACCTAGGAGCCAACGAAACTCAAGAATTTTACTATGTAATCTCAAAGTCCTAAGTCGCTTGGAAGTTTAATTTTCTGGAAAGGCAATAGCAGATGGTAATGATGTGAAGCATCAACCGGATGCTCCTCAGAGTTGAAGATGCAGGAGTTTTGGTAACAACATAATGAGGTTTCACAAAGCCTGTAGGAATGATTTGATTCCATGGAACCGATTAGAGGCTTATGATGGTACTTGGGAATTATAATGTTCGGTGATATTCAAGTAAAATCAACAAAAAGAAAGGTGTTTTTAAGCTGCCAATGAACACAAAGTTTATGTGGTATCTGTTAGTGTAAGCCCTAGCCCCAATGCATTGTAATAAAACACTTTGAATTAATTTATCTTTTGTATTCCTGTGCATATCAATTGATAGAACTATCCAAGAAAGTCGTTTCGGTTTAAGTTATCATGTGTGAGGCACATGGTTGTAAGACCTTGAAACAAATGAGACTTCATTCTAAACATCCCTAGTCAGTAATTGTTATGGGAATAACAATGAATTACGACTAGTATGCTCTCTCTGATATTATGAGTTCTGTCTTACGGATCATTAGGACAAGAGTGTCAATCAGAGAACATAGATATATGTTAAAGAACATGGTATCTGGATACGATCTGCTCATGAGAACACTAAATGGTACAAGTCATAAGTGTTTCTCATATGCAAGTTTTGTATCAGAGTTCTTATACCTAAAATCTCTATGAAACTCTTTATGAATTACCGTGTACTTTGACATACACCTAACGTGCTCGTAATAGAGTGACAAGTACGGGTATGATTGGGTATGCATTGATTCATGTTAGAGAGCATGAGAGAAGTGAAGGGATTACCCCTCTCGATAAGAGAGAAAATATCATCAGCCACTTGATCAATGAACTGAGAATTGTATGGCCATACCGAGATGAAATAATGAGTAATCATTATTTATCTGAGAGTTCAGTGTCACTGGAATATCAAGAAAGGAATTAATATATATAAGGATGACTAGTTCCATGCCTTATATTAATTCTGATATTTATGGGTAAGGGACTATGCAAAATTGCATTAGATCACTAAATGCCATATGCATTTTCATTTAATTTAGAATGCTATAATATCTTGCTAGGGAATATATATAGCCTTTGAATTAATTTATTAATTCATTGCCAATATTAAATGGACCTATAGGATCGCACACAAAGCATTGGGCTTAAAATATTTAAATAGTGTATTGGGAATTAATTTGGACTTTTATTTAAAGTCAAATTAATACATAAAATGGGTAAACAGATTTTTGCCTAAAACAACTAGCTGTTTTAGATAAAACTATAAAGGTGCGATTTTGCCTAAAACAACAAATCTGTCAAACAAGTTTTTTGCCTAAAACAGCTAGCTATTTTAGGCAAATATGTTAACAGTTGTTACACAAGAAAAATTTATTGGCATATGCTAGTTTTAATTTCAATTAATTAATTATCTATGTATAATTAAGTTAATTGAGTATTAAATTCTAAATTGTATTTAATCAAAATATAATACTTGAAAGGAAATTAATGTGGCCAAAATTCGGCAACCAATTAATTCCAAAATAAGTTTATTTTGATTAAATGACTAATGCCATCAAAATTTGAAACCTAATAGAGTTTGAATTAATTTAAATCACTTAATTACGAAGTGATGGAGGCTGAATATATTCCTAATTCTAAGGGATTTTGGTATGACCTATCTTTCCTAAATTAATGATATAAATTAATTAATTCTATTTTTGATAAGGTGAACAATTTTTCTCTTTTGGCCGAAATACACAAGGGGAAGAATACTTTCTTGCTTTCTTGTGTTATTGGCATTAATAACACCTAAAAGAAGTGCAAGATCAAGTCTTGTAGCTTCAAACCATTGCCTTTACACAATACTTTAAAAGAGAGCTAGTAATCTCTATTTTAAGCCATCTTTGCAAGTGTGTGTGTGAGAATAGAGGGAGTGGCGTAAAAGGCTGTTCCTTGGCATTGGTGATCAAGATCTAAGGCGGATGAAGTCATCTTAGTTGCTGGTCATCACCAAATTCAAGATTTAAAAGGCATCAAAAGTTGTAAGTTGAAAAAACCCTAAAATTGCATGTTTCGATTCTTGTTATGGAATTGTTTGGCATGTATGATTGTTTTTCATCGTTTTTTCGCTGCACGATGACCATGAACATATCATGTCATATTTCATTAGTATCAAGTTTTAGGAATTCTCAATGCTACTTATTGAATGAAGATTTAAAAAATAAAGGTATTAGGTGGATGTTTGTTTGAAATGCTTTAATTGTATTTGATGGCTAATTATTTCATATATATCCCTAAAGAATAATGGGTTTTGGGAAGGTAATTTATGACGTTGGAAAAACCATGCCGAAGGATGAGCTGTTTCATTATCTAGTCCTTTTAATTCTATTATATGCAAGAACATATTTGTGAGACATCATGTTGAGTAAAATTGTCATGTAGATAGACCAATTTTTAAGTATTTATTTAGGTTATATGAAATTGGTTAAAAATCCAGATCATTTACATTTCCCTTTTTTCTTCTTCATCTTTTTTCAAGTTTTCTTCTCTAATAATATGCTAGAAAATTTTCTCTTATTCACCGTTTTGGTATCTTAAAGATAGTCCCATTAGATATTCACTCACTACTCCTAGTTTGTTTCATTTTATTTGCTGCTTAGTGGGTTTTCTTTACTTAGTGGGTTTTAGTTTTAGTTGATTGCTAATTGGATAACTGTTGTCTTCTACTTGGGTCATTGGATTTTGTTTACTTTGATAGGATGCTAAAACTATGTTTTTTAAGGTTTCTTCTATGGGCCATAAACGTTGTCTTTTATTAATCATAAGTGGAGGAATGATAAAAACTCATTTCCTTTAGTCTTTCTACATATATTTTCATCCTGTTTGATTTACAATATGATAATATGTTGTTAATATATTATTAAATTTATTATTATTTTTTAATTTCTTAGCCATTTGGTCTACTACCTTTATAAATGAATATTAATTATAAATTTATGTTTATAGGTTTTTCGATCAATGGACAACGACGATTTGATGCTTATTATTCATTTTTTAAAATTCTAGCTAGATAGATGTTGGTATAGCAATGAGCTATTTTTCTAAACACATTTATATGTGACACATAGAATGTTAAACAATTTCAAAATATTGGTATACTTTGTATTTGATTTTTTATAATTTATAAAAAGATTATTTATTATATTTTTGGATATGTATGTATGTGTGGGAGTGTGAATGGGGTGTACGTGAAATATTTAAATAAAATTGTTTGTATTAATGATCGGATTTACATTTAGGGATGGAAAATCTGATCGCCATTTGTAATCATTAACGACCGGATTTTCTTTCGTTAAAAGATATAAACAATCTATGAAGGAAAATTTTGGTCGTTATAAGTTAATTTTTACAATTAGATTTCCCTTTGCTAAAAGTGGAAAACAATTAATGAAAGGAAAAATCGACGGCTAAAAGGGCATTTTTAACGACCGAAATTCCCTTCATTAAAAGTATAACACAATTAGCGAAGGAAAATCCCATTGCTAAAAATTTAACGACCGAATTTCCCTTCGTTGAAAAGCCCTTCGTTAATAACTATCGGATATAAATCCAATCGTCTATACTATGAATGACGGGGCTTTTAACAACCGGTAATGACCGAATTTTTCCAATCGTTATAGTATTTTAACGACTGAATTTTAACTTTTAACGACCGAATTTTCCTTCGTTGAAAAGCATTTTTCTTATAGTGATCCATGTAGGTTGCAAGGATAAGAATTTCTCGCAGGACTGATATTTGCAGTAGGTTTGCCAACACAAGTCTTTGAAGATTATAAAGTATATAGTCTTCCTTTTGGTTCCTTTTTGTATTTCGAGGGTTTTATGTTGTGTTGGAAATCTTGTAAAAGTATAGTTGTTTTGTATATGAAGAATAGTAATGTTGTTATAGTACTTGTATATAATGTAATATTATACTTTAACAATTATATATATATATATATATATATATATATATATATATATATATATATATATATATATATATATATATATATATATATATATATATATATATATATGTTGAGTTAACCTTGGGTATAAGATAATCCTTATAGTAAGGTTTTCTATTTGACAGAATAGTGATGCATGATTAAGGAGTTGAATTATTGATATTGTTAGGTTAAGAGAACTAGGGTGCTACACATTACTATACACAAATACAAATACATATATATCTTATGTTCCAAGGTACAGGGAGCTCTTTGAATTTACATCAATAATTTCATAACTTCCTGCATAAGAATTTACACAAAATCAATTAGTAATATTAAGTATGTAGCATGTGTTTATATAGAACATGCATTCACCAATATGCTTATGGTTAAGACAAAAATAGTATACAAGTTTTTATGCATAACTTATTGTCTTGTATGCATATGTGATACTAAACTACCATGTGTATATATATATATATATATATGTTTGCCATATGTGATATAGGGATGTCATATGGAGATAATATAAATATTTAATTAAAAACTATCATGCTCATTTATTATTTACTATTGTAGTTTGCCTTTCTATACTTTGAATTAAGCTTTCCCTTTTCTAAACAAGTGGAAAATAGGTTAAACTATAGCACCCAAAGGTATAAATAAGATATCCAAAGGTACTAAACTTTAGACACAAACAAGGCCAAACTATACGATTGATTGAGCGAGCGGATCCAAATGAGGTCGGCTAATAACCTAAATAGGGATGTTTATGATCCAAACAAGACCATTTTTATATTTTATATGCCGGAAGGTGTCGAAACTATACTATTGCAGCTGCAAATTACCCTTATAAACATGCATATCAATCCATAACCTATTCATAATGCAGGCAATTAAAACTCT
Organism: Excoecaria agallocha; assembly: GCA_037975025.1. Taxonomy (NCBI): domain Eukaryota; kingdom Viridiplantae; phylum Streptophyta; class Magnoliopsida; order Malpighiales; family Euphorbiaceae; genus Excoecaria; species Excoecaria agallocha. The sequence continues at coordinate 26,631,726 of CM075815.1, forward strand.
TTGCTTTATCTTTCTTTACTTTACTTTACTCTATTCAATCATATACTATACATATACATGTATAATTATGTATAACTATGTCCAAGGTAATCATACACATATTCATGTATAACTTTCTATAAGCATATTATCATTTACGTGTTTGAGTATAAATACTCGATACTTGTAATAACTTTGAATGAATGTAGCTCGATCACATGTGTCTAATAATGATATTTATCATCATGCCATCATGAGCTTTTTTATTTATAAGATATGTATATACATGTCTATATTTTAGACTTCTTTAAAACATACATTATGGTTTTAAGATCACATATTAAGCATGCCTAAACTATTCATGTATACTCAAACACTATAATACCATACTTGTTAGATTTAATCATAGGAGTATGAATACATATAAACATCATATGTTCATGTTATCTTTTTAATATTGCATCCTTTAAATTTCACTAAATCCAATGCCCATTTATCTATACATTTAAAACACATCATCTCATGTTCCTATTAGTTTAGCATGGTAAACATATATGATCTCAATATTACAACTAGTAAAGTTACACAATTATGTTTAACAATCATGTTCTAGGGTTAAAACCCAATCATATGTGTTTATATTAAATTAATGACTATGCCTTCTATGCATATACATACATACATACATACATACATACATACATACATATATACATACACACACACACATAAACTATCTGTGTGTGTTTGTGCAATTGCCTATAAACATACCATACTATAGTTATTTACAACCATATGATATATATATATACACACACACACACACACACACACCATTTTAAGTAAATAATAAAAGTTATGTTTTGTTATCAACATATCGTATCAACATGATAATGTAAGTTCATTGGCGATTTTCAATATGATATCAAATAGCCTAATTGGTCTTCTAAAACAATAACGTTCTTTGTCTTTAGTTTCCCATACTTCAAATACCATTCAATTTGCACATATATAATAGGAGTTATGACCCTATCTTTACAGACTATCCAAGATTATAGTTTTTACGAAATCAATTTGTGTTACTAATTTAAAAATTTATGGAATAAAATGGATACAAAATTAGACTAACATTTATCAATCAAAGTTATGCTTCTATAAGTATAGTTTATCCATAATTTCATCTTATAGCTTTTGGACCTCTCTACCAAGAGTTATGTCCAGAATACTATAACCTGTTCACTAAAACTCGGCAGCAGTTGACATTTTTGAAACAAATTTTGCTATTATTTTAGAAATTCATGGAATAAAATGGGTGCAAAATTTGACCAACATTTCTCACACAACATTTCTACTTCTATGTGTCTAGTTTATCAAAAATTTTCTCATAACATTTGGACATCTCTACCATGAGTTATGTCCAAAATAATTCAATTTGCTCACTATAACTAAGCAGTAACTCACATCTAATTTCGAGTTAAAATTAAAAATACTTAGAGGCAGAATCAAACCTAAGTTTCTTCTACAAAATTATAGGTGTATATCTTAGGTGTAATTTATAGTTGGAAATACCAAATTTAGATTTGTATAACTCAAAATATACTTTAAAAATAAAAGCTGGTTCCTAGTAAACTAACAAAAATTTCTTTAATTAACCTTCTTTTCTTTCATCAACCTTTAATTCCATGAACAAAATCATTCTTGCGAACCATCTAGCCAACAATATAACACACTTAGCTTGAATTCACACATACAATCACACATGCAAAGCAAGAATTACTTATGGTTCCCATACCTTAGCCGAAATCCATAATATGCCACCTTCAATCTTTTAACACTTCTTTTCTTTTTTTTTCTTCTTATTTCCTCCTTCTTCCACATAGAACATGCATTAAAAAATATCTAGAAATTCTCTTCAAGCAATTGATTTCCACTCTGAGAAGAATATGATAGAGATAAAGAGAGTACATTACCTTAAACAAACCCAACTTCAAACTGTTAAATCAACCACATAGAAGAAGAAGAATTTATGAGAGAGGTAATGAGAGTGAGATTTTAATCTTTTAGAGAGAGGGATGAAGAAGAAAATCTGAGTTTTCCTATTAGATGTTGCCAACCATACCTCTCTAAGCACCAATGGGTGTTATTCTCTCTCCTGCATGCAAAACATTAGAAAACTAAGTGGAAAGAAAACTCCACTTAACTCCATCTAATTTCCATCTCTTTTAAAAATCTACCGCACTCTTTCTTTCTTTCAAAATTGCCCCTAAAGTTATATTTCCTCTTTGAATTATACCTTTAATAATAATAACATCCTTTATAATTCACAACTTTACCCCAACTATCTTTCTTGTATTGTAATTGACCCAATAATTATAATTTGTTTCATTTGCACATAAGGTTAAATAACTATTTTACCCTCTTTCACTAAAAAATTTAATTTGCACATCTAAACTTTCAATGCATCATCCAATTATGCTTAATGAGACATTATTATTGTGATAATATCTTTGAATTCTCTTAAGGCCTATTTCGAGTCCTTACACTATATACCAATTGTGTCTCTACATAACTATTGGATTACTAGGTTATCAACTCTTGATACATGCATATCATATATTCATTTCCCAATCTTGCCTCTAGAACCATTAGCCTTAGTTTTGTTCAAAGTGCTAATGGGCTAGCTAAGATGGCCTATTTAATTGGACTTGAACATATTCAATATAATATGAGCTTGACTATGCTTAACAACCCACACTTCTCCTTTAGTTAATGGAAAGCTTATATACTTTACTATAAGATTGAGGGATTTTCGTTAATTAAGTCTCATTATACATGTTTGGCATACATTGGTCTTCATCTTATATCTATCACATAAATATAAGCACATAAATATGGTTTAGTTATGGACTTTGCTACATTGACCTACCCAAGCCAAAAGGGAGATCAAAAGGTCAAACCTAGGTAATATGCATGATTCAAACAAATATAGATAAATATATTATATTTAATCTTGTTGGATCTCTATCCGGCCCATCTTGCTCCTTACTTGTGGTCTTTTTTATTTATAACTCTAATCTAAGTAATCTAATTACATATTACAATTTTAAAAGAAAATACAAACCAAAACAAGTGGCTAGGATACAAAAGTCCTCAGTGGGCTGAAACATGTATTATACTCAATCAAATTTGGCTTTGTCCATAACTTTCCATTAAGCAAATCATACACCCCTATATTCAATTCAAATGCATAAATATAGAGCCTAAAAATGGAATATTAACTGTTTTTCAACTCTTGAAACATACTTTTGAGCTATTGTAATAGTGTGATCAAATTACGAAACATTTTGCATTTTGGAAACATTCTATTTTAGGAAACTTTTTGCATGCATGTGTTCTTATCTTACTTATCAATCTAATTGATTATTAATTGATTACTTAATTAATTACTCATATTAAATAACTAAAGAAACAATTTTAGGCTTAAAATCATAGGTGGGCCAAAACCTACACATAAAATCCTAAAGTGTGTCCATGCATAAACTAGTTTTATGTATTTTGGGTCATTTGGAATGAGCTAAATGTGTATTAAGCCCACCCCTGCCCTTAAAAATAATTAATAAACTTAATTAGTTATTTTAATGGGGGGGGGGGTTTTACATAAATGCCTACAAAATAAAATCAACTTTCATTATTACTCACCTGCATTTCTATTTTTCAAATCTATCATTTACTAAAATTCATATTTCAAAAATATCCATTTATAATTTATTGATTACAAAAAAAAACTCATCTTACAAAACAAAACCCATTTCCTCACAAATTATTATTGTCTTCTATGATTTTTATCAATCAAACCAAATTTGTCACAAATTTATCCGATTATTAGAAATGATGAGTGAGAGTTCTTTCCAATGGGCGTTGGATCCTTGGAACTTCCGATGTTAGCTTTCCTAACTATTTTGAATTTTCTTTTACTAATAGCTATTTGGTTTTTGGTCGGTCGTTAGTCTTCCATGTTGTGCATCATCTTTTCTCAATTATGAAATATAAGGACAAACACTACAAGAAAATGTTAAAATAGCAACGAAACAATTTTTATTGCTAATTTAGCAACGGAATTAAAATTCTATTGCTAATTAGCAACAAAAATCTAATTATGTTGCTAAAATTTGTTAAAATTTTTCTATATAGCAATGAAAATAAAAGTAGTTATTTTCCATTGCTAAATATAGAGGGAAGTTTTAGCGCCAAAATATAGCAACGTAACGCTTATTCCGTTGCTAAATAAGGCACCAGCAGATGGCACGAAAATTTTCAGTAGCAAAAATAGCTACGGAAACCTATTTCATTGCTAAAATAGCAACAAAAAATGAATTATGTTTCTAAAATAGCAACGGAAAATGAATTTTATTGCTATTTTAGGATCCTTAAAAATTTTTAGTTCAGAATTAGCAATGGAAACCCATTTCGTTGCTAAAATAGTAACGAAAATAAATTCGGTTGCTATTTTAGAAACCTTTAAAATTTTCACTAGCAAAAGTAGCAATGGAAAATGATTTTGTTGCTAAAATAGCAATAAAAACCTATTCCGTTGCTAAAATAGCAACGAAAAATAAATTCCATTGCTATTTTCCCTAGTGAAAATTTTAAAGGTTCCTAAAATAGCAAACGAATATTTTTTTGTTGCTAAAATAGCAACGAAATGTTGCTATTTTAGGGAACGGTTAAATTTTCAGTAGGGAAAATAGCAACGAAATTTATTTTTCGTTGCTATTTTAGAAACGGAATAGGTTTTCATTTCTATTTTAGAAACAAAATCATTTTTGGTTGCTATTTTTGCTAGGGAAAATTTTAAAGGTTCTTAAAATAGCAACGAAAATAAATTCTGTTCCTATTTTAGCAATGGAAAAATATTCGATTGCTATTTTAGGAACCTTTAAAATTTTCAGTAGGGAAAATAGCAATGGAATTTACTACTGAAAATTTTATGGTCCTCTAAATAACAATGGAAATTGATTTTCGTTGCTATTTAGGGGACTTGATAATTTTCACTAGGGAAAATAGCAACGAAATTTTTTTTCGGTTGCTATTTTAGCAACGATATCATTTTTCGTTGCTAGTTTTGCTAGTGAAATTTTTCAAGGTTCCTAAAATAGCAACTGAATAATTTTTCATTGCTAAAATATCAACGAAAATAAATTTCAGTTGCTATTTTAGGAACCTTGAAAGTTTTCACTAGGGAAAATAGCAATGGAGTTTATTTTTCGTTGCTATTTTAGCAACCAAATTGGTATCCATTTCTATTTTCCATAGTTAAAATTTTCAAGGTCCCCTTATATTATATTATTTCATAATGGGAGTAAATCCTACATCTTCTTTGTTTTTAAAAGAAAGACAATATAATCTATTTTTAAAATTAGCGATTTCAAATGATTTTTTTTCTTTTAAAGAATATAAAATTAAATATCAAATGTCAAATCTATTTTGCAAACTGGAAAACAGAGCTAGTTAGTTGTACACACTACATACTAATTATATAAAGCATTCAATCCACTTTGACATAAAAATGGTATTGGTATCGTATAGAGTAATCAAATGATAACTGTTGCAGTTACATGTGATATACCAAGCATAGTAAATACAATAGATAAAAACTACTTCACACAATGGGGTCTGCAAAATCACACTTGCAGACAAAAATGTATAATGCTTGATTTACAAGATGTATTATATTATATAATAATACTTTTGCATTCATTTTCAGACAAAAATAATGAAAAAGATTTTTTTTCCTTTTTTTGCTGCTTCTTTGCAAAGATATCAAATTGGGCTACCGATTTAAAAAAAACATAAACAATTAAAAATGGGTCTAGACATTAGTTCACAATAGCTAAGCCTTTTAGCTGAAAAAGCCTATTATTAAACATAATCATTAGCCGAGCTCTATCCAGACCTTTGTGATGAAGAGATCAAAAACTCCACCAAATGCAAAAGTAAAAACCCCTTCATTTTTTATTTTTTCAAAGCTCAGCCTCCTCCACTAATCTCTGCTCTCTCCTTTGGTCGATTCCCTTTTTCAACGATCAACGAAAGGCGGAGAGACTAATCACCCTTCAGCAACTACACATCAGGTAAACTAGCTTTGCCATTTTAAGTCTTTTGCTTTTACTTGGATTCTTTTTTTTTAGCATCATTGTTTTCTTAGATCTGTTGTTTCCCCATTTTTTTGCATCATTATTTTCTTAGATATGTTGTTTCCTCGTTTTTTAGTATCATTATTTTCCTAGATCTATTGTTTCCTCATTTTTAGCATCATTATTTTCTTAAATTTATTGTTTTCTAATTTTTTAGCATCATTATTTTCTTAGATCTTTTCTAGGCTTGCATTTTCTTTTGATCAGTTAGATCCGTGAAAAAATAAACTCTTTTTCTTCATATTTGATTTCAATTTGATCTGATTTCTCTTTAATTTTTTTAAGTGTTAATGTGTTAGATTTATTGATTCTCATATCCTTTTTGACTTTTTTTTTCAATGCAGATTTCTCAGACTTTTTTTGCAGTGCAAATTTCTCAAATTTCTACAGTGCAGTACATTCTCCGATGGCAAAATGTCTTGAGATTTTAACTTGAATAGAAGGATATCCTGGTTCTTACATCGAAGAATGTGTAAGTACTCTTGTTTTGCAGTCATTAAGTTGCTGTGTTCTTATTTTTGACCTTGTTGTTAACTTGTATTCATTTACAAATGGAGTTGCTTTTACTATTAAACTATCCTGGTGTTTTAGTACATTTTCTTTTTCTTGTAATTCAGGCCCTAACTCTCTTCAACAATGCTCATCATTTGTACAATGTGGTGGGGCCATAATGGGTTTTAGTATGTTTGCTTTTGTATTTTTATTTTTTTTCTAATTTTAATTAGATAAATAAGGCTCAAATTTTTTTCTTGTCTTCGACAAATATACAGGTGTTGGAAACTTTGGCAGCTTTAGATCGAGCAATCCACTCTCCACATGCCACCACAGAAGTAAATATTAAAAATCAATATTGTTTTGGTTAAGATTTGAATTTTGCCATGTGGATTTTTGTTGAAAAACAATATTTGTCAATATTTGGTAGTGTTCAATTTATTTATTTATTTATTGAGTTTAATTTTTTTCAGATAGAGCATATATGATTTTGTTTTAGTTATATCCATAGTTTTGAACTTGTTGGAACATGATTTTGATTGTATATTTATGTAAATAGTGGGGTTTACATATAAGAGGAACTGATGGATTATTTTGGCAAAATTATTAAGATACTTGAAATTGAATACCCTGCATTGCCAATTAAATGGTGTGTACTTCTTAAGTTTGAATGGTTTGATCCTACAGTTAACATTGGAACAAAAGTATTTAACTGATATAATCTCATTGAAATCAACCAACGGAGAAGATTTAAACAATTTGAACCATTCATGTCGGCAATGCAAGCAAGCCAGGTGTATTATGTCCCTTATCCCAACTTAAGACAAGAAAAGTTAGATTGTTTGGCAGTCAGCAAAGTAAAACCAAGAGGTGTTTCTAAACCTCATGCAAAGGGAGAAAGCAATACAAATGAAAGTGAAGCATTTCAGGAAGAAGAACCTAATGCACATGAATAAATGCATCTTTTGAGAATGAACCTTTAAATGATCCAAATAATGATTTTTTGAAATTTTATCAGGAGAGGATGACGAATCCATAGTGGGCAGAATTCTGAAGATGAGCTCAAATTTAGTTCTGAATGTTAAAAAATAGAGGATGATTTTGAAGTGCAATTAAGTTATGATGGCGATTAATTTGAGTACATTTTATTTTAAAACCTTTAAGTAATCCAAATATGTGTATTATCGCTACCACTATAATATTGTTATATATGCTTTAATCATATTGTTCAATTACAAGAAGAATAATCCAATCCTTTATTTTTTAGGTATAAAATATGCCACCTAAAAAAAAGAAGGGAATGCTACTGCCTAGGCTTAGGTTATTTTTGGATGAACAAGGTAGTGCACAATTGACCCCTCAGCAGCAATATCAGGCATCACCTTCACCAACATCAAACACCAAATGGCTCTCTTCATTTATCAAGTGAATCGGCATCCAACAATCCAAATATATTAGCACGACCTTTAAATGCATCTACTCCCACACCAGACTCTGACACCATACCGATAAATGTACTGGGGGTAGATGATGAAGATGAAAGAGAACGCCCTCCACTTGGTTCGAAGGGAGTTGATGGAAGAATTGGTATTAAGATTATCAATGATATGTGAGTATTGATATATTTTTGTGTTAGAAGCTAACATAAGTTTATGTTTATTGCTATGGATATCTAATTTGAAACTGATCTAAATTTGTTCATATTAACAATTTTATTCTATCTTTTATTTGCTTAAGAAAGATTAGGTCCATGTTCAAATAGAGGATAGAAATGGAGGGTTATGTTTGGAAGAATCTCTCTCTGCATACAAGGGATTTTTATTATTAAGAGTTTGAGGTACAAAAGATAAATTACATTATTGGTTTTAAAAAATCTAATTTCATACATTAATGAGATACCTATTGTATTTTATAGTACTTATATTATGTATTTTTTTTATCAGAGATAATTTTTTTGGCATAAAAAATATAATGATATTATTTATCAAGTTTGGGAAAAGCGTGCATGTCAATGATATAAAGAATTTATTGCTAAATTACACAAGGGAGGTGAATGACCTTCTTTTATTTCTCAAGCAATATGAGTTCATTGGCAACAATACTAGGAATCACATAAAGCAGTTGCCATTTCAGAGAGAAATTCTTTAAATTGACGGGGAGGCTTAAATGGAGACAATTTAGCCATGCACACTGGAGGAACTTTGAGTCATCATGAGCATGCTGATAAACTGGTACGTATTTCAATTACACTTCAATTGATGGCTACATTAATTAGATAAATTTATTACTTTGCAAGAGTTAAATATCACAAAATAATGCGGATGTTATGTTATATTGTGATTGTGATGTGATGTGATGTGATTTTAAGAAGTGTTATAGCTGTGAATGAAGTATTGGAGGTGGAGGAACATAATTAGGAGTGTAATTTCGATCAATTATAGGTTTGGATAGCATGATTTATAAGCCGCCATACTGTCAAAATTTTGCCAAATAAATAATAACTTAGCAATACCTAAAAATCATATTATTGTGAAATGTTTAATATATGTCTGATTCCATGGATTGCTGCATTCCTGAGATCATTTGTTTACTATACAGGAGCTAAATATCATAAAAATATAGGAAACTCTACTGGATTTGTTATGAAATTGAGTTTAGTTGGTTATGCAGGAATTGTCTATGGGTAAGAAGCCTACATATCCTGAATTATTTATGCACACCCATACAAAGAGGAATGATGGTCAGACATTTGTTAATACTTGCTGCAGACAACTCAATGTATGTAAAATTTATACATCAATATTAATTACTTTATGAAAACTTGGCTAATTAATTGTAACTATTATAATGATACGAGCAAATACAAGAGACTCTCAATCAATGGTGGCAGAGCTCTGAAAGTGTTGATGAGAGTCAGATATTTCTTGAAGCATTTGATGGTAAGAATAATCGTGGAAGGATTTTTGGTTTAGGTTTAATTGCAAACGCGTCCCATTCGAATCCTCTGCATCATCTATAGCTGCTTGTAGTAAGCGGTGTGAATCTTCTAAAAAGTGATTCAGCTAGAGACCCCACTCACCATGTTGATGGATATTGTAACCCAGTTAAAAAATCGAGTTAAAGATTTGGAAACCAGGGGTGCTCAGCAGCCGGATCATCCTCCTTCACCTTCACTACCTACTTAACTTAACTTAGATTTGTAATTTTTAGTTATTGATACATGACTTTATGTTATTTTTGTCACGGTTTTAATTGATTGTTACTTTACAGTAATATAATATATTTTTAGGATTTTAATTCTCATGTATTACAATTTTTATATTATATTATCAATAAGAATATTTTCTTAACTTTCATCATGAGTTTGAATTATATTTATTTGTACATAAAAAATTGGATTGAAACTAAAATATTATGCCAAGCTATCACAAGCTATCATAATTTTTTATGTAAAAAATAGCAACGGAAAGGGTTGTTTCGTTGCTATTTTTAGCAACAGAAAATGATTTGATTACTAAAAATAACAACAGAAATTATATTTCGTTGCTAATTTTAACCAATTCAATGAAATGACATTGGTTAGATTTAGCAACGGAATTTGTATTTCGTTGCTAAATTTAGCTCGGTTGCTAAAAATATATTTCTTTGCTAATTTTGAGCACTTTATCGAAATTACCTTGGTTGGATTTAGCAACAAAATTTGCATTTCTTTGCTAAATTTAGCAACGAAAATAGTATACCGTTGCTAAAAAATAGCAACCGTCAAATTTGAAACTGAATTTTTCATTGCTATTTTTCGTTAGCATCGAAAATTCAACAAATTCGGTTGCTAATTTTCATTGCTATTTTATAATTTTCTTGTAGTGAAATTGGACTCCACCAGCTACAACACATCACCCATAATTTTTGAATATCAAAATCAACACCGGTAAAGACTACAGCTGTGGACTCCACTATGTCTGCAAGAACATTAAGGGGTTTAATTAATCCACCATAAAGAAAATCATCTTAATTCTTACCTCACTACATCAGTAAACCCCCTAACTTGTGCCAAGGGAAAAAATCGATAAAGTAATAATAAGAAATATTTGGTAAAAAAGAGTTCATAATAGTCATCAAACTCCATAAATTTAGAATTATTTTTAGAATAAAAAAAAGAATATTGAAAAATGAAATGAAAGAATTTGAATTTGACATGCCATTAACTTGTCATCAAGATAAAAAAAATGATTTTATAAATATCTTTTTTAATTCTTTCTATAGGAACAAGTCTAATTTATGCAATTTACATGATTTCAAAATTTTCGAAGGTATTTATAGAAAGAGAGGAATAGTAAGCTAAGTATAGGTGGATTTCAAACTAAATATAGTTTATTGAGTTATGGCAAAAAAATAAACTGTATTTATTTATGTACAAAAGAAAATACATTTTATTTTTTATGTACAAAAAATATATTGTATTTTATTTACATAGAAAACTAAATACACTATATTTTAGTCAAAAGAAAAGAAAATATATTGTATTGAGTTTCATCAAAAGAAAATATATTGTATTTTATTAATGTAGAAAAGAAAATATACCGTATTTTATTTATGTAGAAAAAATACATTGTATTTTTTTATGCACAAAAGAAAATACATTATATTTTTTATGTAAAAAAATACACCGTATTTTTTATGTATAAAAGAAAATATACTATATTTTTATGTAAAAAAGTAAATACATTGTATTTTAGTCGAAGAAAAGAAAATACAGTGTATTGAGTTTCATCAAAAGAAAATACACTGTATTTTATTTATGTACAAAAATAAATACAATATATTTTAGTCAAAAGAAAATACATTGTATTTTTTGTCGATTTTCATTTATAAAATAAAATGTTTATTTTATAAAAAAATATAGTGTATTTATTGGATTTTATAAATAAAAAATACAATGTATTTTCTTTTATGAAAAGAATACATTGTATTATGTAATACATTGTATCAAAGTTATTAAGTATTCTTTTATAAAAAGAAAATAAAATGTATTTTTAGTAGGTTTTCATGTATAAAATATAATATTTATTTTACGAAAAGAAAATATAGTGTATTTATTGTTTTGTCAAAAGAAAATAGGTTGTATTTTTATTATGTACAAAAGTCAATGAAGTCTAATACGGTTTATTCATCAGGATACTAAGGTGGATAGATGAAGAAGAAGACAAGCTAAAGTCATCAGGAGAAGCTAGCTTGCAATATGTAATACTAGACATAGGAGGTAAATAAAAATCCTAATCAAGCTAAATTAATTAATAATGCTTAATCAAATTTGAAACTACTTAATCATGTGTTGGTAGCTGTTAGTAACACTGATACAAGTGGAATAAGTATGCTAGAGGAACTAAGAAATTTACAGATAGAAGAAAGTTAAAAGTATAATTATATATTCTAAATGCATGCATTAATTAATTAGTTTTAATTTATTAAAGTTTATAATTGTGATTAATTTGATTCAACCTTTCTATATGTATATAGCTTATCTTGGCCAACCCAGGATAGGAGGTAATGAAGAAGTTGAACAAGTCAAAATTTATAGAGAAAGTAGGGAAATAATGGATATTTTTAAGTGCAGGAGAAGCAATTGGAGCATGTAATTACATGCTTCACACATGCAAGCCAAACCCTTTCAAATAAGATTTATAAGGTTTAAGATAACTTTATATTAAAGGGTGATCAATTTTTAATTAGCTTGGTAACAATTAGGAAGTGATTAGTTATTAAATTAGGTTAATATGAATCATTAGATGAACAGAAGAAACCAAATTGATATCCAATGATGTTTTAGATATAAATGATATGGGTACTTTGAATACATATTTGTACAATATGCTTAGAACACCAACTAGAAATGACAAAATAGACTTACAGCTTAGAACACCAACTAGAATCAAGTCAATAAAAAGGCTACAAAGATACTCTAAACAAAAATTGCTTTATTTCATTGATAACTCAATACAATAAGGGATATGAAAAATAAAAATTAGATATTAATTAATAAATGGTGTAAATTTCTTAAAATAGCTAACTTTAACCTATACCTAATCGTACATTTTACTGTATAAACATGTATTCCTTCAATAAAAAATGAATGAACTATTGCTCCTATATATCAAATAGGATTTGATCTACAGGCCATCTCTAGTAACTCATGAAAGATTAAAAAGTTAAATTAAGTAGCTTCAAGACTGATAGATTAGTGTTTTGATGGCTCCTTATAGCAAGGATCATTTATATTTCATTCTCTCTATGATTATCTTAATTTCAACATAACTACTAAACAACATAATAGTCGATTTCTTGTGATAATTGACATAAATAAAACCATTTAGCTAAGGTAAAAAATACCAAATGCATACCTCCCAAGCATCATTATAGTAGCTTAAGGATTTGTTCCTAGAGATAAAGCAAATGTCGAGCTATCAACAACTCAAAGTAAATCAATACGAAACACATGAAAGTCATGATTAACCACTTTCCTAACTACACAACCCCCATAGTAGTGCCATATGGTGCCAACTATTTGGTGGCAAAAATTAGCCATTTGCAGGAAGTCAAATTGATCAAGAGGTAGTGCTAACTTTTACTAATGTTGACCTGAGATAAATAACCACAGGTTTAACAAAGGTGCTAAGTGTATCATACTCAAACCTAAAGGTATAAGTAGACATCAAAACAACATCATTCACTAGTCGATGAACTAATTCCAATTAACTTATGAATCTTTTATTTCAAAGTCTAATTTTAAGATGATTGAAAGCAAATTATCTTATATGAAACTATAAAGGAAAATTAAAAAATCTATATCAAATTAAGAAAAATAAAAATCTACAGAGAATAGTAGTCATATACAATTGGTTAATTCATCATTTTAAGAGATGAAACAAAAAAGCCAGATTGAATTGGTTAATTCATTCATCATTTTAGGAAAGAAAATAAAAAATTCAAGTAGAAAAATAATCAACAAATTGAATATAACTTAGAAAGGGTACTCATGCAAGTAGAAGATGAAAGGCAATGAGTGTATCTTGAAAGATGAGAGATTGGAGATTTTTAGGCAGTTTATTATAAGATTCACCCAAAATAAGCTTAGATCTTTACAGGCAATTAGGTAATAGTGAATTCTCCACAAAGCATCCCTAGACTCAAGCTTTTGGTATCTCTCTAATGGATTTGACATCTCCCTAAATTGGGTAGAAATATTTGAGTAGAAAGCATAGGTAAACCAAAAGGGATTAAGGTCTTTATATTTGTTGTATAAAATAAAAAAGAGGGCATATTTGAAATAAATATAAATGTATTTATGAAACATAAAAAGCTGAGAATTAAATCTTGTAAATTGGGTGGGTTATTTATAAAAAAAGGTGGTATTTTATGTAATTTCCTCTATTTTAATTTAAATTAGCTCTTTGGGCCCACAAAGTCATTTACTAATTTAAACCAAGCTAGTAGACTCAATTAAGCCTATTAAGTGGCTTTAATGAATTCCATGTAATCCCATTAATTCAAGGACCATTTTTATTAATCTAATTAGTTAAAAATACATTAATATATTAGATATGTCAGATTTAGAAGATCAAAATAATTTTACTTATGAACACACCAAGAACACATAAAGAATGCCAATTTATTAAACTATTCGATTAAACTAGTTTTCATACAAAATATGTTCAAATTTAATTTTGTTTGATCTTATAGCTTAATATCAAATATTAAAAACATAAAATATCATTAAAATAATTTTAGTATGGATCAAATAAATTTTAATTTAGAACAGTACCTTGTTTTCATTGAAAAAACTTCTTTACGCCTAGAGAATGATTCTTTGTACATAGAACTTTTCTTTGCACAAAAGAAATCATTTTCTTCATCCATCTTATTTACTTAATTACATACATGCAGAAATAAATATTTCTTATTTATGAATATCAAAATCCAATATTTTAAAGTTTATGAAATAAATAACTAAAAAATAGAAAAGTATTTTGTGAAAACATAAAATTGTAGATTCATGGCAAAACCTTGGCTCTAATATCATGTTAGAAATAGATTGGTTACAAGCATCACGTGCATGAGTAGAAATTAAAAATTTTAACAAATATTATAGATCTTGCCATAAATATACAATATATATGTCAATGAGAATAAATAAAATCACCTTTTAGTGTTGTTGAATAGTTAATTTTCCTTCTCACCGGGTTGTCGCAAACCATGGTGTCAAAACTTGAACACCTCCAATCGTGATCCATACTAGAGGGTAACCAAATGAACCAAATCTTATAGGAATACAAGGAAGTCAAAATGCCCTTGATGCTAGCAAGGGTTAGCGATTTGGGAGGGAGAAAAAGATAAAGATGACACTTAACCTAAATCCCACTTATGTTAGGATTTTATATGTAGGTTAAAAATCCACTCCTAATGGGATTAGGCTATTTAAAATTATAAAGATATACTAAATGGGTTTCTGGGATTTGATTAATTAATTTAGGCCTAATTAAATCTAATTTTAGGCCTTTTCATAAAAGACCTCGCATGTAACCTATTAAATGGGCCTTTATACATATACTTGGATTTAACTACCCAAATCAACTTCAAGTCCAAAACAATTAAATATGTGGGCTCCATAAAACTTATTAAACATATTTAATTTATTTTAGTCCAAAAATTAGGCCTTTAAAGCCTTCTGTCTAGGTTCTACATGGAAGCCTTCCTCCAAAGGGCTTTAGCACAAAAACCAATCTTGTGGATCAATAACTATTTTTCCAATGGAACTATTAATATTATTTCAACCCTATCACATTTATATTCCAATAATATTTAATTATTAAATAAAATACTCCAATTAGTTCGATTACTGCAGAATATTTCCAAAAATCTCCGTAAACTTTTCTACGTATACATAACTAATTAAACTCTTTAATTAATTATTTTGTTATTTATTTTTCTTCTCCTATAAAAATATAAAATATTATTATCCTTGTTATTTTACCATTTTATCCCTTATATGTGTCTAACCTATTGGGTTCTTATCCATGTTGGCAGTATAATTTCTAATTAAGAGTTTTATTCAAATTAAGACTCTTTATAAAGATTCCTAGTTGAACTATGACTCTAATGATTTAAACTCTTTTAAACCATTTTATCAATCCCCAATTTATATACATGACACACTATTATAAAATTCATAAGTAGCCTTTAACTAAGCATCATGACCACCCTAATATCAGGAAAATCAAGTGGTTTTGACTATACCCTTCCATAGTGTTAGGGAGTATGCCTTAGAGCCCATGTAATAGGGATGTATTTTAGATGTATGAGTTTATATTCTTAATAAAAGGCATCATTCATTTATTAATGCTATGTTTAAATACATGAGTTTGTAAATCTTAAATTAATAAATGAAGTCCTAGATATTATGAACACAGTGCAAAGGCAATCATGAAAGTGTTCATGATATGAGATGTCTATTGCATGCAAATGTGTTAATATCTAAATATCCCTAGTCATAAATTTAACAAGATAGGGCATTGTTAATTCGGACAGACTAGCACATGTTATGCTTTTTGAATGGTTCAAGCAATGGTTCTTATAATTGTGATTATGGAAGATAATCAAAGCTAACATGTGGATGCTTATTAGAATAACAAGTTCATTGGAGACCTACATAGAGAATCTTCACATGGATATTAAATCTATGTTAGTAAGGAATCTTTTCATAGCGGTTGTGCACGTATCCTTAGACTTGCAATCACCAAAGTTATCTTAAGTAGCAAGTGGTATATTTTGACTTTATAATTGATTACTTCCAACTGGGAGTGAACATAGTTAGGAGATTGGGTATATCATGACGTACTTGAAGATAGTGATTGACAAAGGATTCACCATCCCAGATTTAATAAGGGAAGTTATCTCGCATGATTCTATAATTGCCTTGTTCAGAGAATCTCTAGCAAGAGTAATATGCGAAGATGGATAGAGATCCATGAAGGGAATTTTGGGAACAATGGTTAAATTAATAGAACATACATATTTAGATTTATATGAGTTGACAGAAATCCATACTCAGAATCTAATTGAGATAAGAATGGTGAAAGGAGTAATTGCATGGTAATTGTTTTTATGGAAGGGTATAATCAAACCACTTGACTTTCCTGACATTTAGGTAGTCATGATGCTTAGCTAGAGGCCAATCATGACTTGTATAATAATGTATCAAGAAAATCAATAGGGATTGATAAAATGATTTAAAGGATTTTAAATCATGTGAGTTTTGAATAGAACTCACAATTACATATTAGACTACTAATATGGACTGGAACCCAATAGGTCACACACATATAGAGAAAAAGGATAAAATGGTAAAATGACAAGGATAATAATATTTGATATTATTATGGGGATAGAGAAGTGAATAAGATAATAATTAATTAAAGAGTTTAATTAATTATGATCAAGTAAAATTATTCGCAGAACTTTTCTGATATGTTATGTAAAATTGGACCTAATTGGAATAATGTATTTGATAATTGATTATTATTGAACTATAAGTGTTATAGGGCTGATATAATAATTAATAGGTCCATTGAAGGAATTATAAAGGCCCAAAGTAGTGAAGTTGGCACAGAAGCCCTCCTAAAGAAGGGCGACACGCCAACTCCAAAACAGAAGGCCTTAGAGGCCTATTTCTTGGACAAAAATAAATTAAATATGTTACATAAGTGTTATAGAGCCTACATATTTAATTTTGTTGGATTTTGAATTCATTTGGGTAATTAAATCCAAGTATATGTACAAAGGGCCTAGCTTGTGGGTTTTGTGCATAATCTTTTGTGAAAGGGCTTAAATTGGATTTAATTGAGCCCAAATAATTATAAATAATTCCAGAAGCCCAATTAATAATTCTCTAGCAATTTTAAAGAGTCCAATCCCATTATAAAGTTGGATTTTTAACCTAACTATAAAAATCCAAGTGATGGGGAATTAGGGTTAAGAGCGTGTGAACACTTAAGAAAAGTTTCTTCTCTTTTTCTCTCTACCTTAGCCACCACTCCCAAAGCTAGCTTCTAGGGTTTTTGGCCAGCCCTTTTTTTTTTACCAATTGTTGGTTCATTCTATCATTCTCTAGTGTCGATTACTCATTGGAGGTGTTCGATTTTAGACACTGTGGTTTGCAACAACCCGGTGCGAAGGAAAATCAACTCTACAACAAAAATCAAAGGTGATTTTTCTTATTCTCATTAATATGTATATTGTAAATTCATGGCAAGATCTGATATATTCCTTAAAAATTTTAAATTTTGCTTATGTATGAGATGTATGTAACCGACAATTCCCAACACATAGAACAATTAATGTACAATTACTCCTTTCGCCACACTTATCACATTTAGGTTCTAAGTATGGATTTATGTCAACTCATATGAACCTAAATATATATGTTTTATTAATTTAACCATTTATCCCAAAATGCCCCTTGTGGATCCCTATCAACTTTAGCATCTTACTTTGGCAAGAGATTCTCTGAACAAGGCAGTTATAAAATCATACGAGATAACTTTCCTTAATAAATCTAAGATGGTGAATCCTTTATTGAATACTCAATTACCTTCAAGTAGATCATGATATACCCAACTTCCTAACTAAGTAGGTCATGATATACCTAATTTCCTAACTATGTTCACCCAAGTTAGAGGTAAATAGATATGGAGTCAAAGTATATCACTTACTACTTAAGATAACTTTGGTGACCTTAAGTCTAAAGATATTTAGACCATTGCTATGAAGAGATACCTTACTAACATAAATTTGATATCTATGTGAGGATTCTTGTGGCAAGTCTCCAATGAACTTGTTCTTTTAACAAGCATCCACACGTTAGCTTTGATCATCTCCCATGATCACAATTGTGAGAACCATTGCTTGAACCTTTCAAGAAGCATAACATGTGCTAGTCTATCCATATGAATAATGTCCTATCTTGTTAATATTGTAATTAGGGATATTTAGATATCATCACATTGGCATGCAATAGACATCTCATATCATGAACTATTTCAAGATTTCCTTTGCACTGTGTTTATAATATCAATGACTTCATTTATTAATTTAAGATAAACAAACACATGTATTTAAATATAATATTAATGAATGAATTTTGTCTTCATAAATAAATGAGTTCATATACATGAAATACATCCCTTTCTATATGGGCTTTGGTGTATACTCTCTAACATGCATACTTATAAATATTTTTACACACATGATTACTTTACTTGTATTTATTCACTTATTTATAAATTGCATACAAGCATTATTTTTTTCCCAAACCTTTATTTATTTATTTTATTAACACTTATTACACACACACACAGACACACACACATATATATTAAGTTCATGTAATATTACTTTATTTTGCATTTATATACAAACTATATACACACAATATATTTATTTACACACATGCATATGCTTTATTTTATTTGTTATTATAACCATCAAACACACATATAGTATTACTTATATTATTTTATTATTTATTTATTTATTTTTATTACACAACTTTTTTATGTTTATCATTATTTATGCACATGAAAATTATATACACCCCTCCTCATTTATTTACATTGATATCATGCTATTATTATTACTACTATAGTCACATATGAACACATATAGTCTAATTTCTTTTTGCCACACTATATCTACTGTTCTTTTCTTCACATCTGGGTAAAAAATATAAATAAATTTTATTCCCTGAACACTTTATTTTTTATCTTTATCTATCACTACTTACCATTCAAACTTCACATGGTTAGTCTAAGCTCTTTTGCATTAAATTTAGAAGTGGAAAGAAATTTACATCCAAATGAATGATTTGGGATGCATGCAAATGTGAATTTTACTATTCATAATGCCCAAAGGGCGTAAAATTCCACACACAGCCATACAAAAGTGGCACACTACTGTATGTGACTTTTGTCCATCATTACTTTACTTTTCTGTCTTATATATGCTTCTTGCATGCTTACTTATTTCGTCCTTCTCCATTTTCCATCACCAGCTTGTGCTCTTTGTTAATACCTTTCATCACTCAAAGTGACACCTTTTTTTGAGTGATTGGAGCTACTTTTTGATGATCATAACACTTGTAATTTAAAATTTCTCCAAAGAGTTTGACTCAATTAGAACTTGCTTTTTGTGGCTGTTCATATTTAGGACCGATAATTTCACATAGTTCACTTTAATGTACCTTTCTTCCCCGATACACTTGCTTGCATCCCAAATCCTATCTCTAGTTACTTGGATAAAATTACTAGAGCTTTTGGCATCCTACCTTGAGAGGCTCGAGCCATAGTTGGTCGCAATAGCCCTGTTATTCTAAACATTCTTTTTGACTTCCTATATATGTACATAAATTGCCCAACTTACATCTCCAGTGCTATTTTATTTATAAGCTTGGCGCATTGCTCAATTATGACCAGTGTGGATGCCCAAATTGGTAAATATAGGATTTTCAACGTAATGTATGGAATTCATCTTAACTTAACTCCCTTTCCAATCATTTTAGTGGAGACTCTATTGGGTTTGGATGTCATACAATTAGACATGATGGTCTTTCCACCGGTAGCCCTTTATTGCTTTAGGTACTTTTTAGTCATTTATTTGAAGGTAGTGGCCCCTTGTGAGTTTTCACACTAGCTTTTTTTTTAATGGGGAATGCATTTTTTCAAGGATTTTCACATGATCATATGCCTAACTTTTGCCTAAAATAGACCTAACCATAATTCAATGGCTTTTATACTTACCATTTTACTTTTTTTGTTTGTTTTGTTTGCTTGTTTGTTCTATTTTGTTTTATTTTATTTTTATAGATTTGGTTGTAGAGAAAATTAAGGATGTTAGCACCTCTATTTCTTAGAATAATCCTATGTTATATTTTGCAATTCTTGGAGAATGATGCAAGCTGTATCAGTTCTATTCTATCGAGCGTGGTGTCAAGTGGCTATCTAATGTGGCAAACTTCAAGGTGGATTTCATAAGGCCATGGTTAAGATCTGAGTGCATAACCAAAGATGGTTGTTCTGGATGTGCAAGGCTGTGCAATTTTTATAAGGCAACCTTTTGCATTACTGATCGATGTGTCTATCAATTTAAGGAGAAATAAGACATAATGCAAACCCCTTTGTCTTTCAAAGGTAGCAAATTAACTCCCCTTTTCCCTTCCAGCTATCATGGCACTTGAACGTGCTTACATGTGAAAACTAACATTGCCCTCTTCTTATCCTGTGATTTCATAACACCAGTTAGATATTATCAATGGGTTGCTAAAGTAGCTATCAACAAAGCATTTTGGTTAAGGCATCAAAAAGGTAAAGGCAGTAAGAGGAATTAAGGAGCTTAATCTTGGCTATCTCCTATTATGTTTATGATAACACATGTGTATATAAATAATGGCTAAGTGGGAAAATGTTGAATGATGTTCTAGTGTGTTCTTTTGTTGTGTTAATACAATAAATTTCTTTCTTTTGTGAATTATTTTGCTTATATAACTTAACCTATGCATGCATTTTTATTTGATGACATCATATAAAAATAAGCACAAAATATATTTAACATTAAAAATATGAGTTCCTCTTTGCATGGCATCCAACTCTTGTCATTAATCAGCCCTTACGAATTTTCTTGATTGATCATTGTCTCTCAAGGCCCTAACTTTTTCCTAGGAAACCTCTTTTAATTTTCTTCCTAGCGGGCTTTGCAATTTTAGCAAGGCCACCCTTTTTTCGATTTTTGACCTATAAGCTTTATCTTTATCCTTTTCTTCTTTTATTTTTATTTTTATTTTTTTAAATTTTTAATCGTGGAATCTCTTCAACCTATTAATGTTGATTGGCTCCTTGAATTCATTTTTAGCAGCATCAGTGAGAATGGCTACTCCTTTTAACAACATCCTTTTTAACATAAAAGGTCCTTTCCCATTAGGCCTAAACTTACCTCGGTAGTCTAATAGACCTGGCCTCATTTATTTGAATACCAAATCTCCTTCCTTCAAGTGATGACCTTTTTTCCTACACTATGATAATAAGCCCTTATTTAGTTCTTATCCAATAAGTTTAGTTGCATTAACCTATGTTGTGTCTATTTTGTCTCTAGTAATTTGGCTTTTGAAAGAACCTTATGGACTATAGCTCAATCTTTACTGGCAGTATTTCCTTCATGCCATAAACCATTAAAAATAAGGCGGCTCCAGTTGAAGTCCTAATAATAAGTCGATATCCCTATAGTGGTAATGGTAACTTATCATCCTAATCTTTATAGATTTACACTATCTTGGACAAGATCTTCTTTAAATTCTTATTTGTTGCTTCAACCGCCTTATTTGCTTATGAACAATTGGAAAGAGAATTGTGATGCTAGATTTCATACTTTGAACAATCATTATCCATAGCTAGCTATAAGAATCCCTAATGAATAATCTTCTTTGTGAGTGTTAAGCCATTCATATTGGCACCGTGAGTTACTTATATCTATGCCCTGATTTACCGCTTTTCTATTTGATTGGGTGCACCATTAATTTATTTCTTCTCTCCAATCATGAATGCAAGAAAGGAGATAACATAATGAATATGAAGGCTATTATATCACATCTATTAAAGGTATAAATAAAGTGAAGTTTTGAACTCTCTTTGGGTTTTGGCCACACGAGGTTGGAACACCTTTTTCCTATTGCTTTATTGGGTGGCAACTCCTTACATCAGCATTGTGGTGCCCAATAGATGCCTTCCCAATGGTTGATCATTAATGATGGGATAAGGACACGTTGAGATGCTATCTATGTCTTATATGAGGCCCAAGACTTGGCGAATTGGGTTGATTCCCTTAACTATTGCAAAATAACCGATCAACTTAAGAAAGGAAACTTAACCTATCAGACCTTAAAAGTGGAGCAAAGTTACCAAGGCGAGGGTGAAGCAATTGTGACCTAGAGATTACTTAGGGGAAATGAGACAACTCTTGACTTTGTTGCTTAAGGAAAACAAAAGGTAAAGGGTTTCCTCTATTTTATTTAAAGATCTTTTGGTTATGAGGAGGTACTTCATACAAGATTTCAGTGTGCACCATAGTGATGACTCCATTAGGGACCTTTGAGACTTTGCTTCAAAAATTACTTTCAATTTATGTGACGTAAAAAGGATTTCAGTTAAGAAATTTTATCTTCTTTTGAAAATTGCATTAGAATCATGCTAAAGCCTTAAAATATGTTATGCATCCCAATTTTATAATTACGGTGCATTTTGAAGCAATTCATTGTCATTCACTAAATCAAGGGTAATGTTAGGGATAATCAACAACCTAAGTTTAGTACCTTTTGGCATATCAAATGGTGAATTGATTGGTCATTATGCTCATGATGAGTTAGACCCATTCATAGGGACTATACTTAGGTAGCCTTGTAATCGAGTACCTTGACCAAAGCCCATGTAATGGTATAGATATCTCCACCAGAATGTTCATAATAATCTTACATTCCTTGTGATGTGGGTCTTTGTATATTAAGCATACCTAAAAAAATCTAGATGTCCGCTAATCAAACGTTGCTATGCCCCAGCTTATTTGATTTGCTTGGGTTGCTCAAATATATATTAACCAAAACCTTTTTTGTGTGCTCTTTTTAAAAGGCATTATATTGCCAAAATTTTGTTGCACACCATATGTATATAGTATGGTCCCCCTATTGACCCATGTATTATGTTGGGAATTATCAGTTACATGCATCTCATACATAAACGGAATTTAAAATTTTTAACCAATAGATCTGATCTTGCCATGAATTTACAATATACATATTAATGAGAATAATAAAAATCACTTTTGATTTTTGTTGAACAGTTGATTTTCTTTCTCACCGGGTTGTCATAAACCATAGTGTCTAAAATTAAACACCTCTAATTAGTAATCCACACTAGAAAAGGATTGAATGAGCCAACAATAAAGGAATACAAGGGCTGGCCAAAATCCTTTGATGCTAGCAATGGGGGGTGGCGGCTAGGGTTGAGAGAGTGAGAAAATGTTTTCTTTTCTCTTAATGTTCACTTAACCCTAAAATCCCTATCACTTATATTTTTATAGTTAGGTTAAAAATCCAACTTCATAATGGGATTGGGATATTTAAAATTGCTGGAGAAATATTAAATGGGATTCTAGAATTATTAATAATTTATTTGGGCTCAATTAAATCCAACTTAAATACTTTTAAAAAATCCCTGTCTGATGTTGGCCACTATGGTGCTTGACTTGTAAAAACAATTCATGGACCAAGAGGCTTATGCGATCATGGTGCAACTCAAGGAAATGTTCTAAGAGCAAGCTCGTCATGAGAGATTCGTGAAAACAAAGGACTTAATTTCTTGTAAGATGGCTGTGGGTACTCCTGTTAGTACCCATGTACTCAAGATGAAAGGGTATCTTGATACTCTTGAGAAGCTTGAGGTACAAGTCCCAAAGGAATTGGCCATTAACTTGATCTTAGGTTCATTGACTGATGATTATGATCCATTTATTATGAATTATAACATGCATGCAATGAACAAGGCAGTCACCGTGCTTTATGGGATGCTTAAGAATGCTGAAGAAAACATTTGAAAGACGAATTCCGTACTTATGGTTTAAGGGGGCATTAAGAAGGGACCAGCTAAGGGAAAGGGAAAGGGAAAGGCAAAACCCAAGTATGACCTCACTCGACCCAAGTCAAGTGGGAGTGCACCTAGGCCCAACCGAAGCCCAAGGCACAAAGGCTTAAGGAGAGCGAGAGCACATGCTTCCATTGCAACAAGCTAGGGCATTTGGGGAAGAATTGCGCTCTCTTCAAGGAAGAACAAAAGAAGAATGGAGCCAAGGCATCCAGTTCTGGTATTTTTGTTATTGAAATTAACCTTTCTATTTCTACCACTTGGGTATTGGATACGGGTTGTGGTTCTCACAATTGTTCAAATGTGCAGGAGTTAAGAAATAGGCGGTTACTTTAAAGAATGAAGTGGACCTTCATGTGGGGAATGGAGTACAAGTTGCTGCCATAGAGATAGGTGACTATCAACTCACTTTACCTGTACTTTGTTTAGAATTGAAAATTTGTTATTATGTGCCTACTATGAGCAGAAACATTATTTTAGTTTCTTTTTTGGATATGGATGGATTTTATTTTGTTATTAATAATGGAAATATTAATATTCAATGCCATGGCATTTCATATGGCAATGCCATGTTACAAAATAGCCTTTATATCCTTGATCTACAAAATAAAGAGTCCATATACAACATTAATACAAAAAGGGTAAAATCAAATGAATTAAACCCTACTTACTTTTGGCATTGTCATTTAGGGCATGCAAATGAAAAATGCATTTCAAGACTCCATAAATCTGGAGTGCTTGGATCATTCGACTTAGACTCTTATGACACATGCGAGCCATGTTTGCATGGAAAGATGACAAAGAGTCCTTTTAACAAGAAAGGTGAGAGGATTAGTGACTTATTGGAACTAATACATACCGATGTATGTGGACCATTAAGTACACAGGGTAGAGCTAGTTTTACTTACTTTGTGCCATTCACAGATGACGTCAGTAGATATGGCTATGTCTATCTAATGAAGCACAAGTCTAAAACTTTTGAAAAATTCAAAGAGTTTAAGAACGAAGTGGAAAACCAACTTGGTTAAAGTATAAAAGCCATTCAATTAGATTAAGGTGGCAAATACTTAAGCCAAGAGTTTGATGTTCATATAAAGGAGTGTCGAATTATTTCATAACTCACTCCTCCTGGAACACCATAATGGAATGGTGTGTCTAAAAGGAGAAATCAAAATTTAATGGACATGGTTCGATCGATGATGGGCCAAGCTATTCTTCCTGTCTCTTTTTAGGGTTATGCATGAGAATATGCATGCGTTTCTACTAAACCATACTCTAACTAAAGCAGTTCAGAAGACACCATACGTGATACGGACTGGGAAAGAACCAAATATGTCATTTCTTAGGATTTAGGGTTGTTAAGCACATGTTAAGAAATTAACATCTGACAAACTAGAGTGCAAATCCATTGTCTGCTTATTTATGGGTTATCCCAAAGAAATAAAGGGATACTACTTTTACTCATAAGCAAAGAACAAAGTATTTGTTGCTCACAAGGCTGCTTTCTTAGAAAAGGAATTCCTTCTCAAGAAAGACAGTGGGAGTAAAGTAGAACTTGGAGAAATTCAAGTGCCACAAACTCTTATAGAGGATGAGGTGGAAATGGGAACAAGTTCACAACCAGTCGTGGAACAAGAACACATTGCACAAAAACCTAGAAGGTTCGGTAGGGTACATTTGGAGATTGAGAGGTATGGATTTCTAATCAACGATAGTGGCACTATTGAGTTAATGGATCATGAGGATCCAACTACTTATCGAGAAGCTATTGAGAGCCCTGACTCTGAAAATTGGCTTGAAGCAATGAAATTCGAGATGCAATTAATGTATGATAACCAGGTTTGGACCTTGGTTGATCCATCAGAAGGTGCTAAGGTAATTGAATGCAAGTGGCTATTTAAACTCAAAGTTGAAAAGACCTATAGAGGTAGACTAGTAGCAAAAGGTTTTTGACAAACTCATGGTGTAAACTATGATGAGACCTTTTCCCCTGTAGTCATGCTCAAGTCCAATAGGATATTGCTTGCCATAGCTACATACCATGATTATGAGATATGGGAAATGAATGTCAAAACTACTTTCCTCAATAAAAATTTACTTGAGGATGTGTATATGACATAGCTTGAGGGTTTTGTCAATCCCAAGCACCCTAAGTAGGTTTACAAGCTTCAAAAATCCATTTATGGATTAAAGCAAGCATCTCAAAGTTGGAATCTTTGTTTTGATGAAGTGGTCAAGAATTTTTACTTTGTCAACAACAAAGATGAGGCTTGTGTGTACAAAAAGGTTAGTAGGAGCATAATAGTATTTCTGGTCCTATATGTCGAGGACATCCTTCTCATTAGGAATGACTTTCCAACATTGCAAAAGGTTAAGTAATGGTTGGGAAAGTGTTTCTCAATGAAAGACTTAGGTGAAGCCAAGACAATACTTGGTATTCGGATCTATAGAGATAGATCAAATCGGCTTTTGGGACTAAGTTAAGAAAAGTACAAAGAGAAAGTACTAAAGCGTTTTAGTATGGGCGACTCAAAGAAAGGGTACATACTTTTGGCTTTGGGAGTTCCTTTGACTAAAGAATAATGTCCTAAAACTAAAGAAGAGAGGGACAACATGAGTAGAATCCCATATGCATCTGCTATTGGATCTATCATGTACGCTATGTTATGTACTAGGTTGGATGTTGCTCATGCACTGAGTATAACCAGTACGTTTCAGTAAGACCCTGGTGAAAAGCATTGGTTTGCTGAAAAAGGGATTCTAGAGTACCTGTGAAGGATTAAGGATCACTTCTTAGTGTATAGTGGTCAAAAAGAGCTCGTCATACAAGGTTATGCCGATGCTGCTTTTAAAACAAGCACTCAAGACTCAAGATTGCAATCTGGATTTGTTTTTATTTTGAACGGTGGTGTTGTCAGCTGGAGAAGCTCAAAGCAAGAGAGCATTACCGACTCAACTGTAGAATCTAAGTATATTACAACAAGTGAGGCTGTAAAAGAGGCTATTTGGATTAGAAATTTCATTTCTTCATTAGGAGTGGTCCTAAGCATCCTAGATTTATTAGAAATTTTTTGTGACAATAACGGGGCCATTGTAAAGGTAAAAGAGCCCCGATCACACCAGAAATCCAAACACATACTTAGAAGGTATCACCTGATCAGAGAAATCATTGATCATGGGGACGTCAAGATTAGCAAGATAGTAAGTTAAAACAATATAGCAGATCCATTGACGAAACAGTTGCATCTAAATCTGCACGAAGGTTTTTTTAGAGCATTCGATTTGAGGGCTATGCCCAATTGAGACTAGTGCTAGTGGGAGATTGTTAGTGTAAGCCCTAGCCTAAATGCATTATTATTAAACACTTAAATTTATAAATGAGGCATTTGTTTTATCTATTGTATTCCAATGCATATCAATTGATAGAACTATCCAAGAATGTTGTTTCAGTTTAAGATATCATGTGTGAGGCACATGGTTGTAAGACCTTGAAACAATAGAGACTTCATTCTAAATATCCCTAGTCAGTCATTGTTATAGGAATAACAAATGAATTAAGACTAGTATGCTCTCTCTAAAAAGATGAGTTCTATCTTACGGATCATAAGAACAAGAGTGTCAATCGGAGATCATAGATACATGTTTAGAACATGGTATTTGGATTTGATTCGTTCATGAGAACACTGCATGGTACTAGTCATAAGTGTTTCTCATGTCTAAGTTTTGTATCGAAGTTCTTAGACCTAAAATCTCTATGAAACTCTTTATGATTTACTGTGTACTTTGACATACACCTAATGTACTCACAACAGGGTGACAAGTATGGGTATGCTTGGGTATACACTAATTTGTTTTAGAAAGCATGAGAGAAGTAAAGGGATTACCCCTCTTAATAAGAGAGAAAATATCATCGGCCACTTAATCAATGAACTGAGAAGTATATGGCCATATCGAGATGAAATAATGAGTAATCATTATTTATCTGAGAGTTTAGTGTCATTGGAATATCAACAAAGGAATTAATATATATAAGGATGACTAGTTCCATGTCTTATATTAATTCTGATATTTAAGGGTATGGGACTAAGCAAAGTTGCATTAGGTCACTAAATGCCATTTGCATTTTCATTTAATTTGGAATTCTATAATATCTTACTAGATAATATATATAGCCTTTGAATTAATTCATTGCCAATATTAAATGGACCTATAGGATCGTACACAAATCATTGGGCTTGAAATGTTTAAATAGAATTTTGGGCATTAATTTTGGCTTTTATTTAAAGTCAAATTAATGTATATAATTTGTATTAAAATTGCTAAATGGACCTTGGTCCATAAAAGAGGGAATTTTGGCCTATGTAGATTTAATTTCAATTAATTAATTATCTTGGATTAATTAAGTTAATTGAGTATTAAATCCTAATAACATTTGAATCAAAATAAAACACTCAAATATGAGAGAGAGTGGCCAAAATTAAAAGATAAAAATTATAGTGAATTTTGGCACATGTATATCCTAAATAATTGATTTGTTTTGATTAAATGTCTTATGTTTATTTTAAATTAATTTGAATTTAAAATTTAAAGGAATTTGAATTAATATATGACACTTAATTAGGAAGTGATGGAGGCTGAATTTACTACCTATATATAGTAAATTTCGGCATTCACACTTGACCTAAAGAAGTGATATATATTTTTGAATTAAAAGGAAGAAAAAACCCTAGGTTTTTTTCGCTCTCTCTCCCTCTTGGCTGAAATACACAAGGGGAAAGAATTCTTTCTTATTTTCTTGTGTTTTTGGGCAGTAATAGCAACTTAAATGAATAACAAGATAAGATCTTGTGGCTTCAATCCATTCCTATTGCCAAATATTCAAACATAGAGCTAGCACTCTCGGTTTTAAGTCATTTTTGCAATTGTGTGTGTAAGCATAGAGAGGAGTTGCATAAAGGCTATTTATTTGGAATTGGTGATCAAGAACTAAAGCATATAAGTTCATCCTATTTGTTGGTCATTATCAAAATCAATATTTGTAGTGCATCTAAGATTGTAAGTTTTAAAACCCTAAAATTCCATGTTTTCGATTCTTGTTGTGGATTGCGTGGTAGGTATGATCAATATTTTTATTTTTCTACTGCGTGGTCATCATTGATATGCCATGTTATATCCAAAAAGTGTTATTAGAGCCTAACCATGCTTATTTTAGTGCTTTAGATGCATTAAATCTTAATTAAAAAATCGTTATTGTATAAAACCACAATCCTGAAATTTTATGTTTTGAGTTTTTTGCATTATTTAAGTGTAAAAACAATTTTATATGATTAGTTAGGTATTATAATTATTATGACATGTTAATATACTATCCTAAGATTTTCTTAGAGCTGTTCATGGTCGATTTTAATTATAAATACCGGATTGTACATGTTAATCTTGAAACTAGGTGCTAGTTAGCATGTTTTGTGTTTGTAAACAACTAGTTTTCGAAATTAAATGTATAAATGTGTTTGGCATGTTTGTAAGTAATTTTTAAAGATTGATAATAGGTGTGGACATATTTTAAAATTATTTTTAATTCTGGTCCATTGCAATTTAATTGATTAATTTTAAAAATCACTTAAAACTATGACTAGTTTGTGTTTGTTGCATGTTTAATCAACATTGTTTGTTTTATTTTGATTAAAATGGAAAAAACACATTTAGATCAGATCTAAATAGAACCTTAACTCAATTTTTATGACCTTATTTAAATTATTAAATGACTCATAAAATTGTTTTAAGTGTTTCTACATTTTTTGATGGCATTATAGGAGCATTAAGCAACTAGTTTCATTGTTGTTTGTTTGTTTTTGTATGAATGTCATGTATGATATATGTTCTTCATGATTTTATGTTTTCATTCAAGTTGGAACATATTATATGTATTTTTAATGTTTATGGGCTGTATGACATAAAATTAAAATGGCAAAAATTGGAAATTATACTAGAGTTGATTTATGGCACAAATCTAACTAGTTTGTGTTTTGGGCTTTTAAGAGAACTTATTCAATAAGAGGATTTAGTCCATTGGGCTTCAGCCTAGGCCCATCGTGGGGTCTCCTCTTAAAAGTTCAAGTACACAATTTCCATTAATAGGCTTGGCTAAATTAATTAAAATTGGACTTTATTTTATCCATGAATGTTATGTATATTTATTTGATTGTTTTGTGTGATGAATGGATATGCATGGTGCATTCATGGGCCCTAGGTTTTTCTAATTAAATATGGCCTGCATGCCATTATGTATTATTATAAAAGTTTCATTTATTTCTTAGTATAGAATTTATTTGAAGACTTTGTAAATCAAGACGAAGCCCACAGGAGTGGAGAAGCCCAACTCAAAGATTCTTATGTAATAGTATAGAATCTTAGTTGTAGGTTTTTGGGCCCATGTTTGTCACACTTTACTTTATGTAATTATATATATGCATGCTATGAATGGATGACAAAGCATATGCCATGTAAGCCATAATAAAATTAATCCCTAAAATAGTAAGTCATAAAGTTGCCTTCCTAATTTGAAACATATCAAGGCATCGATCATCGGACACATAGACTAGGAGTCCTAGATGCACTCGTTTATCTTTATGAGGCATAGGTTATGAATGTAGGTTGGACTTAACATTGAAAGGGATACCCGGACCTAGGCAACTAATAAATGGGCTTGTGCTATAACATCTTATGATGTTAACCCATTTCATCCAAGAGTCATGTATGAGAAATGATTGGAGTTTTCCTTTCTAAGTAACTTAATTTGTTAGGTGTACAAGCACAATTTGACTAAAAAGTTGTTGTGAAAAGTGGATTTTGGCCCACATTAAATCACTAACGCGAGTTATTTAAAGGGATATTAATTCGGTTTGTAGGATTATAAATAAGACCTCATTTGATCTTACTAAGTTTTTATTGTAGATTGAAAATGGCTTCTTTAAACAATAACTTTTCATTTCATTCGGTCCTGAAAAAAGACAAACTAAATGACACCAATTTCATAGACTATTCTCGAAACTTGAGAATTGTTCTTAAGCAAGAGAATAAGTTGTATGTTTTGGATGCACCTTTGCCCGAAGAACCTGCTAGGAATGCCTCTGCAGTTCAAAAGGAATCTTTTGAGACCAAGAAGAGCGACTCCAATGATTTGACCTGTCTGATGCTGTCCACTATGGTGCCTGACTTGCAAAAGCAATTCATGGACCAAGAGGCTTATACAATCATGGTGCACCTCAAGGAGATACGTCAGGAGAGATTCGTGACAACAAAGGCCTTAATTTCTTGTAAGATGGCTGTGGGTACTCCTATTAGTACCCATGTACTCAAGATGAAAGGATATCTTAATAATTTTGAGAAGTTTGAGGTACAAGTCCCAAAGGAATTTGCCACTGAGTTGATCTTAGATTCATTGACTGATGATTATGATCCATTTGTTATGAATTATAACATGCATACAATGAACAAGAAAGTCACCGAGCTTCATGGGATGCTTAAGAATGCTAAAGAGAACATTCGAAAGACCAATCCTGTACTTATGGTTCAAAGGGGCATTAAGAAGGGACCTGCTAAGGGAAAGGAAAAGGGAAAGGAAAAGCCCAAGTATGACCTGGCTCGGCCCATGTCAAGTGATAGTGCACCTTAGGCCCAACCTAAGCCCAAGGTACAAAAGTTGAAGGAGAGCAAGAGTACATGCTTCTATTGCAACAAGTTAAGGCATTGGAGGAAGAATTACGCTTTCTTCAAGGAAGAACAAAAGAAGAATGGAGCCAAGGCATCCAGTTCTGTTATTTTTTTTGTTGAAATTAACCTTTCTATTTCTACCACTTGGGTATTGGATACCAGTTATGGTTCTCACATTTGTTCAAATGTGTAGGGGTTAAGAAATAGGCGGTTACTTGGGAATAATGAAGTGGACCTCCATGTGGGAATGGAGCACGAGTTGCTGCCATGGAGATAGGCGACTATCAACTCACTTTAACATTCGAACTTTGTTTAGAATTGAAAATTTGTTATTATGTGCCTGCTATGAGTAGAAACATTATTTCAATTTCTTGTTTGGATATGGATGGATTTGATTTTGTTATTAATAATGTCAATATTCATATTTGTCGCCAAGGAATTTCATATGGCAAAGCCATGTTACAAAATGGCCTTTATATCCTTGATCAAGAAAACAAAGAGTCCATATACAACATTAATACAAATAGGGTTAAATCAAATGAATTGAACCTACTTACTTTTGGCATTTTTGTTTAGGGCATGCAAACTAAAAACGCATTTCAAGACTCCATAAATTTGGAGTTCTCGAGTCATTTGACTTAGAATCTTATGACACATGCGAGCCATGTTTGCATGGAAAGATGACAAAAAGTCCTTTTTACAAGAAAGGTGAGAGGACTAGTGACTTATTGGAACTAATACATACCGATGTATGTGGACCATTAAGTACACAAGCTAGAGGTGGTTTTACTTACTTCATGACATTCACGGATGACATCAGTAGATATGGCTACGTCTATCTAATGAAGGACAAGTCTGAAACTTTTGAAAAAGTCAAAGAGTTTAAGAACGAAGTGGAAAACCAACTTGGTTAAAGTGTATAAGCCATTCGATCATATCAAGGTGGTGAATACTAAAGCTAAGAGTTTGATGGTTATCTAAAGCAATGTGGAATTATTTCACAACTCACTCCTCCTCGAATACCACAATGGAATGGTGTATCTGAAAGGAGAAATCGAACTCTATTGGACATGGTTCGATCGATGATGAGCCAAGTTATTCTTCCTGTCTCTTTTTAGGGTTATGCATTGGAAACTGATGCGTTTCTACTGAACCATACTCCAACTAAAGTAGTTGAGAAAACACCATATGAGGTATGGACTAGGAAAGAACCTAATGTGTCATTTCTCAGGATCCAGGGTTGTGAAGCACATGTTAAGAAATTAACATCTGACAAACTAAAGTCTAAATCCACTGTCTGCTTATTTGTGGGTTATCCCAAAGAAATAAAGGGATACTACTTTTACCCACAAGCCAAGAACAAAGTATTTGTTGCTTGCAAGGCTTTTTTCTTGGAAAAGGAATTCCTTCTCAAGAAAGACAGTGGGAGTAAAGTAAAACTTGGAGAAATTCAAAAGCAATAAACTCCTTAGAGGATGAGTTGGAAATGGGATCAAGTTCACAACCAGTTGTGGAACAAGAACCCATTGCATAAGAACATAGAAGGTCCGGTAGGTTATGTCAGGAGATTGAGAGATATGGATTTCTAATCACCGATAGTGACATTATTGAGTTAGTGGATCGTAAGGATCCAACTACCTGCCGAGAAGCTATTGAGAGCCCTAAGTTGGAAAATTGGCTTGAAGCAATGAAATTCGAGATGCATTCAATGTATGATAACCAAGTTTGGACCTTGGTTGATCTACCGAAAGGTGGTAAGGTAATTGAATGCAAGTGGCTATTCAAACTCAAAGTTGACAAGACCTACAAAGGTAAACTAGTAGCAAAAGGTTTTCGACAAACTCATGGTGTAGACTATGATGAGACCTTTTCACCTGTAGTCATGCTCAAGTCTATTAGGATCTTGCTTGCCATAGTTGCATATCATGATTATGAGATATGGCAAATGGATGTCAAAACTGCTTTCCTCAACGAAAATTTACTTAAGGATGTGTATATGACACAGCTTGAGGGTTTTGTCAATCCCAAGCATCTTAAGAAGGTTTGTAAGCTTTAAAAATAAATTTATGGATGAAAGCAAGCATCCCGAAGTTGGAATCTTTGTTTTGATGAAGCGGTCAAGAATTTTGACTTTGTCAAGAATGAACATGAGCCTTATGTGTACAAGAAGGTTAGTAGGAGTATAATAGTATTTCTTGTCTTATATGTGGATGACATACTTCTCATTGGGAATGACATTCCAACATTGCAAAAGGTTAAGCAATGATTCGGGAAGTATTTCTCAATGAAAGACTTAGGTGAAGCCGAGACAATACTTGATATTCAGATCTATAGAGATAGATCGAATTGGCTTTTGGGACTAAGTCAAGAAAAGTACATAGACAAAGTGCTAAAGTGTTTTAGTATGGGAGACTCAAAGAAAGGGTACATACCTTTGGCTTTGGGAGTTCCTTTGACTAAAGAACAATGTCCTAAAACTAAAGAGGAGTGGGATAACATGAGTATAACCCCATACGCATCTGCTATTGGATCTATCATGTATGTTATGTTATGTACTAGGTTGGTGTTACTCATGCACTGAGTATAACCAATAGGTTTTAGTAAGACCCTAGTGAAAAGCACTGGTCTGCTGTAAAGGGGATTCTAAAGTACCTGCGAAGGACTAAGGATCACTTCTTGGTGTATGGTGGTCAAGAAGAGCTCTTCATACAAGGTTATACCGATGCTACTTTTCAAACTAGCACTCAAGACTCAAAGATGCAATCTGGATTTGTTTTTGTTTTGAATGGTGGTGTTGTCAGCTGGAGAAGCTCAAAGCAAGAGACCGTTGCCGACTCAACTATAGAATTTGAGTATATTACAGAAAGTGAGGCTGCAAAAGAGGCTATTTGGATTACAAATTTCATTTATGGATTAGGAGTGGTCCCAAGGATCTTAGATCTATTAGAAATTTTCTATGACAATAATGAGGCCATCGAACAGGCAAAGGAGCCTCGGTCACACCGGAAATCCAAGCACATACTCAAAAGGTGTCACTTGATTAGAGAAATCATTGATCATGGGGACATCAAGATTAAAAAGATAGCGAGTGGAAACAATGTAGCAGATCCATTGGCAAAACAATTGCGTTCAAATATCCACGAAGCTCATTTAAGAGAGTTCAGTTTGAGGGCTATGCCCAATCGGGACTATTGCTAGTGAGAGATTGTTAGCGTAAGCCCTAGCCCCAATACATTGTTATTAAACACTGAAATTAATAAATAAGGCATTTGTTTTATCTATTGTATTCCTATGCATATCAATTGATAGAACTATCCAAGAATATTGTTTCAGTTTAAGTTATCATGTTTGAGGCACATGGTTGTAAGACCTTGAAACAGTATAGACTTCATTCTAAATATCCCTAGTCAGTCATTGTTATGGGAATAACAAATGAATTAAGAGTAGTATGCTCTCTCTGAAAAGATGAGTTATGTCTTATGGATCATAAGGACAAGAGTGTCAATCAGAGATAATAGATACATGTTTAAAACATGGTATATGGATTCGATTTGTTCATGAGAACACTTCATGGTACTAGTCATAAGTGTTTCTCATGTGCAAGTTTTGCATTGGAGTTCTTAGACCTAAAATCTCTTTGTAACTCTTTATGAATTACTGTGTACTTTTACATATACCTAACGTACTCATAACAGGGTGACTAGTACGAATATGCTTTGGTATGCACTATTTCGTGTTAGAGAGCATGAGAGAAGTAAAGGGATTACCCCTTTTAATAAGACAAAAAATATTATCGGCCACTTGATCAGTGAACTGAGAAGTGTATGGCCATACCGAGATGAAATAATGAGTAATCATTATTTATCTGAGAGTTCAGTGTCACTGGAATATCAAGAAAGGAATTAGTATATATAAGGATGACTAGTTCCATGCCTTTTATTAATTCTGATATTTAAGGGTGAGGGACTATGCAAAATTGCATTAGGTTACTAAATGCCATTTGTATTTTCATTTAATTTTGAATGCTATAATATCTTGCTAGAGGATATATATAGCCTTTGAATTAATTCATTGCCAATATTAAATCGACCTATAGGATCGTACACAAAGCATTTAGCTTAAAATATTTAAATAGAATATTGGGCATTAATTTGGGCTTTTATTTAAAGTCAAATTAATGTATGTAATGGGTATTAAAATTGCTAAATGGACCTTGGTCTATGAGAGAGGGAATATTGGCCTTTGTAGATTTAATCTCAATTAATTAATTATCTTGGATTAATTAAGTTAATTGAGTATTAAATCCTAATAACATTTGAATCAAAATAAAACACTTAGATATGAGAGAGAGTGACCGAAATTAAAAGATAAAAATTATAGTGAATTTCGACACATGTATATCCTAAATAAGTGATTTGTTTTGATTAAATGTCTTATGTTTATTTTAAATTAATTTGAATTTAAAATTTAATGGAATTTGAATTAATATATGTCACTTAGTTAGGAAGTGATGGAGGCTGAATTTACTACCTAATGATAGTAAATTTCGGTGCTTAAACTTGAGCTAAAGAAGTGATATATATTTTTGAATTAAAAGGAATAAAAAACCCTAGGTTTTTTTTGCTCTCTCTCTCTCTTGGCCGAAATACACAAGGAAAAAGAATTATTTCTTGTTCTCTTGTGTTCTTGGGCAGTTATAGCAACTTAAAAGAAGAACAAGATCAGATCTTGTGGCTTCAATCCATTCCTATTGCCAAATATTCAAACATAGAGCTAGCACTCTCGGTTTTAAGTCATCTTTGCAATTATGTGTGTGAGCATAGAGAGGAGTGGCATAAAAGCTATTTCTTTGGTATTGGTGATCAAGATCTAAAGCATATAAGTTCATCATATTTGCTGGTCATCATCAAAATCAAGATTTGTAGTGCATCTAAGATTGTAAGTTTCAAAACCCTAAAATTTCATTTTTTCGATTCTTGTTATGGATTGTTTGGTATGTATGATCAATATTTTTATTTTTTTTCTACGTGATCATCATTGATATGCCATGTTATATTCCAAAAGTTAGACCCAAATAGGGCCAGACAGTAGCCATTGCAACTCTATCCTTATAAGCATGCCTATCTATCCATAACTGAACTCTATTTGCAGGTATTAACTAAGTTTATATACATTTTAATCAAAACATTTGTGCTTTAACTGTATTATTTTGCCCATGTACTATCATATGTAAAGATATACAATCTCTGGAATAAAAACATCGATACTCAATCTCAAATATCAATACAAGTAAATTATAAATGTATATAACATGGTAATCATATACTTTAACAAGATAAGATATAAGTATAAGCATATGAGTATAAACCTGCGAGCATAAGCATGTAAGTATAAACATGTAAGCATAAACATGTTATTTCAAAAAAGCAATAAACAACTTGTTGGATTATATATATATATATATATATATATATATATATTGTTTCTTCAAATTCATATCTACATAACCTCACATTATGGTGTCATCATGCCTTAATGTACTTATATCACATTGTATATCATCTCTTCTTAGTTAAATAGTCTAAACCTCTTAAACTTTTCTTCTTAACATTTTGACCCCATAATTATCTATATCATGCTTGTTTTAATTTCATTAATTGACATTATATTGGGTTGGTACTTAAGGTATAATAAGACACTGCTTAAAAAAGAAAGGTGGAAAGAAAAATAAAGTTCACAAGGTTAAGTCGTGAACATGACAAGGATCACGAGCACAATAAAAAAGGCTTGTAGAAGACAAAAGAAACAAAAGAAGAATTCAAGGGAGAAATAACGAGCTCTGTCGCAGGTGCAACAGACACGACTTCTTCTTCTGGCTCACATTTCAACAACAATAAACCTAGTAAACTCATCTTACAAGTCTGTAATATATTACCCAATGATTACTATATTTATGATGTATTTAAAACATTATCATTTTATAGGAATTTCATCAAAGAATTTCATTAATAAAATCCCTAGTTCAAGCTATATTTCAAGTCATATATATATATATATATATATATATATAGTACCATGCTATACTATAATTTTAATAAAGTTGTTGTAATATTAAGGGTCTATCAAATCTTTGGAACACCAAGATCAAGCAAAAGATCAAGTAAATAAAGAATAAGCATTAAAATGGTTTCTCTTTTCAAAATATATCCTTACATGCATTATCTTTCTTATAATCTATTTTGAGGATTTAGCTTCATTTTTAGCCAAGCTTATAAACATTAATACATGCATAAAATCCTTAACTCATCTATCAATATTAACTTAGATTTTATTAAATTCTACCAAAATCACACATCCAAGTCTATTATCACACCAAGTTCCCATACCTTGGCTAAAATCTATAATTAACACTCAATCTTTTAACACCTCTTTGCCCTTGTTCTTCTTACTTCTTCTTTTGCAGAAAATCCATTCATGCATTATAACCCATCATTTCCTTTCAATTGAAATGCATAACAACAATATAAAAAAAGATGAAGGAAGGAGAATATGAAATGAACCTATTACTTTAAGTAAATCCACTTTAAAATTTCTTAACCTTTAACATTTCAACTGAGATTTTTCTTAAGAGTTAGTGAGAGAAATGCATTTCTTAAGAGTTAGTGAGAGAAACGCACAACTTTAAAGTGAGAGAAGGAGAGATGAAATTCTTTATTTTCTTGCTTGCTCTAGCCAACCAAACCACTAAAACCCATTATATAATCTTCTCTCTCTTACATGCAGCTTTTAACAATTAAATGAGAGAATAAAGTTTCATTTAACTCCCTTAAAGATCTTGCATAATAAAATCTGCCCTTTTTTGTTTCTCTTTTTCAAATTTGCCTCTCAAGTCATTGTTTCCCTTTTGATTGCACCCTTATAATGTTAACATGCTTAATTATTCACATATATGATGCAATGCAAAAACTACCATTTCACCCATTTTGACCCTAATATGTATTTCACTTATGTAATTAAACATTAATCAAATTTAATATCATAATAATCAAGCATTTTCTACTAGGGTTAAAGTTGGCACCTTTCAACATTGACTTAAATGGTTAAAATGCTCTAGCTATCCAATTTAAGATGCTTGGTTTGATCATGTTTGATGGTACATCTAACACTCTAGCTCATATTAAGTAGTATATCCTACTCATAAAAATAACTACCCTCACTAAGATGTAGAAGGTCGACTTTTTTAATCTTAACTTTGTGGATCCCACTATTGACTAGTATTATAGTTTTGATAGAAAGAGTAAGGAAGATTGGGAAGGTTAATAGAGGAGTTTTTTAAGCAGCATGATTGTAGCACCTGCATGAAAGTTACTCTAAAGGATCTAGAGTTATTGCAATAGAAGCTCGGAGAGTCTTTCCACGAGCATCTTACTCGATAAAGGAATAGGGTAATAGACATGAAAAGAAAGCCTAACACACAGGATTAGATTTAATTGTTCATTTTTGAATGCTAGCCCTTATCTATAAGAAAGGCTCAAAATGAAAGGGTCAAAAGACTGGAAGTCCTTGTAGGGTATAACAATCGAAGAAAAAAAAAGAATATCTAGCAAAGAAGGCTAGCTTTATGGGTTTAAATAGTGGTGGTTATGGTAACAAAAAAAGCAGTTTTTTTAGCTTAGGTTTTAGTAAAGGTATTGGTAATAGTGGCAGCAGTAGGGGCAATAGTTGTAGAACTAGTGAAGTATCAGCTACAAGGGTCAATAAATGACATTATTCAAATTTTGGAATGCCATTGTCTTGGTGCCTTAACTTTTTGGTGAAAGAAACGAAATTGTAGTTGTTGATACCTAAGCCTACGAAGAGCCAATGTCAGTTGAGACACAAATCACACTAGTATTACACATTTCATCAACAAATGAGGCATGAAATTGATCACTGTCATACTTTAAGAGATCGTATCAAAGATTTGATAGATTCACAATAGATACCAGATCTATGAAAAAGGGCTAAGAAATGGGAAACTTATTATAATGTTGTGCCACAACTAGTGTTCATGGTAGGGTTTGAGTTACCAAAGTTGTATGTTCTTAGGGATCTATATGGTAACAAGTACTTGGCTATCACCTGCAATGGTCGAGAAAATGATGACAATCCAAATGCAAGGGAAAAAGAATAAGAGGGGGTAGGAAGAATGGGAGAAGTAGTTTGATTGGTGGATATATGGGACATAGATAGTGATGTTAGGTTGATTGAAGATGGAGAGGAGTTGAGACACCTATGGGAAACTGATGAAGAAGAGAAAGAAGTAGCAAATGAAAGGTAGTTCAAGTCGTCACGAGAAATGGCAGAGTTGTACTTGAGATTGAGAGATAGTAGGAGCTCACTGTACCCATACTTGGTGTACCCATAAAAGAAAGAGCTATAAAGGATAATCTGGTCCTTAAACACATTTTAAAATGACAACCGCTTAGATTTTAATTTGTAACCTATTAAGGCAATCACCTTCCTATAGGCAGAAGTTGGTGGGTGCTATTTTTGACTTGACTGTTGCTGCAACCATATCTCCTTTTGAACTCCTAGATATGGTGAAAGGAAATTTTGAAGAGAAGATTGTGTTCACTAATGTAGACTTTCCCATAAAAGTTTATGAGCATAATCGACCTTTATATATCAGAGCTCAAATGAATGGCAAGCATACTACGTGCATAATGGTGGATGATAGCACTTCAATCAATATTTATCCCTTTACAGCAATGGTTACCTATAGAATTGATGAGACAATGCTCACTAAGTCTAAGCTCATTCTAATGGCCTATGACAATTCTAGAAGGTAAGCTACTGAAACATTCAAAGTAGTGGTAAAAATGGGGCTTATTGAGACAAAGGTAGAATTAGCAGTGCTTCAGATACTAGGTAATTTCTCTTTATTATTGGGATAACCTTGGTTACATAAGTTGGAAGGGCTTCCTTCCACCCTATATCAAATGGTCTACATTCTATATGAGGGAGGCATAGTTACTATTAAAACAATAAGGGTGGATTTAGTCTCTACGCTAAGCATAGCTAATTAGCCATTTAATGGATTTCACATAGTAGGGATTGGTATTAAGGAAGATCAAACATATTTCACGAACCCTTAGGTCATTAGTATGATTAAAAAGATGAGTTACTTGCTAGGCACATGATTGGGAAAGAACTCTTAAGGAACCCATATGCCTATTGCTTTAGTTGGTTAGAGGGATAAGAGGGGCCTAGGCTACTGTGCGAATAGTGTTGAGAAGAAGGCTGACCGTCGGCTAAAAAGGGTGCAATTACTATTGGGAGATTAAGCCCATAATGGTTCAAGGAAAAGTTATCCCTAGATTTGAAATCTTTAATAATGTTTTTGATTAGTCAGTTTAGACCATCAAGCCTGTGCTAGGATTTTAGGAAGAGGAGATTATGGTCATGCTTATTGATTTAGATTTGGGTCATCCGAAGGAAGTACTGATACCTACATTGTTGGTCATAAAGCCCAAATGGAAGGACAAAATTGAATATGAAGTTGTAGCTCCTGAGGAAAAAGCTGCTCCGTTAGCACCTACAGTAAAAGTGGGAGAAGCATTTGCCACTACATTAGCAATCCCTAATTTAGAAGATGATTCTTTTATTGATGTAATTTATATTGTTGAATTGCTTTATAATGTGTACTATATGCTCAGGTTAGTAAGATGAGTAACTTTGCTTATGTGTTTAATATCTCTTCTGATTGCATCATACATTATCGTAATCATGACTCATTCATATTTGACATTAAATTAACAAACATTACTCCATTTAATCTTTGAACCAAGGATAATCCTCAAGAGATCTTGATTGCATCTTTCATAACTCATGAGGAAAGGACAAAATTATATTAAGAAAACATGAAAAATTCTTTGCCTTGACATATAAAGACATGCCCAAAATTGATAAAGAAGTTGCAAAGCATACCATCCAAATATATCCAGAGAGTAAGCTAGTTAAGCAGCAACTTCAAACACTCGAGTCTAAATGGGAAGAAAAAGTAAAAAAAGATGTGAAATGAAGTGTATGATGTATAGTTTTATCGATTGGTATGTAGGGTATAACTAAATTTTGAACAAGATAGTGGATCAAGTAAAGATAGTTTTTATCAT
Source organism: Excoecaria agallocha (assembly GCA_037975025.1). Classification (NCBI taxonomy): domain Eukaryota; kingdom Viridiplantae; phylum Streptophyta; class Magnoliopsida; order Malpighiales; family Euphorbiaceae; genus Excoecaria; species Excoecaria agallocha. The sequence continues at coordinate 26,673,990 of CM075815.1, forward strand.
TGAATGGGGAACTTATACATACAAGGTCATGCCGTTTGGATTGAAAAATGTAGGAGCCACTTATTAGAGAATGGCCAATAAGATCCTAAGTGACCTGATTCATAAAGAAGTTGAAGTGTATATTAATGCCATGATGATCAAGTTAGTTACTAGGTAAGGACATTTTGAGGCTCTGAACAATTTTTTCCAATAGATCAACAAGTATAACTTCCGCCTTAACCAAAAAAAAGTGTGTTTAGAGTTTCCTCAGGCAAGCATTTGGGGTATGTTTTCAGCCAAATGGGGATAGAAGTAGACCCAGATAAGGTGAAGGCCATCCAAGAAATGCCTATACTGAAGAAAGCAAAAGAGATCAGGGGGTTCCTATGGTGAATTCAGTATATTAGCCAGTTCATTGCCAAGCTTACTTCAATATATGAGCCAATTTTTAAGCTTCTAAGAAAATACCAGCTAGTCAAATGGAACGATGATTGCTGAAAAGCCTTTAATACTATCATGGAGTACCTACTAGATTCTGTAGTTCTCCAGCCACCCAAAGCATTAAAGGCTTTGATCTTGTATATAGTAGTGGAATAGGGTTCAGTAGGGGCCATGATGGCTTAAGAAGATAATGTCGAGGAAAAATTTGTTGTATATTACCTAAGTAAAAAGCTCTTACCATACGGGGCCAAGTACATGGATGTTGAAAAGATTTTCCTAGTAATGATATGGGCCTTAAAGAAGTTGAGACATTACTTCTATTCCTACAGGATTCACGCGGTGGCGAAGCATAATTCGCTTAGATACCTTTTGTTAATACCCTTCTTACTAGGGAAAGTGGAAAGGTAGCCTTTTACCATTGTAAGAATTCAAAGTGGAATATGTAACTAGAAAAATGATCAAAGGAAGGGCAGCTACAAAATTCCTTGCTAATCATCCTTTTAAAGGGGATCAATGTGAATATGACTTCCTAGATGTAAACATCAATTCCATAGTGGTCTGAGGGGAGCTGGAGCAGGAGTCATTCTTATCATACTCGATGGTGAAAAACTCCCCTTGGCCAATAAGCTGGAATTCAAAGTGACAAACAATAAAGTCACATATGAAGCTTGCATACATGTGGTAAAACAATTGATAGCCCTAGGAGCAAAGGCTATTGAGGTTTTTAGAGATTCATCTTTAGTGATTCACTAGGTAAAAGGGGAATGGTCCATCAAAGAGGAAAGATTGATACCATATGTAAAATATCTAAGAAGCATGAGTAGTTGGTTCGAGGCATGCACCTTAAGATATGTGCCTCGAGATGTGAATCATTTGGCAGATGCCTTAGCAACCATAGTATCCATGTGGGACAACCCTAAAAGAGTGGTTATGAAGCTGGTAGTCATTACAAGTTCAACTAAGCCCTGCGTTGAAAATGAATAGATTGTGAGCCTAAGGGAAGCCAATAGCAATGGCACTATGCTATCCAAAATTATCTGGAAACCTCTAAGTTCCCTGAAGAAGTAATGACAAAAGATAAAAAAATGATTTGAAAGTTGTCAAGCTAGTTTATCAATATAGATAGGATTATATACAAAAGATAGATTGATGGCATTAAGTTAAGGTGTCAGAACGAGAGAGAGGCTATAAAGGTTATAGAAGAAACTCATGCAGGGGTGTGTGGGGCCCATACGGGTGGTATAACTTTTTCTAGAAAGATCATGCATCAAGGATTCTTTTAGTTGACTATGGATGCTAATTTTTCTAAATATGTGAAGTAGTATGCCAATTTGAGTCATCTACTTATTTTTGAATTTTGTAACCTATTATCACCAAGGCCTTTTTCTAGATTAGGGAATAGACGTTATTAAGGAGATTCATCTAGTAACCTATAATGGTTAGATGTACATCATGGTTACCATCGACTATTTCACAAAATGGGTAGTGGCCATAGAGATGGCACATTTTATTTAAAGGAATTTGATCTATAGGTATGGAGTGCCTTACTATGCGATATTTGATAAGGGCATTCAATTTCAACCAGAGACCAAATAGATGGTTCAAAAGTGTGAAATCTAACATTATAATTCCTCTCCTTATCATCCACAGGCAAATAGGGCTATAGAAGCCGTTAATAAGAATTTGAAAAAGATACTATCTAAGTCCATGCAAATATACAAGGATTGGGTCAAAAAGTTATCAGTTGTACTTTAGGATACACTTACAAATCAAGGTATAGGCACAAGAGTAGAATTGCCTTCAAAATTAGGATGCACCACAAGCTATCATTGATCGCTCACTTATCATTGTTGTAAGCCTTCTTAAGAAGCAACCAAGACATTGCCTCCTCAGGTAAGCATCTCTCTCTCACTTTGAACTTTGACTCACCTAGGCACTATTGTGTACTAGCCTTCCCAAGGTTAGAAGCAACTATAGACACTGGGTCCTGAGGAGGTTTTAGCTCAGGTTACCTAATGAGCAAGACTGCTCTTTGAAAGATAGTGAATCAATGATTCTGACATCTTTTTTGAAACATAAAACCTTTTTTGAAAAAGTTTTGAATTGTTTTTATGCTTAGTTCGAGCATTTGAAGGAAGCAAATAGGTGAATAATGAGGAATATTTCGAATTAAGTGACTGAAAGGTCATTTTTAATACTTTTTTAGCCTTGCACATGTGCAATAAGGGAATATTTGAATTATTTATCCAAATTGACAACTCGATTGTAACTTTTTTGTTGCAAACCACTTGCACGATAATGCATAGTCAAGAATCTACTTTTCTGGGCCCAAATTGGCAAGTTGACTGTTGGACTTGATTTGCACACCTGTGTAAGCAAAAAGTAAACTAATTTTTCAGAAGTCAACTTGATAAATTGGATGAATTTTTGGGATTGTACACCCATGCAAACCCTTTAATATAATGTTTTACATATAAAATTGAAAAGGGGTTGGACAATTTTGGGAAGGGTTTGAAGGAAAGTGATTTTGGAAGTTTGTTGCTACAAGGATTAACCAAGTATGAAAAGAAGTTTTTAAACTTAAAAAGTTATTTTTTGAAATTATTTTTTTCAATATTGTTTTTCAACTTTTTTAACATGTGAAAGGTCTAAAAGTCTGCCATTTGATGGTCTAATTGACTAAGTACACTAAAGGTAATATAAAAAGTCTTTTCTCTTAAATTTAGTTTCTGAAAGTTTTATGTTTATGCATTTATCATCATAAATGATGTAAACTTTACTTGTCAATTTATTTGCTTTATTTTCATTACATATTTGTTTTTACTTATATCTAGATTGTGAAACCCTCTTTAAGGGTATTTTACTATGTGGTAGAAATTACTAGGCTATTGCATTCAAATTCCCTTTTATTTGTTTTGTGGTTAACTCTTTTGGAATATTTGATTTAATAATTATTTTTTTTTGTATTTTGTGATCTCTTTTTGCTCCTTTTTGGATCTGCTTGTCAACAATGACTTTATTTTAAAAATATAGGAAAACTAGCACTTTGTTAGCGAATACAGTCGTGTATCATTTAATGCACATTCATGCATTACGTGATGGATGGCCAAAAATTGCAATTTCCTTTTCTTTTAAAATAAATAAGTAGATCATATGTCACTTAATATGCGCTAGTGCATTTCTATATATGTATTTAAAATCTGTTCTTTTTTCCTTTTTGTTTACTTCATTCCCCTTTTGTTACCTATTGCTGCTACTACTACTACTACTACTACTATTATTATTATTATTGTTGTTGTTGTTGTTGTTGTCGTTATTATTATTATTCCTGTAGAGCACCTCTTGTTGTGAGTGTAGTTGGGTGAGCACAACAAGTAAGCTTTCGTTCCCTTTCTCTTATTAGAGAAAAAAGGTTTTTTTGATGTAGGAAGAAAATGCCACAAAATATTTGTATTAAAGAATTCAGATCCTTGTTAACAAAATTGGACCATAGTCCTACTTGTTGCCTAGGAAACTCACATAAAAAAATTAGCCTTTGACAAAATAAAAGATTTTGTATATAATTAAATAATAAGGGATGTTTTTTAATAAAAATTGGATTGATAAGTCCATATCTTTAAATATTGCAATGAAATGCTTCTTTATAATCCACATGTAAGGATAAATTTCCTCAATGAAAAGATCACAATGAATATCTTGATTTATGGATGCCTATTTAAAAGCTTTGGTTATATCTATACCCTAATTTACCACTTTCCTATGTGATTGTGTGCACCTTTAATTTATTTATTTGCTCTAATATTGCCTATAAAAAATAAGATAATATAAATGATATGAAGGCCATTATGTCACATCTATCAAAGGTATAAATTAGAGTATAGTTCCTAACACTCTCTAGGTTTACTCCTCTCTAGGTCGGAACACCTTTTTCCAATGTTCTATTGGGTGGCAACTCCTCATGTAAACCTTATGGTGCCCAATAGATGCCTTCCCATGGTCGATCACCAGTGCTAGGCTAGGGATACCTCGAGATGTTGTGTCATGCCTTTCTAAGCATCTAGACTTTTTGAGGAGGGTTGTATGCCTTGATTATTATGAAGCAACCAATTAGCTTAGAGTAGGACGACATTCTTAGGGGAAGCTTCAGAATTTCCCTTCTTCTTCACTTTTATTTCTTCAATCTCTCAAAGAATTCCTCATTTCAATCTTGTTACTCTTTAAAAGCAACTGTTGTATGTTGATTGTTCAAGAATAAATTGGTGTACACCATTAAGGTAATAGCTTTAAAATTTGGTTTTCATCATCATCATCATCTTCTTCTTTTTATTTTGTTAAGGGTTGATTGAGTAAAATGCTGGAAATTTGTGTTAAATGAATTGTTTTTAAAGAAGAAGAAGAAGGTGGAAAGAATAAAGAAAAGGGCTTGCAACGGATTGAAAGTTAGAGGGGAATTCGGCTAAGTTATAGGAATTATTTTTATCTTGCATGTTTTTATTGTGATGAAGTTGATATTGAGAATAGTAGATCATCAATTGATCTAGCATGTAAGGGAATTTGAATATTAGGCAGTAATGTGGAAGTGTTGTCCAGAAATTTGGATTGACCTCCAGTGACTATTTTCATTATAAGTTGAGTTTTCGAACACTAAATTTGATGATTCTAGTTGGGTTAGAACCGAAATATCTATGCCTACAAATGTTATAGAAATAACAATAATGATATTTTGCCTCTAAGGTCCTCAACAATGCCCAAAATAGTAGCCTTTTTTTAGTTGGTGGGTCATTGGAGCACTCCTTAGTGATTTGCTTATAACTTGAGTTAGAGAGATGATATTAAGATGATTATAAATTTTATGGAAATAGAAACATAGGGGAATAAGTTTTATTGATATCACTTGGCCTAAAAGTTATGTTTTTGTATTTTTAATATTGGTAACAAAATGAAATTGTAATCTGCCACTGTGTATAATGATTGTCATGGTTCTCTTGTTTCAACAAAAATTTACCAAAATGTCACAAAATGATAGTAAAGCTTATTTAGACCTTCTTGAATGTTTTAGAGCATCCTTATTATATAAATGAACACAAGAGAGAGATATATATATGGAGTATGTGATGATATCATATTGTAAAGCAATAGGTACGATTAAATGATGAAGCATGTTTATGAAAATGACAAGATCAGGTATATCAACAATATTTTTTTATTTAAGAGAAAGCATGTGTATGATTAATATCATCTAAGCATGTTTATTGCTTATTTTAGATGAAATAAGTATATGGGAATGTATAGACATGAATAAAGAATGATCATGCATGAATAAGATCAAATCTTGACATATGAGTGACATGTATGGGAATAGCTTTAACGAACCTATTTCAAAAGCTTAGTGATGAAGTGTACAAGCATAATAAACATGCATACTTATATATGTATAATATTTAAGTGTGTATATATATATATATATATGTATATGTATTATCTATGAAGTTTATGCATAGTAAAGTGAACAAATGTGCATTTTGAATTAATAGAATTCCTAAAAGAGAATACATAAAGCATTATGAACTAATGGTAGTAATTTCAACATAATTTGCATTAGAAAACTTAAATTGAGATCATTCTAACTTCTATGGTTACATAAGATATATGCCTACAAAATTGTAGAAGGAACCTAGCATTGAAATTGCATTTAAGACATCCAAATAATTAATTGAATTTTCTATAAGCTGTTAATTTGGGTTCTGGAACAGGCTGAAGTAAAAATGATGTATCTTTGTGTATATTTGTTATAATTCTATGAGGTTGATTTTTGTGAAAAACACACTTCAAATTATACATTTCCTTCCTTATAGACAATTTCATGCTTCCAACTCTTCCTAGGAATGTTTTACATGGCTTACGACAGTAGACGACAATGATATTAACTTTGTGAGTGCTTGGATTGTAACACCCTAATCCACTGACCATGCATAAACATCAATCACCATCATAACCTAGTAATGATAAGGCATAAATAATAATAAATAGCACAAGCCATCGTAATTACATGCCATAATAACTTAAAACAAACTTATAATTAAAAGGCCTAACATAATGCCAAAGAAAATACATAATGAAATCCTCAAGCAACTGCACTCTGTTAGATCTTCTCTTCAAAGGCTGACTAGCCACCAGCTATCGATCCACTAGAGCATAACCAGTACCTACATGGATAACAAACCCGTGCTAAGCTATAAAGCTTAGTGGGGAAACCAACACCAAGGATAAACTCTACTAAAATATCATAAAATCATTACACCCTTTAAATTTATGTGAACATATAAGTCTACAATATTAAACGATCTCACCCTTGCTATACCAAATGAATTTGGAATCCTAAACATGAATATTATTCTTGCGATAATCTAGACCTCATAGTAATTGATAGTACTGTTGGAATTTAACGGTTACATGCATCACATACATGAGCGGAATTTTAAAATTTTTTAACCATTAGATCTGATCTTGCCATGAATACACAATATAACTATATGAGAATAAGAAAAATCACCTTTGATTTTTGTTGAACAGTTGATTTTACTTCGCACCGGGTTGTCGCAAACCATAGTGTCCAAAATCGAACACCTCCAATGTGTAATCCACACTAGAGAGGGGTAAATTGAACCAACAAATTGGTGTTCAACTAGGACTGGCCGAAATTCCAAGAAGCTAGCTTGGAGTTGGCACAAAAAGGAGAGAGAGAATAAAGAAAAAGACTTTCCTTTTGTTTTTAATCACTTAACCCTAATTCTCATTAGTTGGCCTTTTATAGTTAGGTTAAAATTCCAACTCCTTAATGAGATTGGGCTCTTTAAAATTGCTGGAGAATTATTAATTGGGCCTCTGGAATTAATTATAATCATTTGTGCTTAATTAAATCCAATTTAATCCTTTTCATAAAAGTCTATGCACAAAATCCACAAACTAGGCCCTTTGTGCATCTAATTGAATTTAAATACCCAAATGGATTCCAAATCCAACCAAATTAAATATGTGAGTTCCATAACACTTATGTAACATATATAAATTAATTTGGTCCAAGAAAAATCCCTCTAAGCCCTTCTGTATGGAGTTGGCGTGTGGCTCTCTTCTGGAGGGCTTCCTCCAACTTCTTCATTCCTTTGGCCCTTTATAATTTCTCCAATGGACCTATTAATTATTATATCAGTCCTATAACACTTATAGTAGTCTTATAATACTTATAAGATAATAATAATAATTAATCATAAAATACATTATTTCAATTAGGTCCAATTTTGCAGAACATTTCTCAAAAGTTCCGCGGACAATTTTATTTGATCATAATTAATTAAACTCTTTAATTAATTATTATCTTATTCACTTCTCTACCTTCATAATAATATCAAATATTATTATCCTTGTTATTTTACCATTTTACCCTTTTCTCTAGATGTGTGTGACCTATTGGGTTCTTGTCCATGTTGGCAGTATAATATGTAATTATGAGTTCTATTCAAAACTCACATGATTTAAACTCCTTTAAATCATCTTATCAATCCCTATTGATACTTTTGATACATCATTATACAAGTCATGATTGGCCTCTAGCTAGGCATCATGACTACCCAAATGTCAGGAAAGTCATGTGGTTTGACTGTACCCTTCCATATAAATAGTTACCATGCAATTACTCCTTTCACCACTCTTATCTCAATTAGATTCTGAGTATGGATTTCTATCAACTCATATAAATCTAATTATATATGTTCTATTAATTTAACCATTGTTCCTAAAATGCCCTTCATGCATCTCCATCCATCTCGGCATATTACTCTGGCCAGAGATTCTCTGAACAAGGCAATTATAGAATCATGCGAGATAACTTCCCTTGTTAAATCTGGGATGGTGAATCCTTTGTCAATCACTCAACTATCTTCAAGTAGGTCATGATATACCCAATCTCCTAACTATGTTCACTCCCAGTTGGAAGTAATCAGTTATGGAGTCAAAGTATACCACTTGCTACTTAAGATAACTTTGGTGATCTCAAGTCTAAGGATACTTGCACAACCGCTATGAAGAGATTCCTCACTAACATAGATTTAATATCCATGTGAGGATTCTCTATGCAGGTCCCCAATGAACTTGTTCTTCTAACAACCATCCACATGTTAGCTTTGATTATCTTTCATAATCACAGTTATGAGAACCACTGCTTGAACCATTCAAGAAGCATAACATGTGCTAGTCTGTCCGAATTAACAATGTCCTATCTTGTTAATTCTATGACTAGGGATATTTAGATATTAAGACATTTGCATGCAATAGACATCTCACATCATGAACACCTTCATGATTGCCTTTGCACTGTGTTTATAATATCTAGGACTTCATTTATTAATTTAAGATTTACAAACTCATGCATTCAAACATAGCATTAATAAATGAATGATTCCTATTATTAAGAATATAAATTTCATACATATGAAAACATCCCTATTACATGGGCTCTAGGGCATACTCTCTAACAAGTACAACTTTCATCGTAAGCATTTAATCCAATTTATTATGCATGATATGCCTTTAATGTTCAATCAAAGCATAAGGGAGTATATATATATCATGCGTCATCTATACGAGTTACTTTAGGCATCAATACTTCACATATGTCATGAAATCTTAGTTATATAATACAGAGCAGAGAATTACATTTCATTGAAATCATTATAGCCAAAAAGAAAATTAAACCAAGTAATATAATAGGCCATTATTATTTTCATATTATATAGATGAAGCAAATGATATATTTATACATATATATATATATAAACATATATTTCTTCATTTCGAGTAAATTTCTGATTCTTTTAAACTTTTAATAACCTGCCAAGTACTAGTTCAAAGGGTGGATAACGGGAACAATGGATACCAAAGGTATCAAACGATAGACCCAAAGGGCCGAACTATGGTTCCATAAAGGAATAAAACACTAGACCCTAACGGGGTCATCAATGGTTCTACCAAGGAACAAATAATAGACCCAAAAGGGCCAAACGATGGTTCCATAAAGGAACATGACCCAAAAAAGGTCAACTATGGCAGTTGCAAAATCCCTCTAGGCATGCCTATCTAATCCACAACCAAACTAAGATCCACAGGCTTTATCACTTTACGAACATCGTTAATTCATCATATTCTTTTTTATTTAATATAACATTTACTTAAAGCTATTTTCCATAATTGAACACATATTATTCATTTTCATAGCAATACTGGTTTCTGCCCTGGATATTCGATGATACATATTGCCTATTCATATACTTGCATAGGTACCAGATAACTTATATCATGCACTAGGATGCTTTAGCATAATGGTAACTGAGTATTATGCAATACTAGCTCAAACCAATGTTTTAAGAACCTAATGCAATACACATCGTAAAACATAAAATCATGAAGTAACAACATGATTTGAATATCAAGGTTGACTCTAGTAATACCCGATGATAGTTCATCAAAATGAAACCCTACATATAGTCATATAAACCATGATCACATGACATGTAAAAACATATTCACTGAAGAAGAACGTACCTGAGTGGTTCTTCAAAAGCATTTCCTTTGCTTTATTATACTTAATTTAATCTTCCTGCATTTAGTTCATCCTATATATATTATATACATATATTCGGTGCCTCACAAATAGTGAAAGTACTCACATTTGAGATTAAAATCTACCTATGTCATTCATAATGCCTTAAAAGACTTCATAGCACAATTATTTCATTAAGAAATCATAAGGCTTATCAACCACCACTTTAATTAACTTAATCATCATGAACATTACTTATGGTCCATTTAATTCTCTCAAATTATATTTTATAATACGGAATTCATGATTCATGAAGAATTTATAACTTAGAGTGTGAAGTAGAAGCATTAAAAGAAAACATACGAGTGGTCGTGCCCAAGAAAGAAGACAAGGCTTACATGTCCACGTAAGGAGAACAAAGGCCAAATGCGTGGCCAAGCAGAAGGAGAATTAAGCCATTCACGTGGCCATGCAAGGAGAATTAAGCCATTCACGTGGCCATGCAAGGAGAACAAAGGCCAAACACACAACCACGCATAAGAAGAAATGAGCCATTCACATGGCCAAGCAAGGAGAAAGGCATACAATGCATGGCCACACAGGGAGAGAAACAAGCCACCACGTGGCCTTGCCTAAAGATCCAAAGAAAACACACGGCCATGCATGGAAATCCAAAGGAATCATGTGGCCACTCAAAGTGATAGCTGAGGGGAAACAAAGGCATGCGTGGCCATACAGAGGAAGAAGGGACAGGCTGCACAACCACGCAAGGCATTTTGGCAGGCTAGGTTAAAAATCTCGATTTCCAGCTCAAATGATTTTGAAACCCAAGACTCACCTTAAATACTTAGATTTAAATAATTCTTTGTTCATCTAAACACTAAAATTTAACCTTCCCTTTAATGAAGGGGTCACATACAAGAACATAGGAAAATCATCAAGTAACCATTTATATAGAATCCCATACCTTAATATCAGCTTCGTCTCCTTAAAAAATCCACAGATCTAGCTATTTCATCCTTTTCCTAGTCTTGATCTATCTACTTCTCCTCTGTCTTTATACACAAGAACAACAACTTGATCTTACAATCCCTCAGGACCAAAAATCATAAATGAAGAAATGAAGACAAATAAGAGATTTTCAAGGGAAGACATTACCTTAAATCTTAACTCACAAACCCTAGCTCCCCTTCTCTAACCCGTAACCAGAAGAGGGAAAGAGAAAGAGAGAGAGAGCTATCCCTCAAAATGTTGATCTCCCCCTCTCAAAACCTTTGCTATCATTCTCGAAGAAGCTATTGAAATATCTCATTATGTGAATTTTCAAATTTACCCTCATTACACTTAACCCCATAAACTTATTTTTCTTAACCTCTAACACTCAAACTTCTTATTTGATTCAACTATATCCCTCTTTATCTTAATTTTTTAACCAAACTCAATTTACATATGTGCTAAAATTACCAAAATATCCCTAATGGAACTTAACCTTAATAATGTAAAATAATTCAATATTTGCCTCAATTAACCATAGTTCTCGCCACTTTACTATAGTCCGGTGAAGGCCATGATTGGGTCCTTACAATTCTCTCCTCCTTACAAGAATTTCATCCTCAAAATTCAAACACATCATCTTTATCTTTAATGCTATAAATTTTTAAACTCAATCTTATCTACAAACAACTATAACCATAACAAACTCATCTACATATCATTAGTATCTGCCTTTGATTTTTTAGATACTCCTATGCTCATTACATTTCCTATTAGTTTTCCCCTTTCAGCTGGGCCTAATATGCGATGCAATGCTTTTCATGTGATATGGGATGTTATGCAATGTGTTAATGACTTCATGTATGCAATAGAATACCAATGGGTATTCTTATAAATAGTACATGTCTTATCCCATCCTGATATAATGAAACATGCTTAATTGCCCAAGCTAATTAGGAAAATCCTAACAATCATATATACATATAGAGCATCCTATTAACCTCAACATCTTGCATGCTCAGCAATGCCAGAATTCAATTATCTTTTTATGATATAAATTTTTTCCTCAAACATCTTAATAAACAATCTAGATATACGTATAATCAACTAATGCTACACTTCAATCATAGATCATCAAGGCTTTTATGAACATCCAATATTAGGGAGTGAGAGATACCGATAATTTCTTAAATGTCATCTCACAATTTTGTTTGAATTAACATCCTATTAGTATTCCAATATCCATCAACCGTAAGTTAATCATTCCTCCCAATCATCAAAATTTGTGTCTCAATAACACTAATGCTAAGTGTGGCTATTTGGTCTAGACAAATACCATCTCAACCTCTAAGGACCATTCGTAATTTTGTGTTGCCCAAAAAAGACTAAACCCGGGCTCTGATACTACTAATTATAACACCCTAATCCACTAACCATACATAAACATCAATTAAAATCATAACCTAGTAACGATAAGGCATAGATATTAATAAATAGCACAAGCCATAATAATTACATGCCACAATAACTTAAAACAAACATATAATTAAAAGGCCTAACATAATGAAATCCTTAAGTAACTGCACTCAATTAGATATTCTCTTCAAAGGCTGACTAGCCACCAGCTATTTTAAACGATCTCACCCTTGCTATACCAAATGAATTTGCAATCCTAAACAGGAATATTATTCTTGCGATAATTTAGACCTCAAAGTAATTCATAGTACTGCTTTCATTGTAAGCATTTAATCCCATTTATTATGTATGATATGCCTTCAATGTTTAATAAAAGCATAAGGGAGTTTATATATATCATGCATCATCTATACGAGTTATTTTAGGCATCAATACTTCACATATGTCATGCAATCTTAGTTATATAATACAGAGCAGAGAACTACATTTCATTGAAATCATTCTACCCAAAAAGAAATTTAAACCAAACAATATAGTAGGCCATTATCATTTTCACACTATATAGATGAAGCAAATGATATATATATATATACATATATTTCTTCATTTCGAATAAATTGTTGAGTCTTTTAAACTTTAAATAGCCTGCCAAGTACTAGTTAAAAGGGTGGATAACGGGAACAGTGGATACCGAAGGTATCAAATAATGGACCCAAAGGGCAGAACTATTATTCCATAAAGGAACAAAACACTAGACCAAAACAGGGTCATCAGTGGTTCCAGCAAGGAACAAACAATAGACCCAAAAAGGCCGAACAATGGTTCCATAAAGCAAAAAGACCCAAACGGGGTCAACTATGGCAGCTGTAAAATCCCTCTAGGCATCCTATCTAAGCCACAATCAAACTAAGACCCATAACCTTTATCACTTTACGAACATCTTTCATTCATCATATTCTTTCTTATTTAATATAACATTTACTTAAAATCGTTTTCCATAATTGAACACATATTATTCATTTTCATAGCAATATTGGCTTCCAGCCTGAATATTCAATGATACATATTGCCTGTTCATATACTTGCATAGCTACTAGATAACTTATATCATGCACTATGAAGCTTTAGCATAATGGTAACTGAGTATTATGCAATAGTAGCTCAAAATAATCTTTTAAGAACCTAATGCAGTACACATCATTGAACATAAAATCATGAAGTAACAACATGATTTGAATTTCAAGGTTGACTTTGGTAATACCCGGTGATAGTTCATGAAAATGAAACCATACATATACTCATATAAACCATGATCACATGACTCCACACATAAAAACATATTCACTGAAGAAGAATGTACCTGAGTGGTGTTTTAAAACCATTTCCTTTGCTTTATTATACTTAATTTAATATTCGTACATTTAGTTCATCCTATATATTTTATATACATATATTTGGTGTCTCACAAATAGTGAAAGAACTCACATTTGAGATTAACATCTACCTATGTCATTCATAATGCCTTAAAAGACTTCATAGCTCAATTATTTCATTTAGAAATCATAAGGCTTATCAACCACCACTTTAATTAACTTAATCATCATGTACATTACTTATGGTCTATTTAATTCTCTTCAATTATATTTTATAATACAAAATTCATGATTCATAAAGAATTTATAACTTAAAGTGTAAAGCAGAACCATTGAAAGAAAACATACGAGTGGCTGTGCCCAAGAAAGAAGAGAAGGCATACACGACCATGTAAGGAGAACAAAGGCCAAATGCATGGCCAAGTAGAAGGAGAAGTAAGCCATTCACGTGGCCATGAAAGAAGAACAAGGGCCAAACACACGGCCACGCAAAAGAAGAAAGGAGCCATTCATGTTGCCAAGCAAGGAGAAAGCCATGCAGTGTGTGGCCATGCAGGAAGAGAAACAAGCCATCATATGGCCATGCATGAAGAACCAAAGAAAACACACGGCCACGTATGGAAATCCAAAGGCATCACGTGGCCACTTAAAGCAATCACACGGCCACTCATGCAAAATCAAAGGAAATCACGTGGCCACTCAAAGAGATAGCTAAGGGGAAACAAAGGCATGCGTGGCCACGCAGAGGAAGAAGGGACAGGCTGCATGGCCATACATGGCATTTCGATAGACTGGGTTAAAAATCTCGATTTCCAGCTCAAATGATTTTGAAACCCAAGACTCACCTCAAATAGTTAGATTTAAATCATTCTTTGTTCATCTAAACACTAAAATTTAACCTTCACTGCAACTAAGGGGTCACATACAAGAACATAGGAAAATCATCAAGTAACCTTTTATATAGAATCCCATAACTCTATATCAGCTTTATCTCCTTAAAAAATCCATAGATTTAGCTCTTTCTTCCTTCTCCTATTCTTGATCTATCTGCTTCTTCTCTCTGCTTATACACAAGAACAACAACATGATCTTACAATCCCTCATGACCAAAAATCATAAATGAAGAAATGAAGAGGAAGAATAGATTTTCAAGGGAAGGCATTACCTTAAATATTAACTCACAAACCCTAGCTCCCCTTCTCCAACCCGTAACCAGCAGAGAGAGAGAGAGAGAGAGCTATCCCTCAAAATGCTGATCCCCCTCTCAAAACCTTTGCTATCCTTCTCCAAGAAGTTATTGAAATATCTAATTTTGTGAATTTCCAAATTTACCCTCATTACACTTAACCCCATCAACTTTTTTTTCTTAACCTCTAACACTCAAACTTCTTGTTTGTTTCAACTATTCCCTTTTTTATCTTAATTTTTTAACCATACTCAATTTACATACATGCTTAAATTACCAAAATACCCCTAATGGGACTTAACCTTAATAATGCAAAATAATTCAATATTTAACTTAATTAACCATAATTCTCATCACTTTACTGTAGTCTGGTTAGGGCAACGATTGGTCCTTACATGGATGGTACCTAACTTTATAACCGAATTTGGATAGTCCTGTTGTGTTCCATTATGGGGCCTACATAAAGCCACGTTTTATGTAGTTTCTCGATGTGCTTACCAATTTGTGGAGTGACATGACATCATAAGACGTCCATTGTCATTTCACGGAGGTACTTTATCTATCCCTTTTATTTCTTGTTACCATCAGCTTTGTATACAACTATATGCTAAGGTTGACATTCAATGCCCCATTGACTGTGACTTTACTACCTTTGCGATGTATGAAAGATGGATATCTAGTCCTGTTGTTGACAATAGAGAGCATTGGCTAAGACATAGCTCAAACAGAAGTAGTAAACGATGATTTTTAGATCTATACATATAGTGTACAATAAATATGCACCACTTTTTTGCATAGAACAAGACAATAAAGAATATGTATAATGAACTAATCGTATTTATATTAATATACAAGTTTATGTTACATATGATTATATTTCTACATAATTTCATTACACATGATCATTTATCTAGCAGTAAGTCAAAAAGTACAAAGTCCAACTCATTCATAGGATTAAACTTTGAAATTAACTTTCCCATTTCATCAATTAGCCCTCTCAAGTTTTATTGATTGAAAATTTTCACTCTACCTTTAATTTTTGCCCAAGGTGCCTTTTTACTTTTCACCTTGACAAGGCGCCCAATCTTAGCAAGGTTACTATTTACTAGTTTTTGACCTGTAGGTTTATATTATCTTCTTTTCCTCTTTTATTATATTTTTTATTTTACTAAGTCTAGCCATGGAACCTTTTAAGTCTATCGATGTTGACTGGCTCCTTGAACTCATTCCCATCATTATCACTCAGTATAGTATCACCTTTGGACAATAACTTTTTAAACACAAATGGCCCTTTCCATGTTGGTCTAAACTTGCCTTTAATGTTAGGTTGGCTTTGTCTTATTTGTTTAAACACCAAGTCTCCTTTCTTCAAAGGATGTCTTCTGATTTTTTTCCCAAAAGATCCTTCCAACCTTTCCTGATAAACTTCATTGTGATAATAAGCATGCATTCTCTCTCCATCTAGCAAGTTAAGCTGCAGCAATCTTTGCTTAGTCCATTCAATTTTTGGGAGCTCAACCTTTAAAACTACTAGTACAAACTAATGCTCAATCTCTACTAGTAGAATGGCATATGTTTTGTATACTAAATAGAATGAAGTAGCTCAAATTAAAGTCCTAACAATAGTTTTATAATACCACAATGCAAAAGGTAACTTCTCAGCCCAGTCCTTATAGGTTATGACCATCTTGGCAATAATCCTCTAGACATTCTTATTAGCTACATCCACCACTCCATTTTCTTGAGGATGGTATGGTGAAGATTTATGATGCTGAACCCCTTTATTTCCTAAGCGTTCGCTTAGTATCTCCTTAAAAGTGGGATAAATTGGGAGATACAACATGATACAGAAGGCCATATCTGCATATCAAACTCTTTTCAATGAAATTCACCATCTCCTTAACACCCAAATTCTAAAAAGATTCTGCCACTATCTGTGAGGACCCAAATTAGGCCCTAGTAGAGTTCAAGGACATAATTTCGATTATTAATGTTTAATCAAGCTTAATTAGATGAATTATTATAAGTTTTTATATTGAAGGATAAACTAGTTGTTTATTTCTGTGTGTAATTGAAATAATATTTTTTAATTCAAGGATCAATTGGGATATAAGTGTAATTAGGTTGTAATTAATTATGTGATGAATATGTGAATTATATGTTATGAATTTTATAATGGTATAATTAAAAAGGGAAAAATAGTTTGAGGGCTTAATTAAAATAGCATATAAACTTAAACGTCAATGTTAATAATAATAAATGAGTGGGGTCAAATTTTATAAGAGATAGCATATGATGGGGTAAAATTGAAAGTAATAAGATAATTTGTGGGTCAATGTCGGAAGAAACTTTAAGTGGGGTTGATTTAGGAGAATTACAAAATGTTTGGGTCAATGTTAAACATGCAAGAAATTGAGAGGCAAAGGTGTAACATGCAAGAAATTGAGAGAAGTTAATGGAACATGCAAAATGTTAAGGGACCAAGAAAGAAATTTACCTTGCCACTATATATATACTATATTTCACATGAAAGAAAAGATATGGGAGAGAGGGACAGCATTTAGAGAGTGAGATTACATAAATTCTTCTTTGCTCTCTCTCATGTGTTTATGGTTAATCTCTTAAAGAAACCGAAGAAGAAATTCTTGCATGTGATGATTAATCAAGATAAATTGTACATCAAATTAAGGTAATAACTTCAATTGAATAACATCTTCTTCTTCTCCTTCTTCTTTTCATTTTGATGAGGTAATGGTAGAGTAAGGTGCTGGAATTTTAATTGAATGACGATGATGATGATTTTTGTGAAGGAGAAGCGGAGGGTAGAAGGAGTAAAAGAAAGGAAATTGCAAGGGGTTGAAGACAAATGGAATATCAGCAAAGGTATGGAAACTTAGAGCTGTTCATATTACATGTGAATTATTTGCTGGAACATTTTGTGGTTGATAGAAAATTTAGGGTTATGTTTTCTGGGTTTTATCAGGCATTTTAGTATGAATTTGAAGAACAGAATCAGATGTGAGAGTTATTGCCGAGTCATGAAGCCCTTCACGAGTCGTGAACTATTGTCCGACTCGTGAAGCCCTTCACGAGTTGTGCACCTTCTTCCTCTGGGTCACTCATGAATGTTGGTTTCTCACTCTTGAATATCTTCATGAGTCGTGAATTATAGTCCGACTCGTGAAGCGCTTCACGAGTCATGAAATGTAGCCTTTTTTCTCCACTCGTGAGCCCCTTCACGAATCGTGAAATGTATCCTTTTTTCTCCATTCGTAAGCCCCTTCACAACTCGTGAAATGTAGCCTTTTTTCTCCACTCGTGATCCCCTTCACGAGTAGTCTTTTTACTTCACTCGTGAGTCTCTTCACGAGTAGAACGTTTCTTTATGACTGATTGACCTATCTAGATTGTTTTACTCATAAGTTGAGCTATAGAATAGAAAATTGAATGATTCATTTTGAGTTAGAAACTAGACTTCCATACCTTTATTTCATATGAAGAAACCTAAACTTAAATATGTATCTAAGTATATGGAATATAGGGTTGAATCCGGACTAGCACCCTGGACTGCTCATAGAAATAAAATTTACAATAATAGGAATAACTTTTTGTAGGGATGTTTAAACGCTACAAAATAAAATTATGATAAAACTAGGGACATGAAAGTATAACTTTTATGAAGAAACATTGATCTAAATCCCTCTCAATTTTACATTATGAATTTTTCTATGTGACAGCCCACCCTGTTTTGGTTCTATGAACAGCCTATAGTATTTTTCAAATAACTAAAGCTATTAATCAGATATTAAGATGAATTTTAATGCTATGGAAACTAGACACATAGGGGGATAAGAATTTAGACGATCATTTTGCCTAAAAATGAAATCTTCAATTTCAAATGTGGCTCACAATTCGAGTCCAGAATGCTGCCCTGTGCAGATTTTCTTTAACGTACTTTATTTTATGGTTTTCAATTAGTTAAGTTAAATATGTATTTATGTGATTATAAAATTGATTGGATAGGGCATTTAATATGACTATTAAATACAAGATTATATGTATACATATACATTCACACGTGTACATAGGTAACGACTAGTGATGAATATATCTAACACATATTTGTGATTAAATTTGTACATAATTGTTATATGCAAGGTTAATGTATGTATATACTCTTATGATGATATATGCTCAGTTATCATTAAGCAATGTCTAACATAGAAATACATGTAACTAACAATGTAAATCAAGTTATGATTACATTTGTATAGCTTAACTACATGTTGTTATAATAAATTCATAGTTATATGGAAGCACATTGAATTAAGTATGGCATGTAATATGATTGTTGATAAAGGTTTACATATATTTATATTTATACCTAAGTAAGGATTATTGGTAATGATATATAAATATTCATATGTGATCAAACTTATGTACATGGTTGTTGTGTGCAATTATGCTTTCATGTATATATTTTTAATGATGGAATAAATGTTTATTTGATGCATGCATCTATACTATGAAGTTAAGAAATCATTAAATATGATAAATGAAGGTTTTTAATGTACGACTATCACATGACTACATGAATGTAATGTTGGAATTTAATGGTTACATGCATCACATACATGAGCGGAATTTTAAAATTTTTTTTAACCATAAGATCTGATCTTGCCATGAATACACAATATAACTATATGAGAATAAGAAAAATCACCTTTGATTTTTGTTGAACAGTTGATTTTACTTCGCACCGGGTTGTCGCAAACCACAGTGTCCAAAATCGAACACCTCCAATGAGTAATCCACACTAGAGAGGGGTAAATTGAACCAACAAATTGGTGTAATACAAGGAGTGGCCGAAATCCAAGAGGCTAGCAATGGAAGTGGCGCAAAAAGGGAGAGAGATTAAGAGAAAAGACTTTCCTTTTGTTTTAATCACTTAACCCTAATTCTCATTAGTTGGCCTTTTATAGTTAGGTTAAAATTCCAACTCCTTAATGAGATTGGGCTCTTTAAAATTGCTGGAGAATTATTAATTGGGCTTCTGGAATTAATTATAATCATTTGGGCTTAATTAAATCCAAATTAAATCTTTTCATAAAAGACCATGCACAAAATCCACAAACTAGGCCCTTTGTGCATCTAATTGGATTTAAATACCGAAATGGATTCCAAATGCAACCAAATTAAATATGTGAGTTCCATAACACTTATGTAATATATATAAATTAATTTAGTCCAAGAAAAAGTCCTCTAAGCCCTTCTGTATGGAGTTGGCATGTAGCCCTCTTTTGGAGGGCTTCCTCCAACTTCTTCATTCCTTTGGCCCTTTATAATTTCTCCAATGGTCCTATTAATTATTATATCAGTCCTATAACATTTATAGTAGTCTTATAACACTTATAAGACAATAATAATTAATCATAAAATACATTATTTCAATTAGGTCCAATTTTGCAGAACATTTCTCAAAAGTTCCGCGGACAATTTTATTTGATCATAATTAATTAAACTCTTTAATTAATTATTATCATATTCTCCCTCTACCTTTATAATAATATCAAATATTATTATCCTTGTCATTTTACCATTTTACCCTTTTCTCTATATGTGTGTGACCTATTGGGTTCCTGTCCATGTTGGCAGTATAATATGTAATTGTGAGTTTTATTCAAAACTCACATGATTTAAAATCCTTTAAATCATTTTATCAATCTCTATTGATATTTTGATACATCATTATACAAGTCATGATTGGCCTCTAGCTAGGCATCATGACTACCCAAATGTCAGGAAAGTCATGTGGTTTGACTGTACCCTTCCATAGAAACAGTTACAGTGCAATTACTCCTTTCACCACTCTTATCTCAATTAGATTCTGATTATGGATTTCTGTCAACTCATATAAATCTAATTATGTATGTTCTATTAATTTAACCATTGTTCCTAAAATGCCCTTCATGGATCTCCATCCATCTCGGCATATTACTCTGGCCAGAGATTCACTGAACAAGGTAATTATAGAATCATGTGAGATAACTTCCCTTGTTAAATCTGGGATGGTGAATCCTTTGTCAATCACTCAACTATCTTCAAGTAGGTCATGATATACCCAATCTCCTAACTATGTTCACTCCCAGTTGGAAGTAATCAGTTATGGAGTCAAAGTATACCACTTGCTACTTAAGATAACTTTGGTGATCTCAAGTCCAAGGATACTATTTTCACATCATTTCTAGCTACTATTTCCCTTATGAGATGGTAGCGTCTGAGAACATGCTTGGATCGCTGATGAGACCGTGGTTCCTTTGCTTGTGCAATGGCTCCATTGTTGTCAGAATATAAAGGAATCGGATCAACAATGCTAGGCACCACTCCTAGTTCAGTTATGAACTTTTTGATCCAGACTGCTTCTTTGGCTGCTTCTGAAACAGCAATGTACTCAGCTTCCGTCGTGGAATCAGCAGTTGTTTCTTGTTTGGAACTTTTCCAACTAACTGCTCCTCCTCCCATTATGAACACATAACCAGATTGTGATTTACAATCATCTTTGTCAGATTGGAAGCTGGCATCTGTATACTCGTTTACTTCCAAACTGCCCTCTCCATATACCAAGAATATATCCTTAGTCCTTCTCAAGTACTTAAGAATATTCTTGACGGCTGCCCAATGTTCCTCTCCAAAATTAGATTGGAATCTGCTTGTGACACTCAAAGCAAATGCTACATCTGGACGTGTACATAACATAGCATACATGATAGAACCAATTGCAGATGCATATGGTATTTTATTCATGCTCTCTCTATCCTCCAGTGTCTGTGGACACATAGACTTAGAAAGGTGTTTCCCATGCACCATGGGTATAAACCCTTTCTTAGAGAGATCCATATTGAACCTCTTCAATACTTTATCTATATATGTACTTTGAGAAAGACCTAGCAACCTATTGGATCTATCTCTATAGATCCTTATTCCCAGAATATAGGATGCTTCTCCAAGGTCTTTCATGGAGAATTGCTTGGATAACCATATTTTAACAGATTGGAGAAGAGAAATGTCATTTCCCATGATCAATATGTCATCTACATATAGAACTAGAAAGACAATTGCACTCCCACTGACCCTTTTATATACACAAGGTTCATCTTCATTCTGTGAGAAACCAAACTCTTTGATTGTCTCATTGAATCGTATGTTCCAGCTCCTAGAGGCTTGCTTCAATCCTTAAATGGATCTTTGAAGCTTGCATACCTTTTCGCCATTTCCTGATGTGAATCCTTCTGGTTGTGTCATATACACATCCTCGGTAAGATTTCCATTAAGGAAAGCTGTCTTCACATCCATCTGCCAAATCTCATAATCATAATGAGCTGCAATGGCTAAAAGTATTCTTATAGACTTAAGCATCGCTACAGGAG
Source organism: Excoecaria agallocha (assembly GCA_037975025.1). Taxonomy (NCBI): domain Eukaryota; kingdom Viridiplantae; phylum Streptophyta; class Magnoliopsida; order Malpighiales; family Euphorbiaceae; genus Excoecaria; species Excoecaria agallocha. Next base: position 26,696,400 of record CM075815.1, read on the forward strand.
AAAAAGTTTCGTCATAGTCAATACCTTCTTTTTGACGATAACCTTTTGCTACTAAGCGAGCTTTATAGGTAACTATATTACCTTCCATGTCAGTCTTCTTTTTGAAGACCCATTTGCACCCTATGGGTTTTATCCCTTCAGGTGGTTGAGTTAAAGTCCATACTTTATTCTCATACATGGAGTCCATTTCGGACTGCATAGCCTTAAGCCATAAATCACGTTCTGAACTGTTCAAAACTTCTTGATAGCTTGTAGGCTCATTGTCCTCTACTACAGTTATGCCTCTATCCGAATCAACGTGAAATCTATATCTCACAGGGATAGAATGCATCCTAGTAGATCTTCTAGGATTTTGTGTATAATTAGGTTCAACTGTAATCTCATCATTATGAAATTCAGTTTCGGGTTCAATCGATTGATCATCTTCTATTTGTGGGTCTTGAACTTCACCAAGCTCAATTTTACTCCCACTGTCCTCTCGTAGGAGAAATTCTCTTTCCAAGAAGACAGCATGCCTTGAAACAAACACCTTTTTTTCTAAGCGATGATAGAAATAATATCCAAACGTTTCTTTTGGATATCCCACAAATAAACATTTATCAGACTTAACATCCAATTTGTCTGACATTGTCCTCTTCACATAAGCAGGACAGCCCCATACTTTCATATGAGAAAGCGTGGGTTTCTTGTTATTCCACATCTCATATGGAGTAACATCAACTGATTTACTAGGAACACTATTTAACACATAAATAGCAGTTTCTAGTGCATATCCCCAAAAAGACTTAGGCAAGTCCGCTCGGCTCATCATTGATCGAACCATATCTAATAGTGTTCGATTTCTCCTTTCAGATACACCATTGTGTTGTGGTGTATATGAAGGAGTCCATTGAGATAAAATCCCATTATCTCTAAGATAATCCTGAAACTCTTGACTTAAGTATTCTCCACCTCGATCTGATCTAAGTGTTTTAATACTTTTGACAAGTTGTTTCTCTACTTCATTTCTGAATTCTTTGAACTTTTCAAATGCTTCAGACTTATATTTCATTAGATAGATGTATCCAAACCTGGAATAATCATCTATGAAAGTAATGAAGTAGGAGTAACCTCCTCTGGCATGTGTAGTCATTGGACCACATACATCTGAATGTATTAAGTCCAAAACCATTTTAGCTCATTCTCCTTTATCAATAAAGGGAGCTTTTTTCATTTTTCCCAATAAACAAGATTCGCATGTATCAAATGATTCATAATCAAATGATCCCAAATCACCTGACTTGTGCAATTTGGTCATGCGTTTTTCATTTATGTGGCCTAAACGACAATGCCATAAGTATGAGGTATTTAGATTATCATGTTTCATTCTCTTGGTATCCATATTATGTACTTATTTAATTAAATCAAGAACAAATATACCATTCTCAATGATAGCTTTTGCATAAAATATATTGTTCTTAAAAATGTAACAACATTTGTCCTTTAAAGAAATATCATAATCGTTCATCAAACAACTCAAAGAAATAATACTCTTAGACAAAGCTGGAACATAATAACAATTATTTAATTCCAGTACTAATCCACTAGGAAGAGGCAAATAGTAAGTCCCCACAACTGTTGTAGAGATGTTCTGTCCAGTAGCTGACTGCAAACATATCTCTGCCTTTCCAACTCTTCTAAAGCTTCTAAGCCCCTGTAGATCATTACATAAATGAGATCCATATCCGGTATCTAATACCCAAGATTGTTTTGAAGCAATAGAATAAGTATTAATTTCAATCATATGAATACCTGAAGTAGAAGCATCAGCTTGCTTCTTCTCCTTGAGAGAATCTAGATAGGCCTTGCAGTTACGCTTCCAATGACCATCCTTTCCACAATGGAAGCAAGTTCCTTTGGGATTCTCTTTCTTGGCAACCTTCTTCTTAGAGATCCCACCATTCTTTGGCTGCGTCTTGGTTATCTTCTTCTTCTTCTGCTTCTTGCCTTTAGCAGAAGTGACAACCATGACACTTTTTGGATCTTTCTTAAATGATCCATCAGCTGTCTTGAGCATATTGATTAACTCAGGAATGGATACTTGGATCTTGTTCATGTTAAAGTTAAGCACAAAAGGTGCATAACTTGGAGCCAACGAGTACAAGATTAAATCTATGTATAGATCATTATCCATAACATAGCCAAGTCTACTCAAATGCTTAATATACCCATACATCTTCAATGCATGAGCAGCAGCTGAAGTGCCTTCCACCATTTTGCAACTAAATAAAGCTCGAACAATCTCATATTGCTCAGTTCTAGCCTGAGAAGAATAAAGCTCCTCTAGATGCAAAACGATGGTTCTAGCATCCATCATTTCATGTTGCTTCTGAAGCTCCGAGGACATAGCACCCAGCATCAGACATGCTACTGCTTTACTATCCTCCATGTATTTTCGATAAATGCCTTTGATCTCATCAATGGCATCATCTGATGGAAGTGGTGGTGGATCTTTATCCAAGACATAATGGATCTTTTCAGCCCTGAGAACAATTCTCACTTGCCTGATCCAGTCAGAATAGTTGTTGCCAACCAGCTTGTGATCCAAGATTGATCGTATATTAATGTTTGATGTGCTCATGATGATGACCTTGATGTGAAAAAGAAAAGATATGAGAGTATGTTCATATATATGTATGCATTAATAAGGTCTTTAAGTAATCCATTTACTCCCACTATTTTATTGCGAATTAATAGCCCTCACTATATAATCCGAGAAAACCCGATGGTTTTCTTAGTGGGCCAATATCCAATCCTTGATATGTAATTTGACCTTGACTGTGGTCAACAAGCCAAATTCCATACCCTTGAAAGGTAGGTATCTCTATAGCAATTGTGTCTCTACACAACTATTGGATCATTAGGTTATCAACTCTTGATGCATGCATATCATATATGCATTCCCTAATCTTGCCTCTAGAACCATTAGCCTTGACTGTGGTCAACAAACTAATGGGCTAGCTAAGATGACCCATTTAATTAGATTTGAACATATTCGATATAATGTGAGCTTGACTGTGGTCAACAACCCACACTATAAAGAACTCTGGTTCTCTTCAAATTAATGGAAGGCTTATATACCTTAGTATTTGTTTGAGGGTTTTAGTTAATTAAGTCTCATCATACATGGTTGGCATACATTGGTATGCATCCTATATCTATCACATAAATATAAGCATACAAATATGGTATAGTTATGGACTTCACTATATTGATTTCCCCGAGCCAAGAGGGAAATCAAAAGGTCACACCTAGGTAGTATGCATGATTCAAACAAGAAAATAATTACATTATCTTCAAGCTTGTTGGATCTCCATCCGGCCCATCTTGCTCCTTGATATTGGTCTCCATCTCTATTTCTAATTTTAATCTAAGTAATCTAATTACATATTACAATTTGAAATGAAATACAAACAAAAAACAAGTGGCCGGGACATGAAAGTCCTCATTGGGCCAAAACATGCATTATGCTCAATCACATTGGGCTTTGTCCATAACTAACCATCATGCCAATCATTCACCCTTATATGCCTCTCTAATGCATAAATAAATGGATTAGTAACTTTGTTTCAACCTTTGAAACTATATTTTGAGTTATTTAATGATGTGATCAAATTAGGAAACTTTTTCCATTTTGGAAACTTTCATTTTAGGAAACCTTTTTGCATGCATGTGTTCTTGTCTTAATAATCAATCCAATTAATTATTAATTAATTATAAATTGATTATTTAATTAATTAATCATATTAAATAATTAAAAGAATCAATTTTGGGCTTAAAACAATTGTAGGCCGAAACCCACAGAAGAAAAAAAACCCTAACTGTGTTCACACACAAACTAGTTTTGTGTCTTTTGGACCATTTGGGCCTTTTGGAATGAGCCAAGCCCACTCCAGCCCCTAAAACCAATTAATAAACTTAATTAATGTTTATAATGTTTAATTTAAATCAGCTCCTTGGGCCCACCAAGTCATTCACTAATTTAAACCAAGTCCGTAAACATAATTAAGCCCATTAAGTGGTTTTAATGAATTAAAATTAATCAAATTAATTTAAGGCCCATTTTAATTAATCCAATTAATTAAAAAAACTTTAATATATCATATATATCAGATTTAGAAGATCAAAAGTCGTTCTAATCATGAACACATCAAGAACACACGAAGAACATCAATTTATTGAACTTTTCGACAAAACTAGTTTTCATGCAAAACTTGTTCGATTTTAATTCCGTTCGATCCTACGGCTTAATATCACATATTAAACACATAAAATATCATCTAAATGATTTTTAAATGGATCCATAAGAAATTAAATTAGAACAGCCCCTACATTACCTAGGGTTTCATGCCAAACCCTAATGAGTTTCACGCCAAACCCTAATCTTAATCATTCAAAAAATTCGTTTTTGATTCCACCATATTTATTTGATCACACATACAACCAGAAATCAATATTTCTCATTCATGAACAATCAAATCTAATATTTTAAAGTTCATGAAATAAATAACTCAAAACAAAACAAAACTTATTCCGCAGAAAAATATAGAATTGTATATCCATGGCAAAACCGTGGCTCTGATACCATGTTGGAATTTAATGGTTACATGCATCACATACATGAGCGCAATTTTAAATTTTTTTTTTAACCATAAGATCTGATCTTGCCATGAATACACAATATAACTATATGAGGATAAGAAAAATCACCTTTGATTTTTGTTGAACAGTTGATTTTACTTCGCACCGGGTTGTCGCAAACCACAGTGTCCAAAATCGAACACCTCCAATGAGTAATCCACACTAGAGAGGGGTAAATTGAACCAACAAATTGGTGTAATACAAGGAGTGGCCGAAATCCAAGAGGCTAGCAATGGAAGTGGCGCAAAAAGGGAGAGAGATTAAGAGAAAAGACTTTCCTTTTGTTTTAATCACTTAACCCTAATTCTCATTAGTTGGCCTTTTATAGTTAGGTTAAAATTCTAACTCCTTAATGAGATTGGGCTCTTTAAAATTGCTGGAGAATTATTAATTGGGCTTCTGGAATTAATTATAATCATTTGGTCTTAATTAAATCCAAATTAAATCTTTTCATAAAAGACCATGCACAAAATCCACAAACTAGGCCCTTTGTGCATCTAATTGGATTTAAATACCGAAATGGATTCCAAATGCAACCAAATTAAATATGTGAGTTCCATAACACTTATGTAATATATATAAATTAATTTGGTCCAAGAAAAAGCCCTCTAAGCCCTTCTGTATGGAGTTGGCGTGTAGCCCTCTTTTGGAGGGCTTCCTCCAACTTCTTCATTCCTTTGGCCCTTTATAATTTCTCCAATGGTCCTATTAATTATTATATCAGTCCTATAACACTTATAGTATTCTTATAATACTTATAAGATAATAATAATAATTAATCATAAAATACATTATTTCAATTAGGTCCAATTTTGCAGAACATTTCTCAAAAGTTCTGCGGACAATTTTATTTGATCATAATTAATTAAACTCTTTAATTAATTATTATCATATTCTCCTCTCTACCTTTATAATAATATCAAATATTATTATCCTTGTCATTTTACCCTTTTCTCTATATGTGTGTGACCTATTGGGTTCCTGTCCATGTTGGCAGTATAATATGTAATTGTGAGTTTTATTCAAAACTCACATGATTTAAACTCCTTTAAATCATTTTATCAATCTCTATTGATATTTTGATACATCATTATACAAGTCATGATTGGCCTCTAGCTAGGCATCATGACTACCCAAATGTCAGGAAAGTCATGTGGTTTGACTGTACCCTTCCATAGAAACAGTTACCGTGCAATTACTCCTTTCACCACTCTTATCTCAATTAGATTCTGAGTATGGATTTCTGTCAACTCATATAAATCTAATTTGTATGTTCTATTAATTTAACCATTGTTCCTAAAATGCCCTTCATGGATCTCCATCCATCTCGGCATATTACTCTGGCCAGAGATTCACTGAACAAGGTAATTATAGAATCATGTGAGATAACTTCCCTTGTTAAATCTGGGATGGTGAATCCTTTGTCAATCACTCAACTATCTTCAAGTAGGTCATGATATACCCAATCTCCTAACTATGTTCACTCCCAGTTGGAAGTAATCAGTTATGGAGTCAAAGTATACCACTTGCTACTTAAGATAACTTTGGTGATCTCAAGTCCAAGGATACTTGCACAACTGCTATGAAGAGATTCCTCACTGACATAGATTTAATATCCATATGAGGATTCTCTTTGCAGGTCTCCAATGAACTTGTTCCTCTAACAAGCATCCACATGTTAGCTTTGATTATCATCCATAATCACAATTATGAGAACCATTGCTTGAACCATTCAAGAAGCATAACATGTGCTAGTCTGTCCGAATTAACAATGTCCTATCTTGTTAATTCTATGACTAGGGATATTTAGATATTAACATATTTGCATGCAATAGACATCTCACATCATGAACACCTTCATGATTGCCTTTGCACTGTGTTTATAATATCTAGGACTTCATTTATTAATTTAAGATTTACAAACTCATGTATTCAAACACAGCATTAATAAATGAATGATGCCTTTTATTAAGAATATAAATTTCATACATATGAAAAACATCCCTATTACATGGGCTCTAGGGCATACTCTCTAACATGTAATATATATATAGGTATATATATTTAAACGTCTAAAGGATTGTACAAAATTTTTTTTATCTCATGAAGTTACTATGATACTTATAGTTTGAAATGTCAACTTTACTTATAAAAAGAAGTAATGTGATTTGTAGATTATATGTGAACATATAAACATATGTATATATATAATATGATCTTGCATGATTGGGTTTGAATTTTGAAAGATATTTTAGAGTAATGATTCAAAGAATATGTGTAAAGTGAAATGTCTGAATATGTCTTTACTTAATTGAAATGACATGATTAAGCATATGTGTTGTCACATGTTAGCATGCTAAAATATAGATCTACAGTGCTATAGACTACATTATAGAAATTTTATTAAAGCATATAATGGTAATGTTATATGAAACTATGTATACAAGTGTATGTATTAGAGAAGGAGTATCTTGTCATGTGATTATTTATGAGAAAATTGTATAAATTGTTTATGAATTGTGCATACATGTATATATACTAGAGAAGATATATATATTTTTACATGATTAAGTACGGGTACAAATGGCATTATATAAGTATAGTCTCGACATACGAAATGGTTACATGATTGAATAGGATTACAAGAATAGAATAGTAATACCTAAGAGTGAAATGTTCATAGGTTTACAGAAAGTTACACATGAGAGCTTTTATGAGTACATAGTTCATAGTTATACAAGAGTATACATGTGCATATAAGAATATGAATGAATAAAGAAAATATAATGCAAATAGATTTTATTGCATGCGTTGAGTCTAGGAAGTGGATAGATAGGTATGCCTATAAGTGTACCTTGCAACTACGATAGTTTCAACCCCGTTTGGGTTGTTGTTAACCCCATTTGGGTGACTAAACAGTCATGGTCCTATTTGGATCATATTTAACCCCGTTTTGATTATAGTCAACCCCATTTGGGTGACTAAACGGACTTGTACCTTTGGGTGCTATCGTATAACCCCTTATCCACCTCTTTAGAATAGTGCAAGCTTTATACCAAAATTAAGAAAAGTTTGATGTTTAACTTAAAGTTTTATGAAGCATGACAATTCATAAATTGATTTCATAATCTAATTTATAAGTGAAATTCTTTTTCATCACATATGGAAATGCTACGATATACACTTATGCATGATTATCGCATATAGAAATAGTATGTACAGAGTTATATAAATGAATTTGTGCATCCCTAATATCTAGTTATGGATTATATTAGAGATAATATGTTTTCTATTGTAATATGTTGCTTGCTTGAGGTAGATAAATGACTTGGAAGATTGTCATGCATAGAAGCTATGAAAAATGTTTTGCTAAAATAAGTGTTTTCTATAGCAATGGAATATAAGAGTTATGTGTAGGTATTCATGGTTCTGATTGCTTTTCAATTAATACATTAGGTTATATGTTTTCCCTATATCTACTCATTCTTGCTCTTTATTTTGAATTGTTGTATAATGTCTTGTGCATACACATAAAATATTTACAGATTTACAAGTGATAAAGTTCACATGATAATGGTATTTGAGATAGAAGCGAGCAAGAAATTTTGGTACAATAAGTATTACGAATATTTCTAGATTGATAAATGATAAACTTTCATAGTACTAATGCTCTATCTTACTTTTGAATATGCATATGTCCTTGTTGATCATAAGCTTATATGTGAATAATATATATATATATATATATATATATATATATATATATATATATATATATATATATATTTATTTATATATATATATATGTTAAAGTGTGTAGTAAGTGAAAGGAATGACTGAGTATAAATAGTGGTATATCATTCAAAGAATGAATCGCAAGCTAGAGCATAAATATGCTTATATGATTAAATGTTGTGTATTTAAAGCATCAATGCCGAATTTACTATCATTAAGTCATTTGGTTATTGTGTGGACTCTTGTCTGCATTTTGTTTCTTTTTTTTAAATTGGGCATAAGTTATACTTATAGTTCATAATATATGCTTGTTGGTGACCGCTGTGAGTGGCCGTTTGTCATATTTTGTGTTCCCTGCTAAGCCTTATAGCTTAGCACGGATTTTTATTTATTTGTGTAGGTTATGAGAACAGGACTTTCTTTCAGGACTGATTTCTACAGCAGGTTGGCCAGCACAAGTCTTAGAAGATTGATAGTAGTGTCTTCTTTTTGTCCTTATATTTTGTAGTTATGGAAACTTTAATTATGTTGGAAATTTTGTAATTACTATAGGTGCTTTGTATATGTAATATTTGATGTTAATGAGATGCATCTGTAAGTAAAGCTCCTAATAGTTAACTTTTAGATATTTATTTAGTATAATAACAGATGAAATGTTATGATAAGCATGCTTAATTAATACTAAATGAAGTGTTATAGCTAAGTATAGGGTAAGGCTGCTACAATTAGTGATATCAGAGCTTAGGTTTAGCCATTTCTGGGCTATAAGTGTTTAGAGTAATTGTTATATGGAAGTTTTAGTGTGTTGGTTTAATGTAAATATCTTGGTTTTGTTTTGTATAGATTAAAGATGGATAAAATGAAAGAAACTGGAAAAGAGATCATTAAAGTCAACAATTTCGGGGCATTGAACTTATTTGTCCCCGGTCCTGTGCATGTAACTCATGTTGAGATGTTTGTTTTTATATTAGAGGAACTAAAGAAATGAATTGCATCTTGAATAAGATTTTGTAAGAGTTAACTGAGCCTAGAGTATCAAAAGAGGTTGATAGGAATAATGAGAACATAAGAAGTCAAGACGAGAATATGGATAAGAGGGAGCTAGGAAAAAGAAATAAGATATTGAAATTAAGTTCTTCTAGCAACACATTCCATTATGCGCAAGGTTTAGTAGGGAAAAGCCGGGGGATTTAAGTTCCTAAATGTTTGCATTGTACAAGGAATCATTGGGTTGTTTGTAGAGCTTTAAAAGGGGCTTGTTTTAGATTTGGTAAAAAAGATCATTTTATGGCTAACTGCCCAATGTTGCCAAGGAAACGTAAGGTATCATCAAATAATGAAAAGATTCTTGTCATTGCTAATGTACCTCAGATAGAAGAGACAGATCGTAGTGAAAGAGACAAATCTATACATCTGATTGTATCGGTTCAGAGCAGTAAAATTGAGGTTTCATCAAAGTAGGATGCCATCGAAGGAGATATTGGTATTTATCTTTTCTTCCTTAATATTTGCTCGTTCACAATAATAAGTTCTTATTATGGTAATGAATTTTATGCTTTTATGAATGTTTTGATATGGTGGAACTTTGAGAATATTGTGCATATTTGACCATTAGATGAATTATAGTACAAATGCATTGAAGGAATACATAAAGATTACTCTATGATGGTATATTAATAAAATTCTAAGTTTGCATTAAAAAGGTAAGTGATTAAGAAATGTGAATATGATTAGTGTTTAGATTATAGTACAAGTGTGTTAATAGAATATATTATAAGTGTGGTAATATGGTTTTGGAGAAATAGTTTATGTATTGTGAATAAAATCATTCATATGTGAAGTTGCTGTGAGGAAATTGGGTTAATTACGATGCTATGTATACCTGTCAGTGAATCCTTAATAGGCATGGGCAATTGACAAAACATTATACATGGGATGGGGTAAAAAACAGATACAGCACATGAGAATATGCATTTGCATCTTATTGCATATATGAAAGCATCATTTATGCATGAGCATAGCATCAAGCATCATACTACATGTACATACCCCAACTGAATAGGGAAACTGATAGGATATACATTAAGCATAGTAATGATGTAATAGTATGATACGGTTGCCCTTATTTGCAGATAAGGTCAAATGAAAAGTGAGAAAAGAAGATGGTAAAGTAAGTATGAGGTCAAAGATACTTGTGATAGACATAGAGGTATAGCAATGATAGTGTTGTGCATAAGTAAAGGATACAAGTATGAATTTTGAGGACGAAATTCCTTAAGGGGGAGAGATTTGTGAGGACCCAAATTAGGCCCTAGTAGAATTCAAGGACATAATTTCGATTATTAATGTTTAATCAAGCTTAATTAGATGAATTATTATAAGTTTATATATTGAAGGATAAACTAGTTGTTTATTTCTGTGTGTAATTTAAATAATATTTTTTAATTCAAGGATCAATTGGGATATAAGTGTAATTAGGTTGTAATTAATTATGTGATGAATGTGTGAATTATATGTTATGAATTTTATAATGGTATAATTGTTAGAGAGTATGCCCTAGAGCCCATGTAATAGGGATGTTTTTCATATGTATGAAATTTATATTCTTAATAAAAGGCATCATTCATTTATTAATGCTGTGTTTGAAAACACGAGTTTGTAAATCTTAAATTAATAAATGAAGTCCTAGATATTATAAACACAGTGCAAAGGCAATCATGAAGGTGTTCATGATGTGAGATGTCTATTGCATGCAAATATGTTAATATCTAAATATCCCTAGTCATAGAATTAACAAGATAGGACATTGTTAATTCGGACAGACTATAACATGTTATGCTTCTTGAATGGTTCAAGCAATGGTTCTCATAATTGTGATTATGGATGATAATCAAAGCTAACATGTGGATGCTTGTTAGAGGAACAAGTTCATTGGAGACCTGCAAAGAGAATCCTCATATGGATATTAAATCTATGTCAGTGAGGAATCTCTTCATAGCAGTTGTGCAAGTATCCTTAGACTTGAGATCACCAAAGTTATCTTAAGTAGCAAGTGGTATACTTTGACTCCATAACTGATTACTTCCAACTGGGAGTGAACATAGTTAGGAGATTGGGTATATCATGACCTACTTGAAGATAGTTGAGTGATTGACAAAGGATTCACCATCCCAGATTTAACAAGGGAAGTTATCTCACATGATTCTATAATTACCTTGTTCAGTGAATCTCTGGCCAGAGTAATATGCCGAGATGGATGGAGATCCATGAAGGGCATTTTAGGAACAATGGTTAAATTAATAGAACATACATAATTAGATTTATATGAGTTGACAGAAATCCACACTCAGAATCTAATTGAGATAAAAGTGGTGAAAGGAGTAATTGCACGGTAACTGTTTCTATGGAAGGGTACAGTCAAACCACATGACTTTCCTGACATTTGGGTAGTCATGATGCCTAGCTAGAGGCCAATAATGACTTGTATAATGATGTATCAAAATATCAATAGAGATTGATAAAATGATTTAAAGGAGTTTAAATCATGTGAGTTTTGAATAAAACTCACAATTACATATTATACTGCCAACATGGACAGGAACCCAATAGGTCACACACATATAGAGAAAAGGGTAAAATGGTAAAATGACAAGGATAATAATATTTGACATTATTATAAAGGTAGAGAGGAGAATATGATAATAATTAATTAAAGAGTTTAATTAGTTATGATCAAATAAAATTGTCCGCGGAACTTTTGAGAAATGTTCTGTAAATTGGACCTAAATGAAATAATGTATTTCGTGATTGATTATTATTGTCTTATAAGTGTTATAAGACTACTATAAGTGTTATAGGACTGATATAATAATTAATAGGACAGTTGGAGAAATTATAAAGGGCCAAAGGAATGAAAAAGTTGGAGGAAGCCCTCCAGAAGAGGGCTACACGCCAACTCCATACAGAAGGGCTTAGAGGGCTTTTTCTTGGACCAAATTAATTTATATATGTTACATAAGTGTTATGGAACTCACATATTTAATTTGGTTGGATTCGGAATCCATTTGGATATTTAAATCCAATTAGATGCACAAAGGGCCTAGTTTGTGGATTTTGTGCATGGTCTTTTATGAAAAGATTTAATTTGGATTTAATTAAGACCAAATGATTATAATTAATTCCAGAAGCCCAATTAATAATTCTCCAGCAATTTTAAAGAGCCCAATCTCATTAAGGAGTTGGAATTTTAACCTAACTATAAAAGGCCAACTAATGAGAATTAGGGTTAAGTGATTAAAACAAAAGGAAAGTCTTTTTCTCTTAATTCTCTCTCCCTTTTTGCGCCACTTCCATTGCTAGCCTCTTGGATTTCGGCCAGCCCTAGTTGAACACCAATTTGTTGGTTCAATTTACCCCTCTCTAGTGTGGATTACTCATTGGAGGTGTTCGATTTTGGACACTGTGGTTTGCGACAACCAGGTGCGAAGTAAAATCAACTGTTCAACAAAAATCAAAGGTGATTTTTCTTATTCTCATATAGTTATATTGTGTATTCATGGCAAGATCAGATCTAATGGTTAAAAAAATTTAAAATTCCGCTCATGTATGTGATGCATGTAACCATTAAATTCCAACATGGTATCAGAGCCACGGTTTTGCCATGGATATACAATTCTATATTTTTCTGCGGAATAAGTTTTGTTTTGTTTTGAGTTATTTATTTCATGAACTTTAAAATATTAGATTTGATTGTTCATGAATGAGAAATATTGATTTCTGATTGTATGTGTGATCAAATAAATATGGTGGAAACAAAAACGAAATTTTTGAATAATTAACATGAGGGTTTGGCGGTTTAGCGTGAAACCCTAGGTAATGTAGGGGCTGTTCTAATTTAATTTCTTATGGATCCATTTAAAAATCATTTAGATGATATTTTATGTGTTTAATATGTAATATTAAGCCGTAGGATCAAACGGAATTAAAATCGAACAAGTTTTGCATGAAAACTAGTTTTGTCGAAAAGTTCGATAAATTGGTGTTCTTCGTGTGTTCTTGATGTGTTCTTGGTTAGAACAACTTTTGATCTTCTAAATCTGATATATATGATATATTAAAGTGTTTTTAATTAATTGGATTAATTAAAATGGGCCTTAAATTAATTTGATTAATTTTAATTCATTAAAACCACTTAATGGGCTTAATTATGTTTACGGACTTAGTTTAAATTAGTGAATGACTTGGTGGGCCCAAGGAGCTGATTTAAATTAACTATTATAAACATTAATTAAGTTTATTAATGGGTTTTAAGGGCTGGAGTGGGCTTGGCTCATTCCAAAAGGCCCAAATGGTCCAAATGACACAAAACTAGTTTGTGTGTGAACACACTTAGGGTTTTTCTTCTGTGGGTTTCGGCCTACACTTATTTTAAGCCCAAAATTGATTCTTTTAATTATTTAATATGATTAATTAATTAAATAATCAATTTATAATTAATTAATAATCAATTTGATTGATTATTAAGGCAAGAACACATTCATGCAAAAAGGTTTCCTAAAATGAAAGTTTCCAAAATGGAAAAAGTTTCCTAATTTGATCACATCATTAAATAACTCAAAATATAGTTTCAAAGGTTGAAACAAAGTTAGTAATCCATTTATTTATGCATTAGAGAGGCATATAAGGGTGAATGATTGGCATGATGGTTAGTTATGGACAAAGCCCAATGTGATTGAGCCTAATGCATGTTTTGGCCCAATGAGGACTTTCATGTCCCGGCCACTTGTTTTTGGTTTGTATTTCATTTCAAATTGTAATATGTAATTAGATTACTTAGATTAGAATTAGAAATAGAGATGGAGACCAATATCAAGGAGCAAGATGGGCCGGATGGAGATCCAACAAGCTTGAAGATAATGTAATTATTTTCTTGTTTGAATCATGCATACTACCTAGGTGTGACCTTTTGATTTCCCTCTTGGCTCGGGGAAATCAATGTAGTGAAGTCTATAACTATACCATATTTGTATGCTTATATTTATGTGATAGATATAGGATGCATACCAATGTATGCCAACCATGTATGATGAGACTTAATTAACTAAAACCCTCAAACAAATACTAAGGTATATAAGCCTTCCATTAATTTGAGGAGAACCAGAGTTCTTTATAGTGTGGGTTGTTGACCACAGTCAAGCTCACATTATATCGAATATGTTCAAATCTAATTAAATGGGTCATCTTAGCTAGCCCATTAGTTTGTTGACCACAGTCAAGGCTAATGGTTCTAGAGGCAAGATTAGGGAATGCATATATGATATGCATGCATCAGGAGTTGATAACCTAATGATCCAATAGTTGTGTAGAGACACAATTGGTATAAAGATACCTACCTTTCAAGGGTATGGAATTTGGCTTGTTGACCACAGTCAAGGTCAAATTACATATCAAGGATTGGATATTGGCCCACTAAGAAAACCATCGGGTTTTCTCGGATTATATAGTGAGGGCTATTAATTCGTAATAAAATAGTGGGAGTAAATGGATTAATTAAAGACCTTATTAATGCATATATATATATGAACATACTCTCATATCTTTTCTTTTTCACATCTAGGTCATCATCATGAGCACATCAAACATTAACATACGATCAATCTTGGATAACAAGCTGGTTGGCAACAACTATTCTGACTGGATCAGGCAAGTGAGAATTGTTCTCAGAGCTGAAAAGATCCACTATGTCTTGGATAAAGATCCACCACCACGTCCATCAGATGATGCCATTGATGAGATCAAAGGCATTTATCGAAAATACATGGAGGATAGTGAAACAGCAGCATGTCTGATGCTGGGTGCTATGTCCTCGGAGCTTCAGAAGCAACATGAAATGATGGATGCTAGAACCATCGTTTTGCATCTAGAGGAGCTTTATTCTTCTCAGGCTAGAACTGAGCAATATGAGATTGCTCGAGCTCTATTTAGCTGCAAAATGGTGGAAGGCACTTCAGCTGCTACTCATGCATTGAAGATGTATGGGTATATTGAGCATTTGAGTAGACTTGGCTATGTTATGGATAATGATCTATACATAGATTTAATCTTGTACTCGTTGGCTCCAAGTTATGCACCTTTCGTGCTTAACTTCAACATGAACAAGATCCAAGTATCCATTCCTGAGTTAATCAATATGCTCAAGACAGCTGATGGATCATTTAAGAAGGATCCAAAAAGTGTCATGGTTGTCACTTCTGCTAAAGGCAAGAAGCAGAAGAAGAAGAAGATAACCAAGGCGCAGCCAAAGAATGGTAGGATCTCGAAGAAGAAGGTTGCCAAGAAAAAGAATCCCAAAAGAACTTGCTTCCAATGTGGAAAGGATGGTCATTGGAAGCGTAACTGCAAGGCCTATCTAGATTCTCTCAAGGAGAAGAAGCAAGCTGATGCTTCTACTTCAGGTATTCATATGATTGAAATTAATACTTATTCTATTGCTTCAAAACAATCTTGGGTATTAGATACCGGATATGGATCTCATTTATGTAATGATCTACAGGGGCTTAGAAGCTTTAGAAGAGTTGGAAAGGCAGAGATATGTTTGCAGTCAGCTACTGGACAAAACATCTCTACAACAGTTGTGGGGACTTACTATTTGCCTCTTCCTAGTGGATTAGTACTGGAATTAAATAATTGTTATTATGTTCCAACTTTGTCCAAGAGTATTATTTCTTTCAGTTGTTTGATGAACGATTATGATATTTCTTTAAAGGACAAATGTTGTTACATTTTTAAGAACAATATATTTTATGCAAAAGCTATCATTGAGAATGGTATATTTGTTCTTGATTTAATTAATGAAGTACATAATGTGGATACCAAGAGAATGAAACATGATAATCTAAATACCTCATACTTATGGCATTGTCGTTTAGGCCACATAAATGAAAAACGCATGACCAAATTGCACAAGTCAGGTGATTTGGGATCATTTGATTATGAATCATTTGATACATGCGAATCTTGTTTATTGGGAAAAATGACAAAAGCAACCTTTGTTGGTAAAGGAGAACGAGCTAAAATGGTTTTGGACTTAGTACATTCAGATGTATGTGGTCCAATGACTACACATGCTAGAGGAGGTTACTCCTACTTCATTACTTTCATAGATGATTATTCCAGGTTTGGATACATCTATCTAATGAAATATAAGTCTGAAGCATTTGAAAAGTTTAAAGAATTCAGAAATGAAGTAGAGAAACAACTTGGCAAAAGTATTAAAACACTTAGATCAGATCAAGGTGGAGAATACTTAAGTCAAGAGTTTCAAGATTATCTTAGAGATAATGGGATTTTATCTCAATGGACTCCTCCATATACACCATAACACAATGGTGTATCCGAAAGGAGGAATCGAACACTATTAGATATGGTTCGATCAATGATGAGCCCAGCGGACTTGCCTAAGTCCTTTTGGGGATATGCACTAGAAACTGCTGTTTATGTGTTAAATAGAGTTCCTAGTAAATCGGTTGATGTTACTCCATATGAGATGTGGAATAACAAGAAACCCATGCTTTCTTATATGAAAGTATGGGGTTGTCCTACTTATGTGAAGAGGACAATGTCAGACAAACTGGATGTTAAGTCTGACAAATGTTTATTTATGGGATATCCAAAAGAAACGTTTGGATATTATTTCTATCATCCCTTAGAACAAAAGGTGTTTGTTTCAAGGCATGCTGTCTTCTTGGAAAGAGAATTTCTCCTACGAGAGGACAGTGGGAGTAAAATTGAGCTTGGTGAAGTCCAAGACCCAAAAATAGAAGATGATCAATCGATTGAACCCGAAACTGAATTTCATAATGATGAAATCACAGTTGAACCTGATTATACACAAAATCCTAGAAGATCTACTAGGATGCGTTCTATCCCTGTGAGATATGGATTTCACATTGATTCGGATAGAGGCATAACTGTAGTAGAGGACAATGAGCCTACAAGCTATCAAGAAGTTTTGAACAGTTCAGAACGTAATTTATGGCTTAAGGCTATGCAGTCCGAAATGGACTCCATGTATGAGAATAAAGTATGGACTTTAACTCAACCACCTGAAGGGATAAAACCCATAGGGTGCAAATGGGTCTTCAAAAAGAAGACTGACATGGAAGGTAATATAGTTACCTGTAAAGCTCGCTTAGTAGCAAAAGGTTATCGTCAAAAAGAAGGTATTGACTATGACGAAACTTTTTCTCCTGTAGCGATGCTTAAGTCTATAAGAATACTTTTAGCCATTGCAGCTCATTATGATTATGAGATTTGGCAGATGGATGTGAAGATAGCTTTCCTTAATGGAAATCTTACCGAGGATGTGTATATGACACAACCAGAAGGATTCACATCAGGAAATGGCGAAAAGGTATGCAAGCTTCAAAGATCCATTTATGGATTGAAGCAAGCCTCTAGGAGCTGGAACATACGATTCAATGAGACAATAAAAGAGTTTGGTTTCTCACAGAATGAAGATGAACCTTGTGTGTATAAAAGGGTCAGTGGGAGTGCAATTGTCTTCCTAGTTCTATATGTAGATGACATATTGATCATGGGAAATGACATTTCTCTTCTCCAATCTGTTAAAATATGGTTATCCAAGCAATTCTCCATGAAAGACCTTGGAGAAGCATCCTATATTCTGGGAATAAGGATCTATAGAGATAGATCCAATAGGTTGCTAGGTCTTTGTCAGAGTACATATATAGATAAAGTATTTCAATATGGATCTCTCTAAGAAAGGGTTTATACCTATGGTGCATGGGAAACACCTTTTTAAGTCTATGTGTCGACAGACACTGGAGGATAGAGAGAGCATGAATAGAATACCATATGCATCTGCAATTGGTTCTATCATGTATGCTATGTTATGTACACGTCCAGATGTAGCATTTGCTTTGAGTGTCACAAGCAGATTCCAATCTAATTTTGGAGAGGAACATTGGGCAGCGGTCAAGAATATTCTTAAGTACTTGAGAAGGACTAAGGATATATTCTTGGTATAAGGAGAGGGTAGTTTAGAAGTAAACGGGTATACAGATGCCAGCTTCCAATCTGACAAAGATGATTGTAAATCACAATCTGGTTATGTGTTCATAGTGGGAGGAGGAGCAGTTAGTTGGAAATGTTCCAAACAAGAAACAACTGCTGATTCCACGACGGAAGCTGAGTACATTGCTGCTTCAGAAGCAGCCAAAGAAGCAGTCTGGATCAAAAAGTTCATAACCAAACTAGGAGTGGTGCCTAGCATTGTTGATCCGATTCCTTTATATTGTGACAACAATGGAGCCATTACGCAAGCAAAGGAACCACGGTCTCATCAGCGATCCAAGCATGTTCTCAGACGCTACCATCTCATAAGGGAAATAGTAGCTAGAAATGATGTGAAAATAGAAAGGGTTCCCACAGATGACAATGTGGCGGATCCCCTCACTAAAGCACTTTCCCAGATAAAGCATGATCACCATATAAATAGCATGGGTCTGAGACATATGAGTGATTGACTCTAGAGCAAGTGGGAGATTGTTAGAGAGTATGCCCAAGAGCCCATGTAATAGGGATGTTTTTCATATGTATAAAATTTATATTCTTAATAAAAGGCATCATTCATTTATTAATGCTGTGTTTGAATACATGAGTTTGTAAATCTTAAATTAATAAATGAAGTCCTAGATATTATAAACACAGTGCAAAGGCAATCATGAAGGTGTTCATGATGTGAGATGTCTATTGCATGCAAATATGTTAATATCTAAATATCCCTAGTCATAGAATTAACAAGATAGGACATTGTTAATTCGGACAGACTAGCACATGTTATGCTTCTTGAATGGTTCAAGCAATGGTTCTCATAATTGTGATTATGGATGATAATCAAAGCTAACATGTGGATGCTTGTTAGAGGAACAAGTTCATTGGAGACCTGCAAAGAGAATCCTCATATGGATATTAAATCTATGTCAGTGAGGAATCTCTTCATAGCAGTTGTGCAAGTATCCTTAGACTTGAGATCACCAAAGTTATCTTAAGTAGCAAGTGGTATACTTTGACTCCATAACTGATTACTTCCAACTGGGAGTGAACATAGTTAGGAGATTGGGTATATCATGACCTACTTGAAGATAGTTGAGTGATTGACAAAGGATTCACCATCCCAGATTTAACAAGGGAAGTTATCTCACATGATTCTATAATTACCTTGTTCAGTGAATCTCTGGCCAGAGTAATATGCCGAGATGGATGGAGATCCATGAAGGGCATTTTAGGAACAATGGTTAAATTAATAGAACATACATAATTAGATTTATATGAGTTGACAGAAATCCATACTCAGAATCTAATTGAGATAAAAGTGGTGAAAGCAGTAATTGCACGGTAACTGTTTCTATGGAAGGGTACAGTCAAACCACATGACTTTCCTGACATTTGGGTAGTCATGATGCCTAGCTAGAGGCCAATCATGACTTGTATAATGATGTATCAAAATATCAATAGAGATTGATAAAATGATTTAAAGGAGTTTAAATCATGTGAGTTTTGAATAGAACTCACAATTACATATTATACTGCCAACATGGACAGGAACCCAATAGGTCACACACATATAGAGAAAAGGGTAAAATGGTAAAATGACAAGGATAATAATATTTGATATTATTATAAAGGTAGAGAGGAGAATATGATAATAATTAATTAAAGAGTTTAATTAGTTATGATCAAATAAAATTGTCCGCGGAACTTTTGAGAAATGTTCTCTAAATTGGACCTAAATAAAATAATGTATTTCATGATTAATTATTATTATCTTATAAGTATTATAAGACTACTATAAGTGTTATAGGACTGATATAATAATTAATAGGACCATTGGAGAAATTATAAAGGGCCAAAGGAATGAAGAAGTTGGAGGAAGCCCTCCAGAAGAGGGCTACACGCCAACTCCATATAGAAGGCTTTAGAGGGCTTTTTCTTAGACCAAATTAATTTATATATGTTACATAAGTGTTATGGAACTCACATATTTAATTTGGTTGGATTTGGAATCCATTTGGATATTTAAATCCAATTAGATGCACAAAGGGCCTAGTTTGTGGATTTTGTGCATGGTCTTTTATGAAAAGATTTAATTTGGATTTAATTAAGCCCAATGATTATAATTAATTCCAGAAGCCCAATTAATAATTCTCCAGCAATTTTAAAGAGCCCAATCTCATTAAGGAGTTGGAATTTTAACCTAACTATAAAAGGCCAACTAATGAGAATTAGGGTTAAGTGATTAAAACAAAAGGAAAGTCTTTTTCTCTTAATTCTCTCTCCTTTTTTGCGCCACTTCCATTGCTAGCCTCTTGGATTTCGGCCAGCCCTAGTTGAACACCAATTTGTTGGTTCAATTTACCCCTCTCTAGTGTGGATTACTCATTGGAGGTGTTCGATTTTGGACACTGTGGTTTGCGACAACCCGCTGCGAAGTAAAATCAACTGTTCAACAAAAATCAAAGGTGATTTTTCTTATTTTCATATAGTTATATTGTGTATTCATGGCAAGATCAGATCTAATGGTTAAAAAAATTTAAAATTCCGCTCATGTATGTGATGCATGTAACCATTAAATTCCAACAATAATTAAAAAGGGAAAAATAGTTAGATGGCTTAATTAAAATAAGATAAAAACTTAAAGGTCAATGTTAAAAATAATAAATGAGTGGGGTCAAATTTTATAAGAGATAGCATATGATGGGGTAAAATTGAAAGTAAGAAGATAATTTGTGGGTCAATTTTGAAAGAAGCTTTAAGTGGGGTTGATTTAAGGGAATTACAAAATGTCTGGGTCAATGTTAAACATGTAAGAAATTGAGAGGCAAAGGTGTAAAATGCAAGAAATTGAGAGAAGTTAGTGGAACATGCAAAATCTTAAAGGACCAAGAAAGAAATTTACCTTGCCACTATATTTATATTATATTTCGCATGAAAGAGAAGATATGGGAGAGAGGGATGGCATTTAGAGTGTGAGATTACAGAAATTCTTCTTTGCTCTCTCTCATGTGTTCATGGTTAATCTCTTAAAGAAACCAAAGAAGAAATTCTTACATGTGATCATTAATCAAGAGAAATTGTACACCAAAGGTAATAACTTGAATTGAATGACATCTTCTTCTTCTCTTTCTTCTTTTCATTTTGATGAGGTAATTGTAGAGTAAGGTGCTGGAATTTTAATTGAATGACAATGATGATGATGTTTGTGAAGGAGAAGAGGAGGGTAGAAAGAGTAAAGGAAAGGAAATTGCAAGGGGTTGAAGACAAAGGGATTTTCAGCCAAGGTATCGGAACTTAGGGCTGTTCATATTGCATGTGAATTATTTGCTGGAACATGTTATGGTTGACAGAAAATTTAGGGTTATGCTTTATAGGTTTAATTAGGGGTTTTAGTACGAATTTGAAGAATAGAATCAGATGTGAGAGTCATTGTCGAGTCGTGAAGCCCTTCACGAGTCGTGCACCTTCTTCCTCTGGGTCACTCGTGAATGTTGGTTTCTCACTCTTAAATACCTTCACGAGTCGCAAATTATAGTTCGACTCATGAAGCCCTTCACGAGTTGTGAAATGTAGCCTTTTTTCTCCACTCGTGAGCCCCTTCACGAGTCTTGAAGTTTAGTCTTTTTACTTCAATCGTGAGTCTCTTCACGAGTAGAACGTTTCTTCATCATTGATTGACCTATCTGGATTTTTTTACTCATAAGTTGAGCTATACAACATAAAATGGAGTGATACATTTTGTATTGGAAACTAGACTTCCATACCTATATTTAATATGAAGAAATCTAAACTTAAATTTTTCTCTAAGTATATGGCATATAGGGTTGAATCCGGACTAATCCCTTGGACTGCTCAAAAAAATAGAATTTACAATAATGGTAATAACTTTTTGTAGAGATGTTGAAATGCTACAAAATAAAATTATGGTAAAACCAAAGACATGAAGTTATAACTTTGATGAAGAAATGTTCATCTAAATCCCTATCAATTTTACGTTATGAATTTTTCTAAGTGACAGCCCACCTTGTTTTAGTTCTATGAACAACCTATAGTATTTTTCAAATAACTCGAGCTATAGGTCAGATATTAAGATTAATTTTAATGCTATGGAAAGTAGACACATATAGTGATAAGATTGTAGAAGATCATTTTGCCTAAAAATGACATCTTCAATTTCAAATGAGGCTCACTAGTCAAGTCCAGAATGCTGCCTGTGCAGATTTTCTTTAACGTACTTTATTTTATGGTTTTCAATTAGTTAAGCTAAATAAGTATTTTCGTGATTACAAAATAGATTGGATAGGGCATGTAATATGACAATTAAATACAAGACTATATGTATACATATATATTCACACGTGTATATAGGTAACGACTAGTGATGAATATATCTAACATATATTTTAGATTAAATTTGTACATAATTGTTATATGCAAGGTTAATGTATGTATATACTCTTATGATGAAATATGCTCAGTTATCATTAATCAATGTCTAACATAGAAATACATGCAACTAAGGATGTAAATCATGTTATAAGTACATATATAGCTTAACTACATGTTGTTATGATAAATTCATAGTTATATGGAAGCACAATGAATTAAGTATGGCATGTAATATGATTGTTGATAAAGGTTTACATATATTTATATTTATACCTAAGTAAGGATTGTTGGTAATGATATATAAATATTCATATGTGATCAAACTTATGTACATGGTTGTTGTGTGAAATTATGCTTTCATGTACATATTTTTAATGATGGAGTAAATGTTTATTTGATGCATGCATCTATACTATGAAGTTAAGAAATGCTTAAATTTGATAAATGAAGGTTTTTAATGTATGACTATCATATGATTACATGAATGTAATATATATATATAGGTATATATATGTAAACGTCTAAATGATTGTACACAATTTTTATTGATCTCATGAAGTTACTATGATACTTATAGTTTGAAATGTCAACTTTACTTGTAGAAAGAAGTAATGTGATTTGTAGATTATATGTGAACATATAAACATATATATATATATATATATAATATGATCTTACATGATTGGGTTTGAATTTTGAAAGATATTTTAGAGTAATGATTCAAAGAATATGTGTAAAGTGAAATGTATGAATATGTCTTTACTTAATTGAAATGACATGATTAAGCATATGTGTTGTCACATGTTAGCATGCTGAAATACAGATCTATAGTGCTATAGACTCCATTATAGAAATTTTATTAAAGCATATAATGGCAATGTTATATGAGACTATGTATACAAGTGTATGCATTAGAAAAGGAGTATCTTGTCATGTGATTATTTATGAGAAAATTGTATAAATTATTTATGAATTGTGTATAAATGTATATGTACTAAAGAAGATATATATATTTTTACATGATTATGTACGGGTACAAATGGCATTATATAAGTATAGTCTTGACATACGAAATAGTTACATGATTGAATAGGATTATAAGAACAAAATAGTAATACCCAACAGTGAAATGTTCACAGGTTTACAGAAAGTTACACATGAGTGCTTTTATTAGTATATAGTTCATAGTTATACAAGAGTATACATGTGCATATAAGAATATAAATGAATAAAGAAAAGATAAAAGTAAATAGATTTTATTGCCTGCGTTGAGTCTAGAAAGTGGATATATAGGCATGCCTATAAGGGTACCTTGCAGCTACGATAGTTTCAACCCCATTTGGGTTATAGTTAACCTCGTTTGGGTGACTAAACAGACATGGTCCCATTTGGATCATATTCAACCCCATTTCGGTTGTAGTCAACCCCATTTGGGTTACTAAACAGACTTGTACCTTCGGGTGCTACCGTATAACCCATTATCCACCTTTTTAGAATAGTGCAGGCTTTATACCAAAGTTAAGAAATGTATGATATTTAACTTAAATTTTTATGAAGCATGACAATTCATAAATTAATTTCATAATCTAATTTATAAGTGAAATTCTTTTTCATCACATATGGAAATGCTGCGATATACACTTATGCATGATTATCGCATATAGAAATAGTATGTACAGAGTTATATAAATGAACTTGTGCATCACTAATATCTAGTTATGAACTATATTAGAGATAGTACGTTTTCTATGATAATATGTTGTTTGCTTGAGGTAGATAAATGACTTGCAAGATTCGTCATGTATGGAAGCCATGAAAAATGTTTTGCTAAAATAAGTGTTTTCTATAGCAATGGAATATAAGAGTTATGTGTAGGTATTCATGTTGCTGATTGCTTTTCAATTAATACATTGGGTTATATGTTTTCCCTATATTTACTCGTTCTTGCTCTTTATTGAGAATTGATGTATAATGTCTTGTGCATACACATAAAATATTTACAGATTTACAAGTGATAAAGTTCACATGATAATGGTATTTGAGATGGAAGCGAGCTAGAAATTTTGGTACATTAAGTATTGTGAATATTTCTAGATTGATAAATGATAAACATTCATAGTACCAATGCTCTATGTTACTTTCGAATATGCATATGTCCTTGTTGATCATAAGCTTATATGTGAATATATATATATATATATATATATGTTTATGTATATATATATATATATATATATATATATGTATATATATATATATATATTCCTAGTATATGTTAAAGTGTATAGTAAGTAGTAGGAATGACTGAGTATAAATAATGGTATATCATTCAATGAATGAATTGCAAGTCTAAAGGATAATTATGCTTATATGATTAAATGTTGTGTATTTAAAGCATCAATGCCGAATATACTATCATTAAGTCATTTGGTTATTGTGTGGACTCTTGTCTGCATTTTTTTTTTAAATTGGGCATATGTTATACTTATAGTTCATAATGTATGCTTGTTGGCGACCACTGCGAGTGGTCGTTCGTCATATTTTGTGTTCCCCACTATGCTTTATAGCTTAGCATGGATTTTTGTTTTTCTGTGTAGGTTGTGAGAATAGGACTTTCTTCCAGGACTGATATCTGCAGCAGGTTGGCCAAGAAAAGTCATAAAAGATTGATAATAGAGTCTTCTTTTTATCCTTATATTTTTTAGTTATGGAAACTTTAATTATGTTGGAAATTTCGTAATTACTATAGATGCTTTGTATATGTAATATTTGATGTTAATGAGATGCACCTGTAAGTAAAGCTCCTAATAGTTAACTCTTAGATATCTGTTTAGTAGAATAACAGATGAAATGTTATGATAAGCATGCTTAATTAATACTAAATAAAGTGTTATAGCTAAGTATAGGGTAAGGGTGCTACACTATCCACTAAAAGAAGTAGTCAATAGCCACTCCGATGAACCATACCCATTTAATACCAGTAGGTGGATCATTCTATGATATCTATACCTTAAGTAGCAAAAGGCTATGGTGACATAAGATTGCACAATTCTAACATAAGTACTTATCTTAGATTAGCATACTATTCATATAGTTGACATTCTTTTGCATATTTGGAACAATCTGCATACATCGCAAGCTAAAAGAATCCTTGATGCATTATCTTTTTAGCTAGGACTAAGCCTTTCATATGACAACCACAAACTCTAGCATGAACCTCTTCCATAATCCTCTTGGCCTCTCTCTCATCTACACATCTCAATTATATTCCAACAGATTATGTTTTGAGGAGAACCCCATCGACAATGATGAACTAAGCAGCTAGCTTGTGTAGCACCCTCTTGTTAGAGAGTATGTCTTAGAACCCATGTAAAAAGGGATATATTTCAAATGTATGAATTCATATTCTTATTAGAAGGCATCATTCATTTATTAATTCTATGTTTAAATACATGAGTTTGTAAATCTTAAACTAATAAATGAAGTCCTAGATATTATAAGCATAGTGTAAAGGCAATCATGAAGGTGTTCATGATATGAGATGTCTATTGCATGCAAATGTGTTAATATCTAAATATCCCTAGTCATAGAATTAACAAGATATGACATTGTCAATTCGAATAGACTAGCACATGTTATGCTTCTTGAATGGTTCAAGCAACGGTTCTCATAACTGTGATTATGAAAGATAATCAAAGCTAACATGTGGATGCTTGTTGGAAGAACAAGTTCATTGGAGACCTGCAAAGAGAATCCTAACATGGATATTAAATCTATGTCAGTGAGGAATCTCTTCATAATGGTTGTCCAAGTATCCTTAGACTTGAGATCACAAAAGTTATCTTAAGTAGCAAGTGGTATACTTTGACTCCATAACTGATTACTTCCAACGGGGGGTGAATATAGTTAGGAGGTTGGGTATATCATGACCTACTTAAAGTTAGTTGAGTGATTGACAAAGGATTCACCATCCTAGATTTATTAAGGGAAGTTATCTCGTATGATTCTATAATTACCTTGTTCAGAGAATCTCTTACCAGAGTAATATGCCAAGATGGATAGGGATCCATGAAGGGCATTTTGAGAAAATTGGTTAAATTAATATAACATACATAATTAGATTTATATGAGTTGATAGAAATCCATACTCATAATCTAATTGAGATAAAAGTGGTGAAATGAGTAATTGCACGGTAACTGTTTTTATGGAAGGGTTAGTCAAACGACTTGACTCTCCTGACATTTGGTTAGTCATGATGCCTAGCTAGAGGCAAATCATGACTTGTATAATAGTGTATCATAAATATCAATAGGGATTGATAAAATGATTTAAGGAAGTTTAAATCATGTGAGTTTTGAATAGAACTCACAATTACATATTATACTGCCAATATGGACAGGAACCCAATAGGTCACACACATTTAGTGAAAATGATAAAATGGTAAAATGACAAGGATAATAATATTTGATATTATTATGAGAATAGAGAAGTGAATAAGAGAATAATTAATTAAAAAGTTTAATCAATTATGATCAAGTAAAATTGTTCGCATAACTTTTTAGAAATGTTTTGTAAAATGTACCTAATTGAAATGTTGTATTTCATAATTAATTATTATTGGACTATAAGTGTTATAGGGCTAATATAGAAATTAATAGATCCATATGAGAAATTAAAATAGGGCTAGAAGATTGATAACCCTCTAGAGGAAGGGTTACATGCCAAACCATGATAGAAGGCCATAAAGGCCTAATTCTTGGACCAAAATAAATTAAATATATTTTATAAGTGTTATGGAGCCTACATATTTAATTTGGATGCATTTAGAATTCATTTGTGTGATTAAATCCAAGTGTATGCTTGAAGGCCCTAGTTTTTGGGTTTTGTGCATAGTCTTTTATGAAAGGATTTAAATTGGATTTAATTAAGCCCAAATAAATTATTAATAATTCCAGAAGTGCATTTAATATTTCTCCAGCAATTTTAAAGAGCCCAATCCCATTATGAAGTTGTATTTTTTTAACCTAACTATAAAAATTCAAGTGATAGGGAATTTAGGGTTAAGTGAACATTAAGAGAAAAGAAACATTCTCTCACTCAAAAACCCTAGTCGCCAGCCCCTTGCTGGAATCAAGGAGAATTTGGATAGCCTTGTGGTTCCTCCATTGTTGGTTCATTCGATCCTTCTCTAGTGTGGATTACTAATTGGAGGTGTTCAATTTTTGATACTGTGGTTTATGATAATGCGGTGAGAAGGAAAATCAATTGTTCAACCAAAATCAAAGGTGATTTTTATTTTTCTGATTAATATGTATATTATAAATTCATGGCAAGATTACATCTATTGGTTAAAAATTTTAAATTTCGCTTATGTATGAGATGCATGTAATCGATAATTCCCAACACCTCTAATCTTTCTTCATGAAGTATTCTAGAAACAGAAACCTCTTAAGATAATTTTGGATATCAAAATACCAGGTATTCCTATCATTTGCCTCAATTTTCATCACTTGTTATACTTTATAGCATGGCCTGTTGGAATTAAAGACAATTATAGGTTTCATGCTTACTCCTTCTAGATTATACCACATTGACATTGGTGTTACTAAAGCATCGACTAATTGGTTTTCATCCTAGGGAATATGATTAAATACATAAACCTCAAATTGATCACCGAACACCTTCAAATAGTTTACATAGGGCACCAGCTGTTGTTCTTTTATTGCCCATTCACCCTTTATTTGATAAACCACTAAGGATGAGTCACCATCGACTTTAACATTCCTTGCCCCTAGAGTCTTTAAAGCTTCAAGCCTAAAGGTGCATGCTTTATATTTGCTTCATTATTAGTGTCCTTGTATCTGAGCTTTTTAGCTAGGGTAACTTTTCTTCCTCGAGGGTCACTAAAAATACTCCTATCCCCGTGCCTTTGTTGTTCACAATTCAATAAAAGAACATCTGCCATCCCTACACAGCTATAATTGTGATATTCTTATAAGGGAACTCAGAAAACATCTCTTTTCCTTCCAACGACTAACCTGTGAAAAACTCTTCCAAAACCTTCCTTTAATAGTTCTTTTGGTTATGTATTAAACAACAAAATCCTATAAGAGAATCAGCCTCCTCCCCATTTTTCCCAACAACCTGAGGTGCTTCTTGCAATTACTTAAGGTGACTTTGTTTGGCTACAGCTTGCACCTTCTATGAATGAAAATAAGGCCTTAATTTCTTAGAAGCCTAGATAATTGACAAGCAAATCTTCTTTACCTCTACGTACTTAATATCGTACAAAAATAATTTATTGCTGAGGTAATACATAATGCATTCTACCCTAAAATCATCCTCTTGAGACATCATTACCCTTATTAAAGTATCTTGTATAGCTAGATACAAAATTAGTGGCTTAGCAGCTCTAGGAAATCTTAACAATGGTGGATGTAAGAGTATCTCCTAATGGTATCAAAAGCCATCTGACAATATTAATTCCATATTACTGGTTGTTCTTCACAAAGCAGCTTAAAGATAAGCTCACAGATTGATGTTAACTAAGCAATGAACCGGCTGTTGTACTGCAGCCTAACTAAAAATCCTCAAACTTTATTTTCATCTACGAAATAGGCATTTTGCAAATAGCCTTCACTTTATCAGGGTCTGCTTTTATACCTTTCTAACTCACTACAAGTCCTAAGAGTTTTATGAAGTAACTCTGAACACACACTTCTTTGGATTCAAACAAAGGTTGTATTTTCCAATCCTTTGAAATAATTTATGCAGGGCTACAAAGTCAACTTTTTGTGTAACCAACTTTACCATCATATCACCCATGTATACTTCCATCTCCTTATGAATTAGATCAACTAGAATCTTTGTAGCCATTCTCTGATAAATGGCTCCTGCATTCTTTAACCCAAATGGCATAACTCGATAAACGTATATGCCTTATTCAGTGATGAATGCAATTTTGATCCTATCCACAACTTTGTTCAGGATCTGATTGTACTTAGTGTACCCATCTCCAAAAATATACATCTCACAGGTAGCTATGCTGTCTACCAAGGTGTCTATACAAAGTAGCAACAAGTCATCCTTCATATAAGCCTTATTTAAATCCCAATAATCTACACAAACTCAGACTCTTCCATCTTTCTTGGCTACTAAAACCACATTTGCTAACCAGGTAGAATGTTGAATCTCTACTAGGAACTAGGCTTTTATTTGGTTATGTATATCTTCTTTGACTTTTTTTTACTCATTCTGGCCTAAGCCTTCTAAGCTTCTGCTTGACAAGTTTGTAGCCAAGATATGCAGAATTGGCATGCTAAGTAATTGTATGATCGACTCCTGGCATGTCTTCATAGGTCTAGGCAAACACTGTTTCATATTTTTTTAACATTCTCTCAAATTCTTTTCTCTCTTCAAGGGTAATGTCGGATGCTATCAAGATTTCTCTTGAATTTTCAAGAGTACTAAGATTTAATGTAGTTGTACTTATTGAATTAATATCAAATATAGATGCTTTACAATCATGATTATGTGAAATGAAATTGAAATGCTTTTTCTAAAAGCTTAAATACAGCAAGTATATGGTGTACCGATTATAGTACTCTAGATATCAATCCCATGAGGAATGTTGACTAAAATTACTCACTATTACTACTCAATTTCAATATTGTTTACAATGTTAATAAATAGAAATTAATTCTAAACTACTTTATTGTGTAAGCTAATTAAATCTTGGTTAAATATAATCAAAGAAGATAATATATATAATGATATCTAATGATCATGCACTTGATACCATTATTTTAATTAATTTGTTTTAATCATATTAGTAAGCCAAGTTGGAATATATTTCTCATCCATTCTCTCGACATGAATTAAAATGCCTAAAACATGAAATTAAAATGCTAATCCTTAACTCTCGTTAATGAACTAGTTGATGGAATATGACATGATATGTTCATGGTAATTGTGTAGTGGAAAAACGATAAAAACAACCATACATGCCATACAATTCCATGACAAGAAATGAAACATGCAATTTTAGGTTTTTAAAACTTACAACTTTAGATGCCTTTAAAACTTGATTTTGATGATGACCAGCAACCAAGGAGGATACTTAGCCTTAAACCTCCACCACCAATGCCAAGGAATAGCCTTTTATGCCACTCCTCTCTATGTTCACACACACAATTGCACCAACGGCTTAAAATCGAGATTACTAGCTCTCTTTTAAGGTATTGTGTAATGGCTATGGTTTGAAGCTACAAAATTTAATTTTTTACTTCTCTTAGGTTGCTATTACTACCCAAGAACACAACAAAATGAGGAACAATCCTTTCTCCTTGTGAAAAATTGGGCCAAAAGAATTAAGTGAGAGAGAGATGAAATTCACACCAAAACCTAGTTGTTTCTCTTAGAGTTTTATTTCTTTTCATATATATATCCTTATCTTTTGGCAAGTGTTTGATCTGAATTTTACCATCTCAAGATAATTAATTCAACTTCAATCACTTCCAAAAAATAAGTAATATATATTGATTTAAAATCCTTTGAATTTAAAATTCAAATTTGAAATAAAACACAAGACATTTAATTAAATAAAATCACTTAATATAAATAATGAGCATGTGCCAAAATTCCTTGATTTTCATCTTGGAATTTCGGCCAGTCCATTTATTATTTAAATGATTTAATTTAATTTAAATTTTTTTAGGCTTTAACACTCAATTAACTTAATTAATATAAGATAATTAATTAATTGAATTTAAACCTTGTGGGCTGAATTTTTCTCTCTCATGGACCAAGGTCCAATAGCAATTTTATAATCCATTACACATATTAATTTGACTTTAATTAAAAGCCCAAATTAATGTTCAATTTTTTATTTAAATATTTTAAGCCCAATGCTTTGTGTGCGATCCTATAGGTCCATTTAATTTTGGCAATGAATTAATAAATTAATTCAAAGGCTATATATATTCTCTAGCAAGATATTATAGCATTCCAAATTAAATGAAAATACATATGGCATTTAGTGACCTAATGCAATTTTGCATAGTCCCTTACCCATAAATATCAGAATTAATATAAGGCATGGAACTAGTCATCCTTATATATATTAATTCCTTTCTTGATATTCCAGTGACACTGAACTCTCAGATAAATAACGATTACTCATTATTTCATTTCGGTAGGTCCATTTTTAATGCCCCCTTGAACCATCAATATGGGATTGGTCTTTCGAATGTTCTCTTTAGCATTCTTAAGCATCCCATGAAGCTCAATGACTGACTTGTTCATTGCATGCATATTATAATTCATCACAAATGGATCATAATCATCAGTCAATGATCCTAAGATCAAGTCAGTGGCCAATTCTTTTGGCACTTATACCTCAAGCTTTTCAAGAGTATCAAGATACCCTTTCATCTTGAGTACATGGGTACTAACAGGAGTACCCGCAGCCATCTTACAAGAAATCAAGGCCTTTTTTGTCACGAATCTCTCGTGACGAGCTTGCTCTTGGAACATCTCTTTGAGGTGCACCATGATCGCATAAGCCTCTTGGTCCATAAATTGCTTTTGCAAGTCAAGCACCATAGTGGCCAGCATCAGATAGGTCACATCATTAGAGTTGCTCTTCTTGGTCTCAAAAGTTTCCTTTTCAACCGCAGAGGCATTCCTAGCAGGTTCATCAGGCAAAGGTGCATTCAAAACATACGACTTTTTCTCTTGCTTAAGAACTATTCTTAAGTTTCAAGACCAGTCTATGAAATTGATACCATTCAATTTGTCCTTTTCAAGGACCGATCACAATTAGAAATTGTTGTTTGAAGATGCCATTTTCAATCTACAATAAAATTTAGCAAGATTAAATGAGGTCTTATTTATAATCCCACAAACCGAATTAATATCCCTTTAAATAATTCGCGTTAGTGATTTAATGTAGGCCAAGATCCACTTTTCACAACAACTTATTAGTCAATCTGAGCTTGTACACCTAACAAGTTAAGTTACTTAGGTAGGAAAAACTCCAATCATGTCTCGTACATGACTCTTGGATCAAATGGGCTAACATCTTAAGATGTTATAGCACAAACCCATTTATTAGTTGCCTAGGTCTGGGCATCCCTTTCCATGTTAAGTCCAACCTACATTCACAACCCATGCCTCACAAAGATAATCGGGCGGATCTAGGACTCCTAGTCTACGTGACCGATGATCGATGCCTTGACATGTTTCGAATTAGGAAGGCAACTTTGTGACTTACTATTTTTAGGGATTCATTTTATTACGGCTTACATGGCATACCCTTTGTGATCCATTCATCGCTTGTATATATAAATAATTGCATAAAGTAAAGCGTGACAAACGTGGGCCCAAAAACCTACAACTAAGATTTTATACTATTACATAAGAATCTTCGAGTTGGGGTTCTCCACTCCGATGGGCTTCGTCTTGATTTACAAAGTCTTCAAGTATATTCTATTCTAAGAAATAAATGAAACTTTTACAATAATACATAATGGCTTGCAGGCCATATTTAATTACAAAAATCCAGGGCCCATAAATGCACCATGCATATCCATTCATCACACCAAACAAGCAAATAAATATACATAACATTCATGGATCAAACAAAGTCCAATTTTAATTAATTTAGCCAAGCCCATTAATGGAAATTGTGTACTTAAACATATAAGAGATGACCCCATGATGGGCCTGGGCCGAAGCCCAATGGACTAAATCCTCTTATTGAATAAGTTCTCTTAAAAGCCCAAAACACAAACTAGTTAGATTTGTGCTATAAATCAACTCTAGTATAATTTCCAATTTTGCCATTTTTAATTTTATGTCATACAACCCATAAACATTAAAATTACATATAATATGTCAACATGAATTAAAACACAAAATCATGAAGAACATATATATGATACACGGCATGCATATAAAAATAAACAAACAACAAAACTAGTTGTTTAATGCTTATGTGATGCCACAAAATGCACAAATACTTAAATCAATTTTATGAGTCATTTAATAATTAAATTAAGGTCATAAATATTGATTTAATATTCTGTACCAATCTGATCTAAATGTGTTTTTTCCATTTTAATCAAAACAAAACAAACAATGTTGATTAAACATGTAACAAACACAAACTAGTCATAGTTTTAAGTGATTTTAAAATTAATCAATTAAATTGTCATGGACCAGACTTAAAACAAAATTTAAACTATGTCCAGACCTGATATTTAATCTTTAAAAATCACTTACAAACATGCCAAAAACGTTTTTACATTTAATATTTAAAACTAGTTGTTAAACTAACAATTAAGATGCCAAATAGCACATAGTTTTAATATTAACATGTACCATCAGGTATTATCAATTAAATCAGACCATTAACAGCTCCTAGAACATCTTAGGACAGTAAATTAACTTTTCATATTAATTATAATACCTATCTAATCAATTAAAATTGTTTTTACACCAAAACAATGCAAAAAACGCAAAATAGAAAATTTCAGCATTGCATGCTTTCAAAATAACGATTTTTAATTAATTTTTTGATATATCTAAAGCACTAAAATAAGCATGTTTAGCCTCTGATACCACTGATGGAATATGACATGATATTTTTATGGTAATCGTGTAGCGAAAAAATCATAAAAACAATCATACATGCCATACAATTCCATGACAAGAATCAAAACATGCAATTTTAGGGATTTAAAACTTACAACTTTAGATGCCTTTAAAACTTGATTTTGATGATGACCAGCAACCAAGGAGGATATCTTAGCCTTAAACCTTCACCACCAATGCCAAGGAATAGCCTTTTATGCCACTTCTCTCTTTGTTCACACAAACAATTGCACCGACGGCTTAAAATCGAGATTGCTAGCTCTCTTTTAAGGTATTGTGTAATGGCTATGGTTTGAAGCTACCAAATTTGATTTTTTACTTCTCTTAGGTTGCTATTACTACCCAAGAATACAAGAGAATGAGGAACAATCCTTTCTCCTTGTGAAAAATTGGGCCAAAAGAATTAAGTGAGAGAGAGATGAAATTCACGCCAAAACCAAAGCTAGGGTTTTTTCACGCCAAAACCTAGTTGTTTCTCTTAGGGTTTTATTTCTTTTCATATATATATCCTTATCTTTTGGCAAGTGTTTGATCTGAATTTTACCATCTCAAGATAATTAATTCAACTTCAATCACTTCCTAAAAATAAGTAATATATATTGATTTAAACTCCTTTGAATTTAAAATTCAAATTTGAAATAAAACACAAGACATTTAATTAAATAAAATCACTTAATATAAATAATGAGCATGTGCCGAAATTCCTTGATTTTCATCTTGGAATTTCGACCACTCCATCTTTTATTTAAATGATTTAATTTAATTTAAATTCGTTTAGGCTTTAATACTCAATTAACTTAATTAATATAAGATAATTAATTAATTGAAATTAAACCTTGTGGGCTGAATTTTTCTCTCTGATTGACCAAGGTCTAATAGCAATTTTAAAATGCATTACTCACATCAATTTGAATTTAATTAAAAGCCCAAATTAATGTCCAATACTTTATTTAAATATTTTAAGCCCAATGCTTTGTGTACGACCCTATAGGTCCATTTAATGTTGGCAATGAATTAATAAATTAATTCAAAGGCTCTATATATTCTCTAGCAAGATATTATAGCATTCCAAATTAAACGAAAATGCATATGGCATTTAGTGACCCAATGCAATTTTGCATAGTCCCTTACCCATAAATATCAGAATTAATATAAGGCATGGAACTCGTCATCCTTATATATATTAATTCCTTTCTTGATATTCCAATGACACTGAACTCTCAGATAAATAATGATTACTCATTATTTCATCTCAGTATGGCCATACACTTCTCAGTTCACTGATCAAGTGGCCAATGATATTTTCTCTCTTATAGAGAGGGGTAATCCCTTCACTTCTCTCATGCTCTCTAACATGAATCAATGGATACCCAAGCATACCCGTACTTGTCACTTTGTTACGAGCACGTTAGGTGTATGTCAATGCACACAGTAATTAATAAATAGTTTCATAGATATTTTAGGTCTAAGAACTCCAATACAAAACTTGTATATGAGAAACACTTATGACTTGTAGCATGTAGTGTTCTCATGAGTGGATCGAATCCAGATACCATGTTCTAAACATGTATCTATGATCTCTAATTGACACTCTTGTCCTTTTGATCCGTAAGAAAGAACTCAACTTATTAGAGAGAGCATACTAGTCCTAATTCATTTGTTATTCCTATAACAATGACTGACTAGGGATATTTAGAATGAAATCTCATTTGTTTCAAGGTCTTACAACCATGTGCCTCACACATGATAACTTAAACTGAAACAACATTCTTGGATAGTTCTATCAATTGATATGCACAGGAATACAATAGATAAAACAAATGCCTCATTTATTAACTAAAGTATTTTATTACAATGTATTGGGGCTAGGGCTTACACTAACACTAGTCGATTCTTAATTACACACTTTAAGATTAATCACCAACCTATAGCAATTATCTCCACATGTGATATCTCAAACTATGCTTTGATAATAAATCTCATATTAACTGTCAATAAGATGTTGCTCTCGCTAAATCTCTTATTTATGACCATTATTATAATTTTCAGAAAAGGAATTGCCATCTGAGGTCGTTTTCCTTAACTTATAATGATACTAATAAAATATCAATAGCAAATTCTACATTCAAAGATCAATAATGTAAATGGAAATAGTAAATTGTTCATATATAATCGAATGCCAAAAATACATTCATTTAAAGATTACAAGGAAGAAATAAAATTAAGAAATAAAAGAAGGGGATCTCTCAACTCTTTTCCCATCACCAAAGGTATCTTCTTCCTTGCTTTTACCTCCTTATTCAAATCATGAAAACAGAACTAAGTATTAAAAGTACTGAACTATTATTTTCAAAGTTACAAAGTCAAAATCCAAAATCATCTCGTAAAAATTCTATTTAAGAGAATATATATATATATATATATCTAAAAGAGATGTACCTTTAAATGACTCTCCAAAAAGTTGCAAGTGTTGATGAAAAAGTTCAACTCTTCACATTCAACTTTCTCAATCGCCTCTTGTCGCGCTTGCGATGTATGTCATGCTCGCGACAAAACACGTTCAGACTTGGCTTGCTATTTCTTCTCTTCTGCTTGCTTGGCTTTCTCCACTGGTTGTTGCAAGTCCCATGCATTGTCGCCCTCAAGACAATGGCATTGTAGCCCTAATTATTTACCTTCTTATCCACATGTTATCCTTTAAGAACCAAACCATTCCCTTTCTCCTATAAAACAAGTAAAACATCCACAAACACACAAAACACATAAAAGCAGCAAAATACACATAAAATTTCAAAATAATAAATGCTATACTCAAAAAAACTACACATGAATACATATTATTTATGAGATTTTGTAGCTCATATCAATTCCCCACACTTGAACTTTTTCTTGTCCTCAAGCAAAAACTCAAAATGCAAGAAAATAACATAAAACAGCACACACAAAACATTCACACAATAATGGAGCTTACATTCATAATTGATGACCACATGGAAAATCATGTTACAACTTCATCTCTATATATCTTAGTCTCAAGTTGCAAATTTTCAAGCAATACTCTTGCCTATTCCACTTAACAACCATGCACATTTAGAGAATTAGAAAATTGCAAAGCACAATAATATAAACACTCAAGAAAATTGAATGTCTTAACACATGTACAGTCTTTTTGTACAAAACATTGCCTAAAGTAACTATCATTCAAATTTTTATGGTTTAGTGTTTCACTCTTTCCATTAATATGCCATTACATACCATAAGCATGTAATTGAATAAAAATCTCCACTACTAGCATAAGTTAAATGCATGAAATCAAAGGGTCTTATTCAAGGTTGTAACTTGGCTTAGGTAGGGGTAGGATAAATTTGGTTAAGTAGCAAATAATGCATAGAGAAAAATGATCACCATCTCATAAGAGACTCAAAACAATATAGCATGATCATGATGTTTTAACCTTACTATTCTAACTCTCTTATTAGTGTCCATACATTATGCTAGTTATCTTTTCTTTGAATTTTTTATTCACTTTTCCTTTCTTTTTTACTACTAGCTCTTCTTTCAACATTTATATCATAGGACTTAAAAAAAGAAATGGGAGCTAATTATTTATCATGCTTACTTAATAAAAATTGTCCCAAATGACATAGTAATCCTAATCCTCTACACATAAAAGGGTGCCAAGAGAAAAGTTTGTTGCTTAAAATTGGATTAAGGCTAATTATGTGGTTAAACAACAGAAAATTGGCGACAAGCTCAAAATTGGCTACCTAAAGTCAAAAAGGATTTGTCTATTTAAGCAAGTTAAATTGGCTATATTCTAGTGCCCTTATCATTTCTCATGCATAACCTATACTAAATGTAATTTCAAAATTTACCAAAAACAAGTTCTAGAGTAAATGGCATATCAAGGCTCTCATAAAAAAAAGATATCAATGTAAAAGGTTTCAAATGCTCACTTAGCTACAGGTTAAATTACTCTAAGCAATGATATGCCAAAATAATAATATTTACATGTGAAAAGATAAACAACTTAAAAAGAACCTATACTAAAGTGCTTTGCCAAATCATAACCCTCACTATGCATATAAAGATGTCAAAGCAAACTAAACACTAACCAGATCAAAAATCTTATGCCAATAAAGCTACCTCATGATACATTACCAAACATTCATCAACTACAAAGCTCTCAAAGATTATGCAAACTAACAACAACCTAAAAATCTAACATGCATATAAAAACGCATAAATGAAAACACAATGCAATTACTATTTAAAATATAACATATGCAAAACATAAGAACCTAGTCCCCACACTTAAAGGACACAATGTCCCCATTGTGTGAGAAAAATCACAAAAAATAATCACACAACACAAACAATCACAAAAACATAATAAAAATTAAAAATATGAGAGAAAGGGACATTACCCAGCTGGTCCACTTAGGGACCCCGGTAGTGAAGGAGTGAATTGAACTTTCAGCTGGCGAAAGAAAGATAGCAATTTTCGGCTTAAACTCTTGTAGCACTTATGCATTTGTTGCACCATAGCCTCTAGTGAATCCATATGGGCTGCCATACTTTGGTTCACAGCTTCAATTCCTTCTAAACGTGATAGAACCTATTGCATTCCAGCAATATCACCTTACCTATCACTATCCCCTCATCTAACCCCCGAATCACTAGCATTTCGAGCTACATCTTCATCATTATTGGCATCCGAATCACCAGATGCTGCAGTAGGAGAAGATTTTAGAGCTTTACCTTTTCCCTTATCATGACTTGGACCAACATCCTACGCTAAATGTGAAATAAATTGCAGAGGCCAAGTGCCTCTGTCTAATACATGAGAATTATGCAAGTATTTGACATCCATTAATGCAACTGACTTTTGTTCATCGAAAGTAAAATTTGCCAAATCGTCTAAACACCCTAAAATAATTTTGATAACCATGTGACACATTTCTACCATTTTTGTCCTAGCAATTGATGCATGATATAAACCATCAAAAATAAAATCTATGGAATAAGGTGTTTTACGCGACAACATCAAATCAAGCACAAATAAATCTTTATTTTGAACTTTGGTGCTTTTAACTCGTCCAAACAATGCATGGCAAATATATTTATGAAATAAGAATAGAGCATCATCCTTAATAAGTCAATTTGGTGCATTTTTGTTGTTAAATACATCTAAGCTGGTTATTTTATTCCAAACAGGCTTGTTATCAAACACATTAGCATTAAAGAGTTCTCCGTTCAAAGAAAAACCAAACCATTCATGCTTTTTATCAAACCTAAAAATAAATTCACAGCCATGATGTCTAAATTTGAACTGAGTCTTTTTATTATCAATATAGGCTAAAGTGATAAAAAATTCAATTGCCCAATCCTTCCTAACAGGCAAGGTAATACTAGCAAACTTTCCCCATTTCATATGTTTGATATACTTATCAAACGTGTGCATTAAGCCCTAGTTCATTAAGCAAAGCAAAATCTAGGTGAAGCATACCTACATAAGTTTTTTTATTGAAAAATTGAAATTTTTTACCTTCGTCCTTGGTTAAAATGGGAAAAGGACACTCAAACCTATTTTGGAGGTAATCAACAGCTGGTGGCGGCGAACTTGGCCCTTCTATAGGTTGATTGTCCTTGCATTCCACCATTTTTGTGCGAACCATGATGAACGTCTTGTGAGAAACAAACTGAGATAACAAAATCAAGCATAGAAGAAAGAAAGACAAACGCCAAACCAACTAAAATACTCTCACAAAACAAACTAAGGAAGAGAAAATGAGAAAAAGAAGAAGAACATGAGGGGATAAACCCCAAAAAATTTGAAGCGCAGCTGAAATGGGAAAATGAAAGGTTTAGGTTAGGGTTTTTAGTATTTATAGGGGAGATGAATAGGTTGGAAAATAGCCAGACTTTCAATAGCCGTGCTTTGTCATGACCTCACGACATATGTCGTGATCGCGACAGAGCACGATGTCCCAGACCTGCCAAGCTCGTGAGGCTAGCACACTCACGACAGTCATCAAATGCCCATTCTTGTAATGCATCAGTCGCGAGGGCGATGATGTCATGCTCACGACAGTGCCCTGCAATCCAACCCTCACATCCAAGTCGCGCTCGTGACAAGGAAGATAACTCATGTTGTAACTTTATTTTTTCCTTTTTTTATATGTAAATATATTTTATATATATTAAAAATAAATGCAAGTCATACAAAATAAACTAAAAATAAAATAAAAAAAACTATGTAAGTATTCTAAAGAAATTGATAAATGAACAAAAAAAAATAAAAATAAAAACATACAAATAAAAAATAGAAAGTAAAACTATAAAAAACCACTAAGCCAATTTCAAGGAGATAAAAGATACCTCTTTGCCCTGTAATGCTCCCTTAAAATATATCTTACATCATTGCCCATTAGCTTTAAACAAGTCTCCTTTACTATTCTTAAGTTTTAAGTATCCATGATTGAAAACTTGTGTTACTTCAAAAGGTCCACTCCACCTAGATCTTAATTTTCCAGGGAATAATTTTAATCAAGAATTGAAAAGTAGAACCTTATCTCTAATCTTAAAGCTCTTATACTTAATATGAGTATCATGCCATTTCTTAGATCTTTCCTTATATATATATGCATTTTTATAGGAAAGAAGATGCAATTCATCAAGTTCATTTAATTGGAAACATCTTTTTAAACCAGCATCTTTCATATCATAATTCCAAGTCTTGATTGCCTAATATGCCCTATGTTCTAACTCAATGGGAAGATGACATGCTTTCCCATACACTAACCTATATGGAGTCTTTCCAATATGTACTTTGAAAGTAGTCCTATATGCCCATAATACATCTTCGAGCTTATACGCCCAATCCTTCCTAGAGTTAGAAATAATTTTTTCTAATATCCATTTAAATTCTCTATTGGACACCTCTACTTGACCACTGGTTTGTGGGTGATATGGAGTAGCTACTCTATGATGTAAACCATATTTATGCAATAATGATGCAAAAGATTGATTAATAAAATGCGTTCCTCCATCACTTATGATAGCTCGTGGCACTCTAAACAGTGAAAATAGTTTCTTTAAGAATTTAATCACCACCTTTGAATCATTGGTTGGTAACGCTTCAGCTTCAACCCACTTTGAGACATAATTTACCCCAACCAATATATAAGATTTCCCAAAAGATATAGGAAACGGACCCATAAAGTTTATTCCCCACACATCAAAAATTTCAAATTCCAAAATATTATTCAAAGGCATCTCATCTTTCTTCCCTATATTACCTGCCCTTTGACACTTATCACACTTAGCTACAAATGTCCTAACATCCTGAAATAGGGTAGGCCAATAAAAACCACACTCGAGCACTCTAAAAGCAGTTTTTACACCTCCATTATGCCCTGAATACAATGATGAATGACAATGAGTTAAAATATTCACAGTCTCTTCCTCACTCACACACCATCTTATGACACCATCCCCAATTATTCTAAAGAAATAGCACTCCTCCCACATATAGTTTTTAACATCACTAAAAAACTTCTTTTTCTGTTGCCATGTCAATCCATAAGGTATAATTCCTACAGCAAGAAAGTTAGCAAAATCAATAAATCATGGCAAATTCTTGTAAATTATTGACATAAGAGATTCATCCTAAAAAAATTCGTTGATTTTAGTGTTATCCCTTAGTGGTCATTCAGCATTTTCTAATCGAGATAAGTGATCAGCTACTAGATTTTTAGAGCCTTTCTTGTCTTTAAGTTCTAAATTAAATTCTTGCAATAGATGAACCCAACAAATCAACCTAGGTTTGGCATCTTTTTTAGCAAACAAATATCTTAAAGCCGCATGATCCGTATAGATTATGAGCTTAGATCCTAACAAATAAGATCTAAACTTGTCACATGCATAAAAAATAGCCAACATTTATTTTTCAATGGTGGTGTAATTCACTTGAGGCAATGATAATGTATGACTAGCATAATAAATCACATGCAAATGCTTACCAATTCTTTGACCCAACACACAACTTACTGCTTAGTCACTTGCATTGCACATAATCTCAAAAGGTAGTTTCCAATTAGGAGAAGTGATTACAGGTGCACTTATAAGGGCTTCCTTTAAAGTATTAAAAGCATGTATACATTCATCAAAAAGTTCAAAAGGCACTTCCTTAACCAACAAATTAGTTAATGGTTTAGCTATTAGTGAAAAATCCTTAATGAATCGTCCATAAAAACCAGCATGACCTAAGAATGATCTAATGCCCTTAAGTGTAGTCAACGGAGGTAATTTCTCTATTAACTCAATCTTTGCTCTATCTACTTCAATACCTTTACTGGAAATCTTATGGCAAGGAACTATACCTTCTTCAACCATGAAGTGACATTTTTTCCAATTAAGCACTAGGTTAGTTTCCTCACACCTAGGCAACACTTTATCTAAATTTTTTAAACACAACTCAAATAAGTCACCATAGACAGAAAAATCGTCCATGAAAACTTCCATGATGTTCTCAATCATATCCCCAAAGATAGTGGTCATGCACCTTTGAAAAGTTGCAGGTGCATTACATAACCCAAAAGGCATACGTCTATAGGCAAAAGTTCCATACGGATAAGTAAAAGTAGTATTTTCCTTGTCACTAGGGTATATAAGAATTTGAAAATACCCAGAATTCCCATCCAAAAAACAATAATGAGAGTGCCTAGCTACCCTTTCCAACATTTGATCAACGAATGATAAAGGAAAGTGATCCTTCCTAGTAGCTGAATTTAACCTTCTATAGTCAATACAAACCCTCCAACCCGTGGTGGTTTTAGTAGGAATCAATTGCCCACTCTCGTTTCTCACTACTGTCATGCCTCCTTTCTTAGCTACACAATGTATTGAGCTCACCTAAGCACTATCCAAAATTGGATAGATAATCCCAACATCTAGTAGCTTAATGACTTCTTTATTAACTACCTCCTTCATATTTGGATTAAGTCTCCTTTGCCTATCTGCCTTAGGTTGACAATCATCTATCATATTAAACCTATGCATGACAACGTTAGGACTAATTCCTTTTAAATATGAAATTTACCAACCTATGCTCTTTATTCTTTTTCTAACCACCTCTTCTAGCAAAGTTT
The DNA here is from genome assembly GCA_037975025.1 of Excoecaria agallocha. Classification (NCBI taxonomy): domain Eukaryota; kingdom Viridiplantae; phylum Streptophyta; class Magnoliopsida; order Malpighiales; family Euphorbiaceae; genus Excoecaria; species Excoecaria agallocha. Next base: position 26,740,090 of record CM075815.1, read on the forward strand.
CCTAATTACTAGTAAGTTTACTAGACACAATGATAGGTAAATTAAGATTTAAACTAAGAAATGCATACCTTAAATGTCTGGGTAACTCTTTCAACTCTACCGTATGAGGACTTACTATCGAAGGCGATAAAGGTGCATCATTTTGATATATGTTTTCTGGCATTGCACTATCTTTCTCTTCCTCTATACTAACTTTATCCTTCATAATCACTTCATCTTGACCTACTTCATTAAAAATTGTTACAGCACAAGCATTAATGACATCTATTTTCATGCATATATCTTTATCCATAGGGTATCTTAATGCCCTATTCATGTGATACTCTACACTATCATTCCCCACTCTCAAAATTAAAGTACCCTCATAGACATCAACCAATGCCCAACCAGTTCTCATGAAAGGTCTCCCTAATATCAATGGATATTTCACATCATATGTAAAGTCTAAGATAACAAAATTAGCAGGCAAAATAAACTTATCAACATTAACTAACAAATCCTCCACTATGCCATATGGATTTTTAATTGATTGGTCAGCTAATTGTAAAACCATTGAAGTAGGTTTAACATAATCTAATCCCAACTTTTTGAAAATAGATAACGGTATAAGGTTTATGCTTACTCCCAAATCACATAAACACTTGGGAAACTCAACATCCCCTAAAATGCATGGAATTATAAAGCTACCATTATGTTTTAGCTTAGTAGGCAAGTTATTTGTGATAATAGAACTGCATTCCTCTGTCAATTCAATGGTAGAAACATCTTCCCAACTTCTTTTCTTAGCAATTAAATCTTTTAGAAACTTTGCATAATTAGGAATTTGTCTTATAGCCTCAACAAAGTTTAAATTAATATGTATATGCTTCAATTTATCAAGAAAAGATTGAAATTGCTTATCTTGGTTTTCCTGATTCAAACGTTGTGGAAATGGTGGTCGTGGTTGAAAAATTTTTGGAGTTGTTGCTAGTGGAACCCCATTTTTTGTGCTCATGATAGGTGTCATGCTCGAGACAGAAGGCAATCCTATTGTAACTGGCGCGCTCATTATAGGTACTTCACTCACGAGAACTGTGGGTCCCTCATCTGTCGTGCTCGCGACAGGTGTTGTGCTAGTGACATGAGGCTTATCCTGCTTATTATTTTCCTGCACATTACCAAACTTGTTAGTTAAAACAAATTTACTAGTATAAGATTTCCCTCACCTCAAATTTATTGCCTTTAAGTGTTCTCTCGGGTTGTCCTCCGTATTACTTGGTAAATTTCCTTGTGAGCGTGATGGAAGAGCCTTGGTAAATTGTCCTAATTAAACTTCCAAATTAAGAATTGAGGAGGTCTGATTCTTTGTTATTTGATCAAACTTAGTTTCCATCCTCTTCTGGGTCTCTCCTTGAGCACTAAACTTCATATTAATTCCCTCAAAAAACCTATCCATCTTAACTTCTAAAGCTCCAAACCTATCTTGAGGTTGTTCACTATAAGAAAATAGCCAAATAGCAACAGAAAAATAGCAACAGAATTCATTCTGTTGTTAATTTAGCAATGTAATACCAATTCTGTTGCTATTTAGCAACGGAAAATAAATTTCGTTGCTAAAATTGGTTGAAGTTTTAGGGATTTAGCAACTTGTATTTCATTGCTAAAAAGGAGGGAGATTTTAGCGCCAAAATATAGCAACGAAAATTAATTTCGTTGCGAAAAATGGCATCAATTGACAGCGAAAAAAATTTGGGATGAAAATTAACAACGAAAATTAATTTCGTTGCTAAAATAGCAACGAAATTTATATTGGAAATTAAATTCCGTTGCAAAAATAGCAATGAAAATTAAATTCTATTGCTAAAATGGCAACGAAATATAAATTTCATTGCTATTTTATGTCAAATTTAGTGAAGGTATAAATAATAGCAACAGAATTTGTATTCCATTGTTAAAATAGCAATGAAGTATAAATTCCATTGCTAAAATAGCAATATAGCAACGAAATTTATATTCTGTTGCTATTTTATGTCGAATTTAGTGAAGGTATAAATACTAGCAACAGAATTATTTCTGTTGCTAAAATAGCAACGAATTTTAGCAACGGAATAAATTTTCGTTGCTAATTTTTATCCGAAATTTTTTTTTGTTGCCAAGTGCTGCCATATTTCGTTGCTAAATTATTTTCCATTGATAAATTTAAAATCGTTGTTAAAATAGCAAGGGAATTAAATTTCGTTGCTAAATTTAAAATCGTTGTTAAAATAGCAACGAAATTAAATTCCATTGCTAAAAAATAATATATAGAAGATCAAACCCTATTTCTTTCATTTTTGTTCTTCTTTTCACGATTTGGCATTTTCTTTTTCTCAGATCTGCCACTTTTTGCTCCATTCTTCCTTAGATCTACCACTATCCGGTGATCGGACGACCGTGAGTCCTCATCGTCTCCTTTCTCTTTGCTACTTTGAAGGGTCCACAGTTTCTTTCCTTTTTCTCCTTTTTTTCTATTTATTTATTCATTTCAAATCTCTATTTTAAGAGGACTAAGAAGAAGAAGAAGAAGAAGAATAAGAAGAAGAAGAAGAAGAGAGCTATTCGGTTTGATTTTAATTTTTATCTTTATAGCTAAGAGAAATGGCAAAGAATGTTGGAATTCTCGCTATGGACATCTACTTCCCTCCCACCTTCGGTAATCAGGTTTGATTTTACTTAATTCAGCTTTTCATTTTTTATTCATTTCTATGATTTTGTATTCATCCTCACCAAAGCACTTTGTTGCAATGAGTTCAGTAGTGGGTGCATTGCTAGACCCACGAAGAGCAGATTTGTATAGGGGCTTTCAACTTATATAATGACAATGCTTTCTATGCAAGTGAGTTCATATTTTAAGTGTTTTATTTTCATCTTCATGGGTCTATTTTTTCCTTAAATTTTTATTTTGCTTATGCAAGGCTCTCTTGAGTGCCATTGGGGTTGGAGAAAAATCAGCCACTATCCTTGGTTCCACGTTTCAGGTATATAAATTCTTGCACTTCAAGTCTCTTGATTTAATTCTATAAAGCTAAAATGAAAAATTAATTAATTATTTTCTAAAATTTAGCAAGCAGAATTTTAATTATTAATTTTCTCAGTTTACCAAGTGGAAGTAAATGTGTAGAAGGGATAGAATTTTAATTATTAATTTTCTCAGTTTACCAAGTGGAAGTAAACATGTAGAAGGGATAGAATTTTGTTAGTATTTTCATGTGATGTGGGGTTAGTTAAGGGCTGAATAAGAAAACATGATATTCAATTAAATAAAGAAGTACAATAAAGCATATTATAAAAAAAATAATATTAATAATAAACATGATATTCAATCAAATAATTAATTGAATAGTAAAGCCGGGATTGAATCTATCATAACTTTGGAATTACAACTTTACTTGAATTAACCTTTATAATATTAAATATAAAATATTAGCAGTGGTTAAATTATTTATTAGGTTCAGAAATAAGGTGATAAATTATAATTAATTATTTAATTATGATTTTGGTCTAAAATACTTTATTAAAAAGGGATAGACAGAATAATTAATCTCCATTTTCAGAGCAGTGAAATTTTCACTAGATTGTAGTTTTTGTCCAATCAAATAAGCCATTGTATTTTTATTTATTTTGGTCAGAATAAGCCATTGCAATTTAACATGACTTTATTATTCCAATTCCCAACCAAATGCTAAGTTAATTGAGGCCATCCCTTTGAAAAAAAAAGAGGTAGGAAGAATGTGCATTCACATGCTTTTGTGGGCATTCCCTTTCTAGATCGTATTGAGATCATATCTATGCTAGGCACTGTTATCTCCTTTGGATTGCTAAGTTAATTAATAGTATTTTTTAATATATATATATATATATATATTTCCAACAAAACAAAGTAGTTGATTAAATATCATGATGATGAGGGGCGGGTGGCATTAATTATATAATAAAAAGAATGGCCACAATTTATCAGCTACTATATGTGTCATGTTCCTTCTTTCCACTTAATTTTTGTTTTTAAAAGCTAAATAGTGAATTTGTGCAACTTATGGGATCTTTCCATGCGCCTCAATTTGCTTTTCTCATATGCAACAAACTATAGGCTTGTTCGGTGTCTTGTGCTGACATCTTTAAATATGCAAAGGAGTTCAATTCTTTTGTAACATTTTTTGGAGAAGGGCCAAGGTATATAGATGCGCTTTAAATTTTAAATGACTCAGAAGTGTGTGAAGGGAATATCTTCTGCATATCTGCCAGATCATCCAATTTGCATAGTGTTGACTAGTAGGAGTATATTTTAATTTAATAGTTTTGTAAGCCAAAGAAGGTATTTAATGACGATTGATATAGCACCTCGATGCATGTTTAGTTTTTATGTTTGTTTATCTCACAACTTAGATTTGAATGCCAATATCTGAATTTGTTGCCAGTTTTCTCTCCTGAACAGATCTCTGGGATGGAACATATTTTACCTAGATGGACAACATTTTAGTGCTCAAAGAAAATTAAGCTACTGCATAGACAGATATGCTTAGGCGTGAGAGCTACATCGCTTGATCACCAAGAAATGTGTGTTTTGAATATATTTAGCTGCTAAATTGCTTAATGGAATGAGGACTCTATCATTTGCAATGGCCGATCTTCATCTTTCTCTCTCCCTGTTCTGAATTTGATATTTAGTTAGAGCATTTTTTAGTTTTGTTTTGCTATAATGGAGTTATCTTGTAGTACTTTTACAACAATTGTTATGGATGTCATCTGAACCTGGTTACAACTCTTAACTTATCTGCACTTGAGTTGTTCTGAGCTAGCACTAATAAGTCATTCTTTTTCTTTTCTTCGAGTTCATTGTTGTCCATAAAGCTGATAAATGGAAAATTTCCCAAACAGGAAGGAGCTATTTCATTATGCTGGATCTGACAAGAAAGGTTGAGAATTGGCAATGCTTTTTTATTTTTAGCAGTGTAAATTTAATTTGAAATCTGAAATTATGAATTAAAATGAAAATTTTATGCAGTACATTCATGAAACAAGTGTATATCCAAGAGAGGTAAAATAATGTTCCATTCTCTGTTACCTGCTTTACTTGTGGTAGTTGTTATCTTATTTGTTATTGAAAATTAAAAAAAAAATGTAATGGACCCAAAACTATTCTTTTGCAAAAGTAATTTTTATCCTGTTTGTTATTTCTTATCTTCAATAAGAACACAAACTGGGCTTCAAAAGTCTGAATTGAATGAATATAAGAATTAAAACCCTTAACATTGCTCTATAAATTGATCTATTAAAGGATGAAGTTATTGGTGTTTTTGAATGCTTATAATGTATGAAGCGTTGGCATTTTTTAATTGAGTTATAATTTGTTCTTTTCTCAGCAATCTTGTACATCCTATATATGTTTATCTTGCATTAGTTACTAAGTTGAATAAGAGGCCAGCTCAAAACATTCACCTATCATTCTGCTATTCTAATTGTAATAATTAAAAAATTATAATAATTATTTGTGACGGAATGACGATGGATTAAACCATCATAAATTTTTTTTCTGTGCTAAAAATAGCAACAGAATTGTAATTTCCGTTGCTAAAATAGCAACGAAAATTGCAATTCGGTTGCTTAAATAAGCAATGGAATTTTCTTTTCCATTGCTAAAATTAGCAATGGAATTTCAAATTTCGTTGCTATTTTTAGCAACTGAATTGTTTTCCGTGGCTAAATTGACCGATTCACCGAAACTTGCCTTGGTTGAATTTAGCAACAGAATTCATTTTTCGCTGCAAATTTTAGCAACAAAATTCTATTTCCATTGCTAAAAAATAGCAACCACCGAATTAGCAACCAAATTTTTCGTTGCTATTTTTGAGTAGCAATGAAAATTGTCAATTTTTCATTGCTATTTTCCATTGCTAAATTGTAATTTTCTTATAGTGGTTGAAATCCCATAACACTATTTTGGTTGCTACTATTGTAGCACCCCCTATGCAAATACCCCATTAAACATGTATCATGAATACTATTAATCATGCTTATACTACATGATAATTTAATCATCATTTAGCTATTAATCATGCCATATGATTTCATATGCTTATATTCGTGCTACAAGTCTATTCATGTTATTCCTTTTTATACCTATTATCATGCATACTAAACTATATGAAGATTACTTTATGCATATCACATGCACACACATCTGTCTTAGCTTTACTACTAATGAGTTACAATATTCCACATAGGTTTTATACATATCATAAGATAACTGGCCCATATACAAAACATATGATAATTGTATTATGAAATATCCTACATCAAGGTTATAAGTCGATGGTTGGCCCTTCCTAATGCAGAGAACATCCCTCAACAAAAGTCTTGCTATTTGAACCTACACGGATAAAATAACCCATGCTAAGTTATAAAGCTTAGTGGGGATATCTACAGATGGATGACCACTCACATAGGTCATCAAAACATACATATACAATATATACATATACTATAAACAACATGTCCAACATAGCATGGCAACAATAACATATACTTTAAAGCATAAAGCATATTCTCATGTGCATAACATTGTACCCAAAGAGTAACAAATATTCTCATATTCATAATTCATATAGACAGTAATTTCCCATGTAAACATATTTAAATGAAACATAATTCCTGTGGTAAAACAACATTATAATCCACAATATCAATCTTTAGTCAAATCACTTTAACTGTTTAATTTTGATCACTACTATGAATAACGTTTAGCCTGCCTTAGCTTTATCCGTGGATAACGGGAACTATGGATACACATTGGTATCAAAGAGGGATATCCGAAGATATCAAATTTATAAACCCAAACGGGGCCAAACTGTATTGTGGACCGGTCAAGCATACCCAAACGGGGTAGCCTATCAACCCAAATGGGGCTGATCATGATCCAAACAGGATCATATATATACTATGGACCTAATCGGGCCAAACTATGGCAGCTGCAATTTCCCTATAGGCGCCTATCTATCCACATCTAAAACTCTATCGCAGGCAGAACTATATTCGTGTTCAATTCACATATTAATACTATATTCATAGTATAATGTTGTGCATATATACATAGTCTTATATGACTATGAATTCTATGGTGCATAATCAGATATATGAACATTTCACATGCCAAGTTATACATTTGGCTTATTCAAATCTGTATGACTATATAATTTGCATCATAACATATAGGCATGACATATAATCATCATATCATATACTTGATCATGTTCTCATTAAGCATTTCACATGTTTACAGTCATGCTAATTCATCTTCTATCTCATAAGGCAATTACATGCTCATATACTCATATACATAATCATAAATGTACATACCTGTGGGTACATTCGCATATAGTTGATTTATTCTTATGAGCATGTTTCCAACACATATATATACCTTTATCATCATTCAGTCATGTGCTATACAACATATCAACAAGTTTTCATATGGGCACATACACATGCCAAGGTCATACTATTATAATCCCTATTTTATAGCATAGGTACATGTCAATATGTGCACTTTTATGCCATAGGATTTACATGTGTATATATATCAATTTGGCATATGACCATCATGCACAAGACTAATCACATGTATAGGTTAGATATTTCATCACTAGTCTTTATTCATATACACAATTGAATGCATCTGTATTCATATAAATCCTTCATTGATAGTCATATTACATGCCTTATTCAATTAACTTTACTATCACATAAGCAACTATCTTTCTCAATCAATTTAAAATCATATTATCAAGTGTAGCAACATTCTGCACATAATTGTAATTTCTGTTACATTGAACAGTCTAGAAAACAAGTCCGGATTCAACCATAGATTACATGTACTTAGAGACAGATTTAAGCTTAGGTTTCTTCATATGATATATAGGCATGGAAGTCTATTTTTCAATGCAACAAGAATCATTCAATTTTCTGTTCTATAGCTCAACTTATGAGCAAAACATTCCAGACAGGTCATTCAGTCGTGAAGGGGAGTTCGACTAGTGAAGAGCTTCACGAGTGAAGCAAATAAGGCAAATCTCACGATTCGTGAAGGAGTTCACGAGTGGAGAAGAAAGGCTATACATCACGACTCGTGAAGGAGCTCACGAGTCGGTCTATAATTCACGACTCGAACTAAAATTCACGAGTGAAAACCAATGATCCCATAAACTGATGCACCTGTTCGCCAAATTCACTTCGATAAAAACCCGTAAAATGCAATCTTAATTTCTATCAATCATAACAATTTCTAGCAACTATTTTCCACATGCAATATGATCAGCCTAACTCCCATACCTTGGCTGACAAAACCTATATCTTCAACCTCTAGCAATATCTTTTCCCTTGCTCCTTCTTCCTTCCTCTTCTCCTTCACAAATATCATCACCATCATCATATATTTCCAGCATAATTACATTGTTCTAAGTTAACTTGAAAAGAAGATGGAGATGAAGATGATGGAGGGTTAAATTAAGAGTTTAATTACCTTTAATTTACTGCATTATACTCTTGCTTAACCCACAACATTATCATCAAATTGCTTGAGATCATTCAATGAAAATCAAAAGGAAGAAGAAGATAATTTTTCTGGTTTTTCTCTCACAATTGCCGATCTCAAAGTCTCACACAACCACCTCCACATTCCACCAACTCTAGCCTTTTATACCAACATAACAATCCCCTCTTTAGTCCCTTGAAAATTTGCATGTCAAACAAATGGCATAAACCTTAATGCATGCTATAAATGACCCCTCCACTAACTCTTTTTCTTAATTCAACCTATCAATTTAATCATTCTTTCAAATTAACCTTGAATTAAATGCTTTTATTCATAATTGGCCATTAATATGCCACAATTACAAATTAACCCCAATTAACACCTTTATACTTTAATTACACCCTCAAATACTATTAAACCATATTCTTTTATTTTATTTTCATGCAATTAACATAATAGCATGATAATTTATCCCCTTAACTTAATCATAAAAATATGCAAATTAAATTAGGGTCATGTTAGGGTCTTACAACTATTACCCTAAGAAAAATTAAGGTGGTTTCTCCAACCGGGGTTATAAGTTTTAGAGTACAGGTTTCCTCGTCCTTGCCCTTGGATAAAACTCATTGGTTCTTCCGTACTAGCCATACCCAAATTACACCCCTCACTTCCATGACCTAGTCGTCCACATATGTTACACCCACTTTGTGGACTACTTCCTATACCTAGGCTATTACTTTTCTGTGTCAGTTTCTCAACCTGAGCTTGCAAAGCTACTACTGAATCTACCCAATGAACTCCCCTTACATTTGAGAAATTTGACTCTCTTACTCTTTCAGTTGGCCACATGCAATTGTTCATTGACATCTTTTCCAACAACTCGAACGCAACATCCATTGTCTTCCTCAAAAGTGAGCCACTAGCTGCAGTGTCTATCCTGCCTCTAATAGTTGGATTTACTCCGTTATAGAACGTTTGCATCAATAACTCCCTTGGAAGATTGTGGTGTAAGTAACTTCTCTGCAATTCTTTAAACCTTTCCCACACTTCATACAAAGATTCACTATCATGTTGAACAAAAGTAGTGATATCCTTTATAATCTTTGTACTTTTGGCTAGGGGAAAATACTTAGATAAAAATGCTTAGGCTAATCGTTCCCAAGTTATTATAGACCCCCTAGTTAGGAAATTCAACCAAGCCTTTGCTTTGTCCTTCAATGTGAAAGCAAAAAGGCTAAGCTTAATTGAATCTGCCAAAACTCCATTTATTTTAAAGGTATCACATATTTCTAAGAAATTTGCCAAATGAGCATTAGGATCCTTATTTGCCAAACCATAAAATTGAATGCTATTCTGAATCATTTGTAAAAGTGATGGTTTAATATCAAATTGATTTGTGTTTACCGTAGGTCTTACCATCCCTTGTTCAACACCACTCAATGCCGGCATGGCAAAATCCATCAACTGCGGTAGATTCTCTTTATATGCCATGATCAATCTCCTGGTCTGATTTTTATTCTTATTAGATTTGTGATTACTCGAAATAAATCTCTCTATCTCTAGATTCAATGGTTTAAGATCTTCTTGCGAACTCCCTATACGAGGAATGAACTATCAAATCCTAAAAAATACAAAACAAAATTAACAAACAAAAACAAATTAAATATCGTAATCCAAAATCTTAAATCAAGATTCATAATGCAATAATTCAATCAACCAGTTCCCCGGCAACGACGCCAAAATCTTGATATGCTTTTTCTAAAAGCTTAAATACTGCAAGTATACGATCTACTGATTATAATACTTCAGATATCGATCCCACGAGGAATGTTAACAAAAATTACTCACTATTACTACTTAATTTTAATCTTGTTTACAACGTTCATAAATAGAAATTAATTCTAAACTAATCTATTGTGTAAGCTAATAAAATCTTGGTTAAATATAATCAAAGAAGACAATATATATAATGAAATCTAATGATCATGCACTTGATACCATTATTTTAATTAATTTGTTTTAATCTTATTAGTAAGCCAAGTTGAAATATATTTCTCATCCATTCTCTCGACATGAATTAAAATGCCTAAAACATGCAATTAAAATGCTAATCCTTAACTCTCGTTAATGAACTAGTTGATTCTTAATTACACACTAAGATTAATCACCAACCTATAGCAATTATCTCCACATGTGATCTATCAAACTATGCTTAGATAATGAATTTCCTATTAACTGTCAATAAGATGTTGCTCTCGCTAACTCTCTTATTTATGACCATTATGATGATTTTCAGAAAAAGGAATTGCCATCTAAGGTTGTTTTCCTTAACTTATAATGATACTAATAAAATATCAATAGCAAATTCTACATTCAAAGATCAATAATGTAAATGGAAATAGTAAATTGTTTATATATAATCAAATGCCAAAAATACATTCATTTAAAGATTACAAGGAAGAAATAAAATTAGGAAATAGAAGAAGGGGATCGCTCAACCCTTTTCCCTTCACCAAAGGTATCTTCTTCCTTGCTTTTGCCTCCTTCTTCAAATCATGAAAACTAAACTAAGTATGAAAAGTACTAAACTATTGTTCTCAAAGTTACAAAGTCAAAATCCAAAATCATCCCCTAAAAATTATGTTTAAGAGAATATATATACATCTCTAAAAGAGATGTCCCTTCAAATGACTCTCCAAAAAGTTGCAAGTGTTGATGAAACAGTACAACTCTTCACATTCAACTTCCTCAACCGGCTCTTGTAGTGCTTGCGATGTATGTCGCGCTTGAGACACAACACGCTCAGACTTGGCTTACGATTTCTTCTCTTCTACTTGTTTGGCTTTCTCCACTGGCTGTTGCGACCCCCATGTATCGTCGCCCTCGTGACAATGGCATTATAGCCCTAATTTTTCACCTTCTTCTCCACATGTTATCCTTTAAGCTCCAAACCATTTCTTTCTCCTATAAACCAAGTAAAACATCCACAAACACACAAAACACATAAAAAGCAACAAAATACACATAAAATTTCAAAATAATAAACGCTATACTCAACAAAACTACACATGAATACACAATATTTATGAGCTTTTGAAGCTCATATCAGAAATCATACAAAGTATCACACAAGTAAGCAAAGTTATTCATATTACTAATATAAGAGGAGCTACATACATTATTTTCAAAAAGTTCATGTGCGAAAAGACTATTTAATAAAGCATCCTTATCTATAATAGGTGATTTTGATGCCTTAGACAAGCTCTCTCCCTCTATTGCACCTCACGTGGTGTCCTGATCAGCCTCTGTGACATTCTCTTTAATATCCACCAAAAACTCGAGTACAGGAAATTCGAATTTAACTTTTTTTATGCCTTTAAGCCCATAAGTTAATAGCTTTAGAGTCAATATTTCTTCAGGGGTATCATCATATTAAGATAGCTTAATCACAATCTTTTCATTCCAAAACCCTCTGACACAGTTGATTGTCACACTAATAATATCAAAGACATCGCTGATGATCTTAAAACCAAGAATAACTGCCCCACCAACCATCATAGGCTCAGCCTTACCACAACATTAAAGTGGCACTATTATAGGAACAAAATTATTCGGAATGTTTGATATGTCTTTCAAATTTACTAGTTTCTTTCCCCTATCATCGAATCCTCTACAACCTAATCCTCTTCAGCTAGTTTACCATGTAATGATGATAGGCTCATATGACCCTTGGGAATCCTTCCTTAAACTAGCTCTTTGTAAGAAGTTCATTTTCTTCATCATGTTCACCACTTATGGGGTATAATCATGTTCATTCTCATCACTAGCATCGACAGCAACTACATGAAATCCATTGAATGGTTGATTAGCTATTCCCAGCATAGATACCTGATTCTCTCTCATAGCTTTTATAGTAACCACTTTCCCTACATATGGAATCTTAATCATCTAATAGAGAGTGGATGAAACTCCTCCCAACTTGTGAAACCAAAGCCTTCCCTACAACATAGAAAAGTTTTCAAGTATTGGTAGCACCACAAACTCAACTTCAGTATTAATCTCTCTAGTACCTACTGCTTGTCTGTGAGAGTTTTCATAAGTTGTAACTACCAGGTTAAACTTACTCAACATCGAGTCATTCAGTCTAAAGGCAGAGAGTGTTACCAATAGACATACATTAATTGAAGAGCTATCATCCACAATTACATAGGCTATAAGTTTCCCATTGACTTGGGCCTTTATATACAAAGGAAGGTTATGCTCCTGAGCCTCAATAGGTAGATCCCCATTAGTATACGCAATGCTTTGAATGGTATTTCCTCTAAGTAAATCAAGCAATTCTGAAGGTGAAATGATAGTGGCCATGCTAGATTCAAACAAGGCCTCCACTATCTTTTATTTGTGAGAAGGCAACTGCCTCAATAACTCCTATATAGAAATCTGAGTTGGGGTCTTTTTTAATTGCTTAAGAATTTGTTCTTTCTCCTGTTCCTTCTATACAGGAGATGATTGAGAATCTGATAGTCTCTCTATCTCAGGCACCACTCTACCACTCCGAGTGATCAACTTTACTTTTTGTACCTTTTCATTATTTGCTGAATCCTATAGGTTTAAGAGACCAATGGAAATTTAATCTTCATCAGGTGATTCCTAACAATCGACTACACATACCCCCAATTCCTACTATTCCCCTACATTTAATTACTTAGGCTTAGTGATAGCTAAGTACTCACTGCCATATAAATTGTATAGAACTTGCAATTTTGGCAAACCTGAATCAATCATTGACACTAGGGGTAGAACTACAATGTAATTCCCTTTCTTCTTTTCCTTTTCCTCCTAGTCAGTGATCTGCTTGTTGTCGATAAGATCTTGAATTCTATCTCTCATAGTTTTGCAATGGTCTAAAAGATTATTGGTATGCTGGTGAAATGCATAGTACTAATCAGCCCTATGATTAGGCTGACCTTGATTCTTTGCAGGTCTTGCCGATAAAGGCTACAGTTTCCCTTCCTTCATCAAATGATCTAATACCTAGGATAAAGTTCTATCAAGATTTGAGTATTTCCTCTGAGTACCCTCAACAACAGACACTTCATCCATCTTTGTGGTAGCAGCAACACCATTAGCTTTTCCAGGTATAGTGTCATACCCCCGGCATCTGGCACTAAAACCACCATTGCTTGTAGAACTCACTTTCTTTACTAGATATTCACTTTCAACCTCAATAGCAATGTCCTTTAAGGACTACCAATCCTTCAATTATTTCATCTTCAAGCCCTCCTTTAAATAAGGACTATCATTCCAAACAAAAAGCCTAATTTGGTTGGGGATACCAAGCTTTTTTTTTCTCATTTCTATGACTCGATCCCTACACCTCATAAGATATTCATGAAAAGATTTATCTAATTTCTACTGTAATAGCTCAAGATCTTTCAAGGTAACTTCCATTCTCATACTACAGTCGTACTACTTCAAAAATTCTTTCGTCAGTATGTCTTAATCCTCTTCAGTATGCCTATCTAGGCCATAGTACTAGTCAATTGTAGGACTAATAAGACTAAGGTTGAAATATTCAACCTTTTACCTTTTAGTGAGATTGGTGCCCATCATGACTAAGGTGTACTACTTAATGTGGGCATATCAATTAGACATACCATCGAACTTAGGCAGATATAGCATTTTAAACTGCTGAGGGAGTACATCCTCACTTTTTAGATCTCTATTTTTTAGGCTAACTCCCTTTCCTACCGACAAAACCTGAGCTATTACTTATATTTTCTCCTTTACCTTTTTAAAGACTGGATCTTTCATCTTAGATTACTTTCCTCTTTAGGCTTATACCATAGGTAATTCTTCCTCCTCTGGAATTAAATCCTCTTTAGGTTAAATTCCCTTATCCTTTTATTGTTCTACAAGTTGAATTCATGACCCAACTCCTTTTGACTCAGCCATTAAGGAAGGTCTTACTTGAGGAGTGATAGAAGTAGCTTTCACATTCTTAGGCTCTCCGTAGGTAGCAGCAATTGTCAAAGGTTGCTGACCAGTGAGCTGTGCCATAGAGTTTATAATACCTATCATCATGGATCTCATCCACCTTTCAAATACATCGAACCTTCTTTCTAGCTCCTGACTGTCAAGAGCTTCACCCCATTTCAGATCCATCATATCTGTTCTTTTAGATGCTATTGCAAAGATTTCATTCAATCCCAAATCTAATTTTGACATTAATTCAAACTGACTTGATAAGGACCTTCTCGCCAAATGCCTGTTTGGACTTTTGAAACAACCTATTAACTCTATAGTGATTGTAACTACTAATCCCTTAATTAAGTCTCAAATCTTCCCATAGCTAAAAAAAAAACTCCATTTGCTAATATACCTTAATCAAAATAGCTATAGCTTCGCACTGAGTGAATTCTTAAAGAAACTAAGGCTCAAAACTTTTCCAAGTATTACTCATCTTCCCATAATAAGTAAAATTCTCAAACTATGTGGATGACTTTGTAATGGCTATAAAAGAAGCTTGTTAGTATGATGCATGATTATACATGGAATGCATGAACATAACATATATCATTTAAACAACACATTTATAGGCCAAAGTAAAACCTTCCTACCTTATTCTCATGCACAAGTGGTAGTGTAGTCTCTTTCCTAGGCAGGATTGATTCATGTGTTAGCAAGGAACATGATGAACACATATGGTGTATAGTGGAAAATCAGCAACATAATCTCTCTTAATTTAAAGTACAGGCAAATGTGATATTGATTTCTATACACTCTAGTCATTCAAATAAGCCTAAATAAGCCTACCAGGGCACGATAGCCTTTGATAGCACCTACCTTGGTTTTTCGAAATTTGACTGAGTATTTAGGTATCCAAATAGTAAGCAAAGTATTAAGGTACATATTACTTAAAAGAAGTACCTATACCACTACATGTGGCATAGGTCTAGTAGCAAAGCTTTAAGGCTACCCATACATGGTCTCAGCCAATAGGTCTAGTTTATCATGACCATAACAACCGGTCCGGTCACCATTTTACGTACCCAATAGATATGGGGCTTAAGCTAGTGGCCCTCTCTAACATTCCCCTACATTAAGTGAATGTGGCATCATGCTTCAAGATTACAACGGGGTTAAATAAGGATGCCTAACTTAAATTTAAGGTTGTAACATGCTTCTAATACATCCTAAGTTACAAAAGAACTACAACAATAAAATCATAAGCAAATGTTTATACCATATCAACCAAGCTATTTTCAAGATGGGATCTTAGATGATCCCCAATGGAGTCACCTCTATGATGCGTACCGATGTGTATTAGCATCCGATATACATTAGAAAACCTACTTCTAAGGTTCAATACCTAATAAGGTTTG
The DNA here is from genome assembly GCA_037975025.1 of Excoecaria agallocha. NCBI lineage: Eukaryota > Viridiplantae > Streptophyta > Magnoliopsida > Malpighiales > Euphorbiaceae > Excoecaria > Excoecaria agallocha. The sequence continues at coordinate 26,756,020 of CM075815.1, forward strand.
GTAAACTTGTAAAAGCCAATTGCTTCGCAATGGATAGGGATTTGATCCAAAACGCGATGCGTTCAGGCCTCCAACAGATAAGAGATAGTGTATTGGAATATCCTTGTCCATTTACTAACAACTATCTTATAACACGTCTTTTGAGCATCACAAGGCATGCATTTAGGAGTCGCCACCCAATGGGACATTGGGAATGTTGTTTCTTAATACCTCGTGATATCGAAACTAGAGATAGCTCAGATCCCATTTGTACTTACAATATTTGGTTTATAACTAACATAAGTAGTCACTTATAATCCATCATGTTGGTTCTTTCCTCATGCGGTGTAAGAAATATAATAGGACAAATAAACATGTTGGCATATAAAAAAACAAGAAAATTCATACATAAATCGTGGGCATTTAAGGACATTGGTCCAAACATGCATAAATATTAAATTATAATTATCTAATTCATTTTTATGACTTTAAGAAAATAATATTTTTATACATGCTATAAATAAATAAGAGAAAAAAACATACATAAATCAACAGATTTATTTATTCTTGGGAACATTGCTTTCTCGCATATATTTATGAAATTATTTTTAGTGTAATTTTTTGGGGCAAAAATAGGACATTGGTCCAATTCATAATTGAAAATTCAATTAAATTAATAAAAAACCAAATATGCAACTTTATTGGTTTTTGTGGCAAAATGGCCTTTTTCACTACATTATTATAGACAGATAATAATCATACAGGCCAAAATATACAAATAATAATGGGATAAACTAATAAGCTATATTATCTAAGCTCAGTCAAATTCATTTCCTCCTAGTAGATTTACATGTTCATGAATCCAAAAATAGTAGAGATGATTGATTAGACAATAGTAAAGAAATATATATGATTGTGACACAAAAGAGGTAAATATATAGGCTATGTGTATTATAAATAAATATAAAAAGTGTATAAAAACCAACACATAGAAGAGGTCAAGGCAAAATAAGGTCTAAAGATCAAGCAACTCTGATGGAAGTGAGTCATGGACTCAACAAGTCACAGCCTAATATGAGACCGAGTTTTAGGCCTACTAGGGGCAAGTCACATCCCTTCCAACAAGTTACTACCCACTTATGACTGAATCACATACCATCCCCATAAGTGAGTCATGAACAAGATTCATGACCCACTCATAGACTAGGTTTAAGACCCACTCATGGACCAGGTTTGTGATTCATCCCAAAATGGTCTAGTAAAAATGGAATGTAGCCATAGATAAGGCTCAAAGGTCTTAAACTTGAATCTAAGGCAATAAACTCATATAAAACACACTTAAACACTACTAAAACAATATACAAGGCTCAAAAGTATATTAAAACACATCGAACAACTCAATTTTCATGAATTAATCAAGTGTGAGAATATAAATTCTAGAGAGAGAAATGAGCCATAGAAGGTGCAAAACTTAACTCCATCTATAAAATAAGCATAAATTCATACATAACTCATGAAAACACACATAATCACACCAATTATAAAATATTAAATATTAAACACAAAGAAATCAATATACATGTAAGCTATATACAAAGAAAATTCAAGAATAGAGCTTTAAAGCTCAAAATAAATAAAAGGAAATTACATAAATTTTAATAAGTGAAAAAGCCTCTCACATTACCTTTAATGTAGCTATAATCCAGAATTAGTGAGAGTGCATTTGCTCCTCTTCTTTCCTTTCTTACATGATTCTTTTTTTTCTTTTAAAACCAGGTTCTTCTTCTTCTTTTTTGAAAAACCTGAGTTTTTCCCATGCCTAAAACCACTTTCTTTTTTTTCTCCCTCCTGTTTTTAAGAGAATGATAATTGATCCCCTTTCAATCCTAATAATCATAATTCATCTTAGATTAAGATTAAAGAAAAGTACATATATTTTAGGTTGGAATAATCCCCAATTTTTCTTGATAAAAACCTGAGATTTTTACTAGAAACACTGAATCATCGAATATGGCTGTGTCTTGTGAGTCACATACCATGACTCACAGACTGAGTTTAATGGGGTAAAAAATATTTTGAGCCGAGGAACTGATGAGTCACAATCCAAAGTCCGTAACTTACTAGACTAAGGATCGTAACTCGCTGACGAGTAACAAAATAATGCAAAGAGCAACCAGGGCTTTAAGGGCATGACTCAAGTAAGTCATGAATTAGAACCATAAGTCGAGTCCGTGACTCACCTTTGGAGTCAACCGAAAGTCTCCATCATGGCTACTTTCCCGCCAAATACAAAATGATAAAATATACCTTTTAGAAAAACACTTTTTTTCCTTTAAAAACATGATGAAAATATTTTCTAATGTGCAAAGAACACTGATACAAGAGAAGAGAAGACACTCCTACTTCCTGACTATCTCCAAAGCAACATTATCCTCATTAGGTAACCCTAACAAAGTTTGATCTAGTTTTAGTGTCTACGCATGACCTTTATTTTTTCCTCTACCTTTCCTAATATTAGATCCTTTATTCTTGGTACGTTTTTTTTAGGGGCTTACATACAGTAATTTTTAAGGGTATAACTCTTATCTTCTTCTTGCTCAACTTGTAGTATAAGTAGTGTTTTACCTCTGCAACCAACAATAGTTGGGAGGCTTATAGCTACTACCGTAGTTGTCTTTCCAACTTCAGCCAATTAAACATGGCTAACAGTAGGTGATATAGGTTACGCTCCATAAATAGGCACCATATTGGTAACCATTTCACATATTATGGCCATTATTTCCTTTTTAAAACCCTTAAATTTCTTATCTAGGTTAGGGGGATTGAAAGCACTAGCAAGCTCTGTCGGATCATACATTTTTACCATTTTATATGCCCTTTAACAATCTTACAACACTTGTTGTGTCACCTGTCCCACTTCTAAACCTTGACCACTTGAGAAATTCTTGACAATGGCGTCACCAACTCCTAAACCAGCTAGGCATGCAATCTAGAATGGATGAAAAAATCAAAGAGTTAGTAGGATGAATGAATAAAATCTTATACAAAAAGTAAGATGTTGAGGTTAATAACAAATTTAATGCAAAACTTGTATTTTTATGGCACATAAAATGAAAAACACACATTTTTATGGTAAAAAAATTATATATAGAATGCACGTGTTTCAGATTATCATATTATTATTTTTTACTTACACACAAAATGAGATTTATAAATATGCACATTTTGATTGATGCAAAATTCATGTGTTTTAATTTTGATTGCATTTTTTATTGTATATAAAATGATTTGTACAAATAGAAATTATACACACAAGATAAGATGTACATACATCAAAATATATGCACACAAAACATGCATATTTTATTATTTATTGTTATTACCATTATTTGTGTTATTTTATGCGCGTGTATGCAACATAAACAAACACATGGTGAAGAGAGAAAAATACTCATAACTTTGTTACTTCCCTTATAGAAGGTCGTATGATCTCTTTCCTAGGTGTGACTAGCTCATGAGTTTATAGAAAACTCGATGAATGCGTATGGTGCACGATGAAAATACAGTAGCATACCCTCCATTTATTTAGAGCGCATGCAAAAAGATTTTGTCTATCGTGTATTTAAACCATCCAAGCAAATTGAAATGCATCCATTGGGGTATGAAAGCATTTGATGAGCAAATATCTAAATTTATTTAGATTTATTCTATACATAAAAGCCTATATCATAAGCAATGTATTATGGTACATAGCCCCTAGTTGAAGTGTATATGCTATTACATGGGCCTTTAGTCTAGTGATATAACTTTAAGGCTACGTAAGCATAGTCCTTACCAATGGGTTTGGCTCATCAAGAGCATAATTACCGGTCGGGTCACCATTTGATATACCAAAAAAGCATGAGGCTTATGCTGGTGGTCCTTCCTAACACTTTTTTACAATGAGTGAAAGTAGGATCATGCTTTGAGAATGCATCATGGTTAAATGAGGGATGCCTAACATAATTCTAAGGCTCTTTCATGAATGGAATGTAATTTTTTGAAAAATGATAAAATTTTTTAATCTTAAAACCCATTTAGATTAAATTAAATAGAGGTACTTGTAGACACCATAACCTAAGGTAGCCTAGATTAGGGTTACTTGATGATGAGAAAATAGTATATTTCTGAAGGAAAGTATGAATCTCGATGCTCTAACCTCAATTTCTACATTTTTCGTTCAAAGTCTATGGTTTTTTCTAAGTGCTTTTGAAAGTTTTTAGAAAAAAAAGCATAAAAAGCGTTATTTTGGCCTTTACCAATGGAAAACAAATGTTTGTTATAAAAGAGATGACTGTCTATGTCCACATCTTTCTAGGATAGGTCAAGTCAAGGGCATTTTTGTAAATTTTAGGGAATTGTATAAGGGATGCTAGTCTATGGAGTTATTTCCAAATTCCCCACATTTTCTAGTTTTGAAAAATGTAGATAAGGATGATTTGATTTGATTTTGAAATTAAAGGTGATTTAACCCTTTTATATTTGGATAATCATTGTAGGAGTAAGTCTCTAACTCTTCTCCAGATATAAAAAGCCATAAATTGAGGAACAAGCAGATCTCTCTGGTCAAAGTACTCTAGCAACATCATGGTATACAATAAGTAACTTGGAAACCAGAAGTAGTCATGAGGGAGCAATATCCTCAACTATTTGAATCAGGTATGAATTTTGAGGATGAAATTCTTTAAGGGGGAGAGATTTGTGACGCCCCTAACATGGCCCTAATTAGAATTTCATGTTTTAAGTAGGATTTTATTTGACTAAGATCAAATTCAAATGAAAATTTCATATAAGGTATGGGTTAAGTGATAAATTCTTTTATTATATTAATCGCATGAAAGAAATTAAATTATTATTTTGGTTTAATAATGGTCAAGGGTGTAATTGAAGCATGAAGTATTTAATTAGGGGTCAATTTATAAATATGGCATTTTAAAGGTCCAATGTGAATAAAAGAATATTTAAGAGGTTGATTTAAGGGAAGGAATAATTGGAGAGGTCAATATATCACATGCAAAAATTATAGAGAGATTTGTGGGACATGAAATTTTTTGGAGGACTAAAAGAGAACTTTTCACCCATTTATAAAGGCTTAAGTCTTGCATGCAAGAGAGAGAAATGCAAGAATTGGTTGTATTAGTGAGTAGGACGGCATAGGGAGGAGAAAATTTAAGATTTTTGTTTCTTCTCTCACCTCTTATTTCTCTCTTGTTAATCCTTCATCTTGAATCTTTAAATTTTTCAAAATGAACACTTTGCATGTGGGTTGTTCAAGAAAATAGTGATGTAAATTATTGAGGTATGGTTTTAATTTTTGGTTATCATCTTTTTCTTCTTCTTCTTGTTCCTCTATTTAGATTTTGGTAGGGAAAAAAAGAAATTCTGAAAATGTTTGATTAGAGAACTAATTAAATTGTATAAAGAAGGAGAAGGTAGAAGAGACAAAGGAAAAGGTCTTGCAAAGGATTAATTAGCTAAGGGAAATTCCGGCCAAGGTATGGGAATTAGGATTTTCATACTTCCATATAGATAAATTAGAGTTGAAATGATGATTTCAATGTTGGGGTATGATTAATTGAAAAGAGAAATAATTTTAGAAAGTGTTACAACAAGTGAAGACATGAAAAACCTTATTGATTAAATGGTTGTAATTTTATCATAAAACTGAGTTAGAAAACTCTAATTGAGGCCATTCTAGTTCCTAAGGTCATATAAGAGACATGTCTACAAATATTTAGAAGAGACTTAGCACTAAATTTACCTTTAAGCCATTCTAATATTTAATTGAAATGCATAAGAGCTGTTGTTTGTGATTCTAGAATAGTTTGTAGAAATTATAGTGTATTTTTCGTTTACAGTGGTTTGATTGCTATGAGGTTAGATTCTTTGAAAAAATATACTTCTAATTATACATTTCATATGAAGGAAGTAATGCCTAATTTTATTTCCAAGCATGTCCAAATATTAGCATGAAATTCATTGAATCAGTTTGGACTGTTAAGGTACAGATTTTTGTATTTTGGGCATAAGTATAAGTAGAGAAGTTAAAATGTTATGCTGTAAAATTATGGGTAAACTAGATACCTAGGAACACTTTTTTTTATGAAGGAATGATGTCCAAATTCTGTTCTCATTTTATTCTATGAATTTTATGATTTGGTGATAAAAAATAAATAAAACTGGTTTTGGTAGTTTGCATAGCCTATGATGTTTCTCAGATATCTTGAGTTATAGATGTGATATTAAAATTAATTTTGATGTTTTGGAAACTGGATACATAGGGGAATAAGTTTGTAGAAGACCATTTGGCTTAAAAATGATGTTTTCTAAATCAAAAATGACATGAAAGTTGGATCCAGAATTCTGTCCTGTGCAAAATTTTTGTACATAGATTTTTTAATGTATTTTTTCTATTAAGGTTTAAATGTGACTATGCTAAATATGTAACTATATGAAAATATACGGAACTATATGTGGAATATAATATGATTTTTTCATAAAGGTTTACATAAATAGTCTTATATATATATATATATATATATACACACACACACACATAAGTAAAGAGTAATGTTAATGATATAAAATAATTATACATGATTAATCTTACAAATTCATACTCTAATGATAGAGTGAATTATATTTGAACCTGCACTTATACTATGAAATAAGAAATACTCTGTATGAACTATGTTCATGTGTGGTTCTTGAATGATAACATAATAAAATATATTATTATGATATTATATGTTCAATTTTTTATGCTCGTATCGTTATATGATTATGAATAATTGGGTGTGTTTATATATATTCATATTCACTGGGGATTTTGTATTGTATACATGATCACGTATATACGATATGCTATGTTGTAAAGTTTTAAGAATGAGCACTTAAATAGGTACGATGCATTACTTGATTGACATATGATGATTATGCTAATATGAGATATCTAATGATGGTATGTAAAAAGTAATTGTATCATTAAATGAACTTACATATGCAGTTATGTCATAGTAACAATATAGCTATCATATGATTATACATGTGCAAAATGAATAATATAAGTGCAAGTATGATATATGAAAAGAAAGATTATATAGAGTTTTGCCTACAATTAAAGTTCAATTGTGAATAGATAGGCCGCCTATAGGGAATTGCAGCATCCACAGTCGACCTTTTTTAGGTCTATAGTATAGTTGATCCTGCTGGATCTTGCACAGCCCATTTGGGTTGTTCCTTAACCCCGTTTGGGTCCTTAATCGGTCCACCGTACAGTTGGCCCTAATTGGGTCCATAGTTTTGATATCTTCGGATATCCATCATTTTGATACCCTCGGTTATCCACCGATCCCGTTATCCACCTTTAGAATGTAAGCAGGCTAAATTTAAAATATTAATGTTTCACAATTAAATCACTGTATGATTTGTGCATATGATATATGGATTATCATGTTTAACTGGGGTTTCAAGTACATGTATGGATATTTATTTATATTATGTACAGATCATCTATAATTTTGATGAAGAGTTACATTGTTGCTAAGATATTTTACTTTGTTTTATACTTATTTCTATTATGTAAACTGTATTATTTTCTATTTTTTTGTATATTAAATATTTCTGCCGACCACTATGAGTAGTGGTCTTTCATGTTTATTTTTTCCCTATTAAGCTTTATAGCTTAGCACGGGTTATTTAATTTGTGTAGGTACTGCTGTAAAAGCTTTTTCTCAGGAACGATCTCTGCATCAGGACAAGCCAACACCTAAGTCATAGAAGTTAATGTAGGATTCTTTTTGGTTATATTTGGTGAAAGTTTTTTTTGCACGTTTAATATGTATAAAAAGGGCTATTATATATATATATATATATTTATATATATATATATGTAATATGAAATAAGTGATGTAATTAAGTTTAGTAAAAGAATTCTAAAGCATGCATGCATATACTAGCTAAAATGCTTAGTCCCATATATATGCTAGATCAATTGATAAATGTTATGCATGATAAGATACGAAGCTAAGATAGTTATAAATAACATGAAAATGATGAGTATGTTACAGAATAAGCAATTATGCATAGGTAATTAAGAGATTGAAGTTGTGGGAAACACCTAATTGATGGATAGGATACCTACATAAATAGACTATTTGATATGATAAATGTATACCACTTTGGATTAATAACCTACTATAATGTGATTGAAAGGTATAACATGGTACATGATAAAGGCATTAGATTAGGGTGTTTCAGGTTGCCCAATCATAATGGGGCATCTGACCAATTATTGTTGCAATCTCAGGAACAAGATTCAGGATTTGGTAGATAACAAGCAAATTTTGGATCCTAAAAATAGGGATAAGATGAAGAAGGAAGGTTACAATGTTGTTCCCCCTTTGTTGTATATGATTAGGTCTAGCTTACCTGAATGGTATGTGATGAAGGACCTTGTATAGTAAGGAGTATTTGGTTGTTACTCGATCCACCCCTAAAGTACTAAAGCCATTTGAAAATAATCAGCTCATTTCTATGATTGATTGTTGGGATACTTCTATAGTGAGTGAGGAAGAAGGGACTTTGGTGCCTATTAAATATCTAGAGTTCAACCAGTGATTGTGAGGGAGAGGTAGAGGAAGAGAAAAAAGTTAAGGTGGTCACAAGTAGTGGAAGAGTGGACTCAGAAATCAAAAGGCAACCAGCTCCTGTTGCATTGCCTACAGAAAAGGAAATTAAGGATGATTAGATAATCAAACAGCTGAAAAAGTCACAGGCTCAGATAAGTATTTAGAACTTGTTGAGGTAGCCTCCTTCACATAGGTAGAAGTTAGTAGAGGCTTTGAGTGACTCTATTATTGCTACTATTATCTCACCCTGTGAGTTGCTGGACTTAGTTAAGGGAGGAACCGGTGAGAACATGGTGTACTCTAATGCTGACTTGCTTGCTGAGGGAAGGAATCATAATTTTCTCCTCTATATCAAGTCTCAAATTAATGGTAAGTACATGGCTTGTGTAATGGTAGATGACAATATTTAAATTAATGTGTGCCCCCTAATGACAATTTCAGCTTTCAGATTGAATAAAAGCATGCTGAGTATGTGACACCCCTAATAAGGCCCTAAAAGAATGTACATGCATTTTAAAGATATTAGTAGTGATATTTGTTGAGTTAATCAATAAATTATAGGTTGAAGACAGAGAGGTATTTTCTTAAAATGATGAAGGGTAAAATGGTCATTATAAATTAAGTTATGTATATGATTAATTTTGAGAAAACATAAGTTAAGGGACCCAATTGAAAAGTATAAGAGAGATTTTAAGGCAAGAAACATAAATTTGAGGGAAAGAAATGAGTCAAATGTAATTTTTGGTAAAGCTAACAAGTGGACCAATAGGAACAAGACACCTAGCCTTCTAGAAAGGTCTTGAGAAAGGAGAAAATCATAGATTTTGAAGGAGGTTGTCGGCTACTTCACTTCAAAGCACTTTAAGCTACCATTTTTGTCTTAAGCTCAAATCTCTAACCCCTAAATAATACCCAAATCCAATTCTAATTTTTGAGAGCAGAGATATTTTAGAGGTTCATCTTTTTAAGGTAAGAACAATCTCTTTTCTACTTCTTTTTCTTTTTATTATTAGATATTAAATTAAAGGACTATATGAATCTTTAAGCATAATAATCCATGATTTATTATGAAGAAAGAGAGAGAAGCAAAGGCAAGGAGCAAGAGATATGGGTAGCTCAAAAAATTAGACGTCAAAAGGTATGGGAACTTATTGAAAATTGTTGTGTTGCTTGGCATGATGTTTTGAGATGTTAGAATGAAGATTTTATTAAGCATATTCCTAAATAGGATGGATAAATTAACATAGGAATCAAAATTCTTGATATGTCTTCTTTTTGGCAAAAATTTGTCCTTAGGCTCACTTAACCAATTTGGACTATTTTGCCCATCTCTAGAGTTTGTGAGATCAAAATTGAGTAATTCTAGTTGTGTTAGAAATTATATGTATAAACATAAATTTAATTAGAAAAGACCCAAGTCTGATTCTTGCCCTATGATTATCAAAATTTAGCTTGAAATCTGGCTTTGTCTACTGCCTTGTCATTAGGAGTACTCCGTCTTGTTTAGTGAATATCTGGAGATTTATAAGGCCAAATGGAATTATTTTTAATGTTCAATAAAATAGAAATGTAGGGTAACAACTTTGTGGAAGACAACTTTTCCATAAAAAGTCTTTTAATGTGTCTAATTCACAATGCAAGTTGAGTTGTTAAACCAGTTAGCAAGATTTTGATGAACAGGGGAAACATGTAATTAGACAGTGCCCATGTTTAATACTCTCGGGTATTTATACAATTGATACCTACAGGTATCTACAGCACCTATTATCCACACCTATATAACTTAGGTAGGCATTCATGGAAAGGAATGAACTATTAAGAAATATATGGACAAATATTAATATGTTGCACATGCTTATATTTGTTTATAAGTGGTACATTAACTTATTCTCTATTGTTATTGATTATAGTATACTCTTGCATCCTTAATAATAAGTATGGTAGTATTGTATTGCAAATTTTATACTATAGTTCCAGATTTTATTTGACTAACATTATGCCAATATGTTTAAGTTAATGGTAACCACGATAAGAGGTTATTTTTAAATATATTCTTCTTTGTTCCCCACTAAGCTAGCAGGCTTAGCACGAGTGCTTATCTATGTAGGTAATTGGAGCTAGAATTTTTCCTAATGGGATAAGATCTGCTGTAGCAATGTCAACATGAGGGATAGGAAGAGTATAAGTATGTAATATATTTTTGTTGTCCTTGTAATTATTCTATTTTATTAAATATAATGTAATATGAAGAACATGATAAGAGCCAGTGTAAAGTAACCTAAACTACCTTAGTAAATCTTCTATATGTGTTGATGCATGCTATTCAAGATAGTGTATATTTATGTATGATGTCAAGTAATAAGAGAGACTAGGATAGTCCTTACATTTTTTGTATCAAAGTGCCTAGGTTTAGGTGTTTTTGGCCGATAAGAGTCTAGGAATAAGTAATTATATAAGGTCTTGGTTGTGTGTTGGCTTGATACAGATTGTTCCTATTTTGTTTCAATATAAGTTTATTGATGGATAAGTTGAAAGAAACTACAAAAGAGATCGGTAAAGTCAACATCTTTAAGGGCTTCAAACTTTTCTGCCCTTGATTCTAAGGATATAGCTTGTAATGAAATATTAACCACTTCGGTAGATGGATTAAAGGAAATGAAGCACAATCTGATCCAGATTTTACAAGAGTTAATCGAGCATAGGTTATCAAGGGATGTCGAGAGGGAAAGTGAGATTATAGGAAATATAAATAAAAATACTGAAAAATTGAAAGTAAGTAAAAGAAAAAGGATAATAGAAAGGGATCCTGCTAGTAATTTAGCTCAATCTATGCTCAAGTTGGAAAGGCAAGGTGCAAGAGCTCAAGATCCTAATTGCTCGTTTTGTTCTAGGAACCACTAGGGTCCGTGTAAATTTCAGCAAAGGGTTTGTTTTAACTGTGGACATACAGATCATTTTATTGCAAATTTCATGATGCCACAAAAGAAAGGTAACACATCATCTACAGGTGAAAAGAAACTCAAGTTGTTAGATGTATTGCAAAAAGGAAAAGAAGACCATATTAATAAAGGACAGGTTTGTGGACTTGACCGTATTTTTATCGACCAATAAGACTGAGGTTTCAAAGGGAACAAGATGTCATCGAATAGGCTTTTTGGTAATTATTTTCTCCTCTTTTATTATTATTTAAAATTTGATAGTGGAAATGTTTGTATGTATTATGGGAATAATAGATAGAATGAAAGTTTTAAAGGTAACCTCAATGTATGATAGTGAAATATTAAGTTTAGATTGATTATTAAATGATATGAAGTGCATATATAACTAATACTCAGATTATAGCATAAGTGGACTAATACAGTATATAGAATATTTCATTATGGGGCAAGAGAAAGAGCTTTATGTATATTGATGAGGTTTTGCACATTTGAAGTTATTATAATGATAAGTTGAGATTATTGTGATGCTTGGTATACCTATCAGTGCTACCTTAACTAGTGCGGGCAATTGATTATACATTTCACAATTTGGGTTGGGGCAACCATTTATGATACGTGAGAACATACATTTGCATTTTATGGCATACATAAATTCATCATTCCCTTATAACATTGTACTAGCATCATCTAAGAAGACATGAAAGGCATCAGATTATATGTATGGCCCCAACTGGAAAAGGAAACTAATAGGATTTAGGTTGAGTACGATAATAATAAAATAGCAAGGGAAGGTTGATGTTATAAAGAGAAGAAGTTACATGGAATCTAAAGGTGATTAAGTAAAGAATAGGAGAAACATGAAGAGATAGTATTGGATAAAGCATGACTGGAATGAAAATGGAGTTATAAGAATATAATGGTAAGTTTTTAGTATATGATACAAGTATGAATTTTGAAGACAAAATTCTTCTTAGGGGGAGAGAATTGTGACATCCCTAATAAGGCCCTAAGAGAATGTACATGCATTTTAAAGATAATAACAATGATATTTGTTTATTTAATCAATAAATTATAGGTTGAGGACATAGAGGTAATTGCTTAAAACGATGAAGGGTAAAATGGTCATTTTAAATTAAGCTATGTATATGATTAATTTTAAAAAAATATAAGTTAAGGGATCTAATTAAAAAGTATAAGAGAGAGTTTAGGTGAAGAAACATAAATTTGAGGGGAGTCAAATTTAATTTTTGGTAAAGCTAACAAGTGGACCAATAGGAACAAGACACCTAGCCTTCTAGAAATATCTTGAGAAAGGAGAAAATCATAGATTTTGAAGGAGTTGGTCGGATACTTCACTTTAAATGACTTTAAGCCGTCATTTTTATCTTAAGCTCAAATCTTTAACTACTAAATAACCCCCAAATCCAATTCTCGTTTTTTAGATGAGAGAGATTTTAGAGGTTAGTCTTTTTAAAATAAGAACAATCTCTTTTCTACTTCCTTTGCTTTTTATTATTAGATATTAAATTAAAGAATTATATGAATCTTTAAGCATAATAATTTATTATTTATTATGAAGAAAGAGAGAGAAGCAAAGGCAAGAAGCAAATGATGTACGTAGCTTGAAGAATTAGAAATCAAGAGGTATAGGAACTTATTGAAAATTGCTGTGTTGCTTAGCATGATGTTTTGAGATGTTAGAATGAAGATGTTATTGAGGGAATACTTAAATAGGATAGATAAATTGGCATGGGAACCAGAATTCTTGATATGTCTTCTTTTTGGTAAAAATTTGTCCTTAGGCTCACTAAACCTATTTGGACTATTTTGCCCATATCTAAAGTTTGAGAGATCCACATAGAGTAATTCTTGTTGTGTTAGAATCTAGATTCCTAAACCTAAATTTCATTAGTAGTGATTCAAGTCTGATTCTTGCCCTATGATTGTCAAAATTGAGCTTGAACTTTGGCTTTGTTTGTTGCCAAAAAAGCTACTTACAACCTAGCTAAAAGGCAAGAAGAAGATGAAAGTCAAAGAACCATCCAAAGCTAATCTAGAGGTTGGAGAGACATCTGATGCTTACAAGATTGGAGAAGACACTTTTATTGATATTGTTTATGTTCCTTTGCTTTTTCATGAGAACAATATTTGCTATTCTAATTATATTAATGAGATGAACAATTTTTCTTACTTGTGTGATGTTTCTTTTTATTTCAATATGCATGATCATGATCATAGAACATTATATTTGACATTAACTTAATAAACACATGTTCATTTAATCTCAGAACTAAAGAAAATCCAAAAGAAATCTTATTAGCATAAAACATAAATTTTGAGAGAATATTAAAAAAGTATAAAAAGTATGATTTGGTCTATAACAAGCAAATTTTGGATCCTCAGAAGAGGGATAAGAAGAAGAAGGAAGGTTACAATGTTGTTCCCCCTTCGTTGTATATGATTGGGTCTAGCTTACTGAATGGTATGTGATGAAGGACCTATATAGGAAAGAGTACTTGGCTGTTACTCGATCCACCCTTAAAGTAACAAAGCCATTTGAAAATAATTAGCTCATTTCTGTGATTGATTGTTGGGATATTTCTATAGAGAGTGAGGACATAGGGACTTTGGTGCCCATTGATATCTAGAGTTCAACCAGTGATTGTGAGGGAGAGGTAAAGGAAGAGAAAAAAGTTAAGGTGGTCACAAGTAGTGGAAGAGTGGCCTCAGAAATCGAAAGGCAACCAGCTCCTATTGCATTGCCTACAGAAAAGGAAATTAAGGATGATTAGATAACCAAACCGCTAAAAAAGACACAGACTCGGATAAGTATTTAGAACTTGTTGAGGTAGTCTCCTTCACAGAGGTAAAAGTTAGTAGAGGCTTTGAGTGACTCTTTGTTGCTACCATTATCTCACCCTCTGAGTTACTGGACTTGGTTAACGGAGGAACCGATAAAATCATGATGTACTCTAATGCTGACTTGCTTGCTGAAGGAAGGAATCATAATTTTTCCCTCTATGTCAAGGCTCAAGTTATTTGTAAGCACATGGCTTGTGTGATGGTAGATAACAATTTTACAATTAATGTGCGCCCCCTAATGACGATTTTAGCTTTTAGATTGAATGAAAGCATGCTGAGTATGTCACACCCCTAATAAGGCCCTAAAAGAATGTACATGTATTTTAAAGATATTAGTAGTGATATTTGTTGAGTTAATCAATAAATTATAGGTTGAAGACATAGAGGTAATTGCTTAAAATGATGAAGGGTAAAATGGTCATTTTAAATTAAGTTATATATATGATTAATTTTGAGAAAACGTAAGTTAAGGGACCTAATTGAAAAGTATAAGATAGAGTTTAGGGGAAGAAACATAAATTTGTGGGAAACAAAGGAGTCAAATGTAATTTTTGGTAAAGCTAACAAGTGGACCGATAGGAACAAGACACCTAGCCTTCTAAAAAGGTCTTGAGAAAGGAGAAAATCACAGATTTTGAAGGAGTTGGTCGGTTACTTCACTCCAAAGGACTTCAAGCTACCATTTTTCTCTTAAGCTCAAATCTCTAACCCCTAAATAATCTCCAAATCCAATTCTAGTTTTTGAGATGAGAGAGATTTTAGAGGTTCATTTTTTAAGGTAAGAACAATCTCTTTTCTACTTCCTTTGCATTTTACTATTAGATATTAAATTAAAGGATTGAATGAATCTTTAAGCATAATAATCCATGATTTATTATGAAGAAAGAGAGAGAAGAAAAGGCAAGGAGCAAGATATATGGGTAGCTCGAAGAATTAAACATCAAGAGGTATGGGAACTTATTGAAAATTTTTGTGTTGCTTGGCATAATGTTTTGAGTTGTTAGAATGAATATTTTATTAAGGGTATACCTAAATAGGATGGATAAATTGTCATAGGAATTAGAATTCTTGATATGTCTTCTTTTTGGCAAAAATCTGTCCTTAGGCTCACTTAACCTATTTGGACTATTTTGCCCATATCTAGAGTTTGAGAGATCAAAATTGATTAATTATTATTGGGTTAAAAATTATTTTTATAAACCTAAATTTAATTAGAAGAGAGTCAATTCTGATTCTTGGCCTGTGATTATGAAAATTTAGCTTGAAATCTTGCTTTGTCTACTGCCCTGTCATTGGGAGTAGTCCGTCTTGTTTAGTGAATATCTGGAGATTTATAAGACCAAATGGATTGATTTTTAATGTTCTGTAAAATATAAATCTAGGGTAACAACTATTTAGAAGACAACTTTTCCATAAAAAGTCTTTTAATGTGTCTAATTCACAAAGCAAGTTGAGTTGTTAAACCAGCTAGCAAGATTTTGGTGGACAGGGGAAACTTGTAATTGGACAGTGCCCATGTTTAATACTCTCGGGTATTTATACAATCGATACCTACAGGTATCTACAGCACCTATTATCCACACCTATAGAACTTAGGTAGGCATTCATAGAAAGGAATGAACTATTAAGAAAGAAATGGACAAATATTAATATGTTGGACATGCTTATATTTGTTTATAAGTGGTACATTAACTTATTCTTTATTGTTATTGATTATAGTATACTTTTGCATCCTTAATAATAAGTATGGTAGTGTTGTATGACAAATTTTATACTGTGGTTCAAGATTTTATTTGATTAACATTATGCCTATATGTGTAAGTTATTGGTAACTATGGTAAGAGGTTATTTTAAATATATTCTTCTTTGTTCCTTACTAAACTAGAAGGTTTAGCACGAGTGCTTATCTATGTAGGTAATTGGAGCTAGAATTTTTCACAGTGGGATAAGATCTGCTGCAACAATGACAACACGAGGGATAGGAAGAGTATAAGTATGTAAATATATATTTTTTGTCCTTGTAATTATTCTATTGTATTAAATATAATGTAATATGAAGAATATGATAAGAGCCAGTGTAAAGTAACCTAAACCACCTTAGTAAATATTCTCTATGTGTTGATGCATGCTATTCAAGATAGTGTATATTTATGTATGATGTCAGGTAAAAAGAGAGACTAGGATAGTCCTTACATTTTTTGTATCAAAATGCCTAGGTTTAGGTGGTTTTGGCCGATAAGAGTCTAAGAATAAGTAATTATAGAAGGTCTTGGTTGTGTGTTAGCCTGATGCAAATTGTCCTTGTTTTATTTCAATATAAGTTTATTGATGGATAAGTTGAAAGAAACTGTAAAAGAGATCGGTAAAGTCAACATCTTTAGGGGCTTTAAACTTTTCTGCCCTTGATTCTAAGGATATAGTTTGCAATGAAATATTTGCCTCTTCGGTAGATGGATTAAAGGAAATGAACCACAATCTGATTCAGATTTTACAAGAGTTAACCGAGCATAGGTTATCAAGGGATGTCGAGAAGGAATGTGAGATTATAGGAAATAGAAATAAGAATAAAAAAAAAATTGACAGTAAGTAAAAGAAAAAGGATAATAGAAAGGGGTTCTACTAGTAATTCAGCTCAATCTATGCTCAAGTAGGTAAGGCAAGGTGCAAGAGCTTAAGATCCTAAATGCTTGTATTATTCTAGGAACCACTGGGGTACGTGTAGATTTTAGCAAAGGGCTTGTTTTAATTGTGACCGTACAGATAATTTTTTTCCAAATGGCATGAAGCCACAAAGGAAAGGTGACACATCATCTATAGGTGAAAAGAAACTCAAGGTGTTAGATGTATTTCAAATAGGAAAAGAAGGCCAGATTAATAAAGGACAGGTTTGTGGACTTGACCATATTTTTATAGACCAATAAGATTGAGGTTTCAAAGGTAACAATATGTCATCGAAGAGGCTTTTTGGTAATTATTTTCTCCTCTTTTATTATTATTTAAAATTTGATAGTAGAAATGTTTGTATGTGTTATGGGAATAATAGATAGAATGAAAGTTTTAAAGGTAACCTCAATGTATGAAAGTGAAATATTAAGTTTAAATTGAGTATTAAATGATATGAAATGCATATATAACTAATACTCAGATTATAGCATAAGTGGATTAATACAGTATATAGAATATTTCATTATGGTGCAAGAGAAAGAGCTTTAGTATATTGATGAGGTTTTCCACATTTGAAGTTATTATAACGATAAGTTGAGATTATTGTGATGCTCGGTATACCTATCAGTGCTACCTTAACTAGTGCGGGCAATTGATTATAAATTTCAATACATGGGTTGGGGAAACCATTTATGATACGTGAGAAAATACATTTGCATTTTATGGCATACATAAATTCATCATTCCCTTACAGCATTGCACTAGCATCATCTAAGAAAACATGAAAGCCATCAGATTATATGTGTGGCCCCAACTGGAAAAGAAAACTAATAGGATGTAGGTTGAGTGTGATAATAATAAAAAAGCAAGGGAAAGTTGATGTTATAAAGAGAAGAAGTTACATGGAATCTAAAGGTGATTAAGTAGAGAATAGGAGAAACATGAAGAGATAGTATTGGATAGAGCTTGACTGCATTGAAAACGGAGTTATAAGAATATAAATGGTAAGTTTTTGGTATATGATACAAGTAAGAATTTTGAAGACGAAATTATTTTTAGGGGGAGAGAATTGTGACATCCCTAATAAGGCCCTAAGAGAATGTACATGCATTTTAAAGATAATAGCAGTGATATTTGTTAAGTTAATCAATAAATTATAGGTTGAGGACATGGAGTAATTGCTTAAAATGATGAAAGGTAAAATAGTCATTTTAAATTAAGCTATATATATTATTAATTTTGAGAAAATATAAGTTAAGGGAACCAATTGAAAAGTATAAAAGGGAGTTTAGGGGAAGAAACATAAATTTGAAGGGTGTCAAATGTAATTTTTGGTAAAGCTAACAAGTGGACCAATAAGAACAAGACACCTAGCCTTCTAGAAATATCTGGAGAAAGGAGAAAATCACAGATTTTGAAGGAGTTGGTCAGGTACTTCACTTCAAAGGACCTTAAGCCGCCATTTTTATCTTAAGCTCAAATCTCTAACTCCTAAATAACCCCCAAATCCAATTCTAGTTTTTCAAAGGAGAGAGATTTTAGAGGTTAGTCTTTTTAATGTAAGAACAATCTCTTTTCTACTTCCTTTGCTTTTTATTATTAGATATTAAATTAAAGAATTATATGAATCTTTAAGCATAATAATCTATTATTTATTATGAAGAAAGAGAAAGAAGCAAAGGCAAGAAGCAAGAGATGTGGGTAGCCTGAAGAATTAGAAATCAAGAGGTATAAGAACTTATTGAAAATTGTTGTGTTGCTTGGCATGATGTTTTGAGATGTTAGAATGAAGATTTTATTGAAGGGATACCTAAATAGGATTGATAAGTTGGCATGGGAACCAGAATTCTTGATATGTCTTCTTTTTGAAAAAAATTTATCCTTTGGCTCACTAAACCTATTTGGACTATTTTGCCCATATCTAGAGTTTGAGAGATCCATATTGAGTAGTTCTTGTTAGGTTAGAAACTAGATTTATAAACCTAAATTCCATTAGAAAAGACTCAAGTCTGATTTTTGACCTATGATTGTCAAAATTTAGCTTGAAATTTGGCTTTGTCTGTTGCCATGTCATTAGGAGCAGTCTATCTTGTTTACTAAATATCATGTGATTTATAAGGCCAAATGGAATGACTTTTAATGTTCTAGAAAATAGAAATGTAGGGTAACAACCTTTTAGAAGACAACTTTTCCATAAAATGTTTTTTAAAGTGTCTAAATCGTGATGAAATTCTAGTTGTTGAACCAGTTGGCAAGATTTTGATGAACAGGAGAAACTTGTAATTGGCCAACGCACACTGTTGCGCTCGTGACACTCGCTGTACTTGCAACAATAGACTTTTGTCCCCTAATTTAGTTTTTTTCCTTCCCTTTTTCTACTACATTGGATTGCCTCGTGTGTTATGCCAATAATAGGATACATTATGCCTTAAAATATAAGCATATAGAGCCTATAAATGCATATGTCTATGAATTTATATCAAGGTATGTATATATATGTATACATGGTTTATAATGTTCCCATTAGATAGTACATATCAATATATATGTATATATATATGGGATTGTAATATTAGTCTACATGTTGATAGTAATGTTTCAGTACCATGATACTTAAGAATATGCATATGTATAGTTATGTATTATGATACAATACAATGAATTGAATACAATTAATAGAATAATATATGAAATGTCAAATGCCTGCACATAGAGCTTAGTGTTGGATAGATAGGCATGCCTATAGAGTTGTTAATGCAACTGCCACAGTTTTGACCCCGTCTGGTCCATAGTATATATGTACCTATTGGGACCACAGTCTCGACCACGTTTGGGTCCACATGTTTAATACCTTTGGGTATTTATACAATCGATACTTACAGGTATCTACAGTACCCATTATCCACACCTACAGAACTTAGGCAGGAATTCATGTAAATGTATGAACTGTTAAGAAAGAAATGGCCAAATATTAATATGTTGCACATGTTTATATTTTTTTATAAGTGGTACATTAACTTATTCTCTATTGTTATTGATTACAGTATACTTTTGCAACCATAATAACAAGTCTGGTAGTGTTGTATGGAAAATTATATATTGTGGTTCCAGACTTTATTTGACTAACATTATGCCTATATGTGTAAGTTATTGGTGACTACGGTAAGAGGTTATTTTTAAATATATTCTTCTTTGTTCCCTACTAAGCTAGCAAGCTTAGCACGAGTGCTTATCTATGTAGGAAATTGGAGCTAGAATTTTTCTTGGTGGGACAAAATCTGTTGTAGCATGGACAACACCAGGGATAGGAAAAGTCTATGTATGTAATTATATTTTTGTTGACCTTGTAATTATTCTATTATATTAAATTGAATGTAATATGAAAAATATGATAATAGCCAGTGTAAAGTAACCTAAACTACCTTAGTAAATATTCTCTATATCCTAATGCATGCTATAAAAGATTGTGTATATTTATGTATGATGTCAGGTAATAGGAGAGACTAGGATAGTCCTTACAGAGTAAGTCTAATATGCCTATCTCCGCCTATGATAACTCTAAAAGGTAGGCTATTGGGACCTTCAAGGCTTTATTGAAGATAGGGCCTATTGAGACTGAAGTTGAATTTGTAGTCTGGCCTATCTTGGCCAATTTCTCGATGCTCTTTAGAAGGACATGGTTTCACAAGTTGAGGGCAGTACCATCCACATTGCATCAGATGATTAAAATTCCCTATAATGGTCAAGTGGCCACTATCAAAGACGTAAGAAAGAACCAAGTTTCTTTACTTGAATAGCCAAACAGCCATTTAATGGATTTCATATGTCGGTTATCAATTATGAAGAGAATGAGAGTAGCTTCCCTAATAGTCCTCAAGTGATTAATATGCTTAAAAATATTAATTTTCTGCCAGGTGTTAGTTTAGGCAAGAATTTCCAAGGGCCTTAGACCGCTATAGCTGCTAAGGATCAGAAGGACGAAAAGGGATTAGGCTTTGTAGTTCCTAGTATGAAGGGCAAGGAGAAAGAAGCAACGAAAGGGAAATAAGCAATGAAAAGGATTCCTCACATTAACTAGAGTTTTATGCAGACTTCAAGTCTTTGCTTTTACTATGGAGAGAATGAGCCTCAAATGATAGGAGGTAAGTTGGTACCCAAACTTGAGTTGTTCAATGATGTCTTCTATTAGGAATAAGGTATTATCAAGCCATTCAAGGATTTTAGGATGAGGAAATTCTCTTGCACCACTCTACTTGGGATGAAGAAGTGCCTTAAGAGGTTATGATAAAAAAGCTACTTACAACCTAGCTAAAAGGCAAGGAGAAGATGGAAGTCAAAGAACCATCCAAAGCTAATCCAAAGGCTGGAGAGACATCTGATGCTGACAAGATTGGAGAAGACACTTTTATTGATATTGTTTATGTTCTTGAGCTTTTTTATGAGAACAATATTTGCTATTCTAATTATATTAATGAGATGAATAATTTTTCTTACTTGTGTGATGTTTCTTTTGATTTCAATATGCATGATCATGATCATAGAACATTCATATTTGACATTAAATTAATAAACACATGTTCATTTAATCTCAGAACTAAAGAAAATCCAAAAGAAATCTTATTTGCATAACATATAACCCCTGAGGACACTTATGTTGGGAATTATCGGTTACGTGCATCTCATACATAAGTGAAATTTAAAATTTTTATCCAATATATTTAATCTTGCCATAAATTTACAATATACATATTAATGAGAATAAGTAAAATCACCTTCGATTTTTGTTGTATAGTTGATTTTCTTTCTCACCAGGTTGTCGCAAACCATAGTGTCCAAAATCGAACACCTCTAATTAGTAATCCACACTAGAGAAGGAATGAATGAATGAACCAATAGTAGGGAGAAACAAGGGCTGGCCTAGATGCTAGCTATTGGAAGTGGTAGCTGGGTTTGAGAGAAAAGAGAGGAGAAGCTTTTCTTAATTGTTCACTCTTAACCCTGATTCCACATCTCTTGGATTTTTATAGTTAGGTTAAAAAATCCAACTTTATAATGGGATTGGGCTCTTTAAAATTGCTGGAGAATTATTAATTGGGCTTCTAGAATTATTTATAATTATTTGGGCTAAATCAAATCCAATTTAAGCCCTTTCACAAAAGACTGCACAAAACCGATAAATTAGGCCCTTTGTACATATACTTGGATTTAATTACCCAAATGAATTCCAAATCAAACCAAATTAAATATGTAGGATCCATAACACTTATGTAACATATTTAAATTATTTTGGTCCAAGAAATAGGCCTCTAAGGCCTTCTATTTGGAGTTGGCGTGTAGCCCTTCTTCTGAAGGGTTTCTGCACCAACTTCACTTCTCTGGGCCTCTTTAATTCCTCCAATGGATCTATTAATTATTATATCAGCCCTATAACACTTATAGTCTAATAATAATTAATTATGAAATACATTATTTCAATTAGGTCCAATTTTACAGAACATTTCTCAAAAGTTCCGTGAACAATTTTGCTTGATCATAATTAATTAAACTCTTTAATTAATTATTCTCTTATTCACTTCTCTATTCCCATAATAATATCAAATATTATTATCCTTGTCATTTTACCATTTTATCCTTTTCTCTATATGTGTGTGACCTATTGGGTTCCTGTCCATATTGACAGTATAATATGTAATTGTGAGTTCCATTCAAAACTCACATGATTTAAACTTCTTTAAATAATTTTATCAATCCCTATTGATATTCTTTATATACTATTATACAGGTCATGATTGGCCTCTAGCTAGGCATCACGACTACCCAAATGTCAGGAAAGTCATGTGGTTTGACTATACCCTTCCATAGAAACAGTTACCATGCAATTACTCCTTTCACAACTCATATCTCAATTAGATTTTGAGTATGGATTTCTGTCATCTCATATAAATCTAATTATGTATGTTCTATTAATTTAACCATTGTTCCCAAAATGCCCTCCTTGGATCTCTATCCATCTTGGCATATTCTCTGGCTAGAAATTCTCTGAACAAGGCAATTATAGAATCATGTGAGATAAATTTCCTTAATAAATTTGGGAGGGTGAATCTTTTGTCAATCACTCAAATATCTTCAAGTAGGTCATGATATACCCAATGTCCTAACTATGTTCACTCCCAGTTGGAAGTAATCAGTTATGGAGTCAAAATATACCACTTTCTACTTAAGATAACTTTAGTGATCTCAAGTCTAAGGATACTTGCACAACCGCTATGAAGAGATTCCTCACTAACATAGATTTAATTTCCATGTGAGGATTCTCTTTGCAGGTCTCCAATTAACTTGTTCTTCTAACAAACATCTACATGTTAGCTTTGATTATCTTCCATAATTATGAGAACCACTGTTTGAACCATTCAAGAAGCATAACATGTGCTAGTCTGTCCGAATTAACAATGTCCTGTCTTGTTAATTATATGGCTAGGGATATTTAGATATTAACACATTTGCATGCAATAGACAACTCATATCATGAACACTTTCATGATTGTCTTTGCATTGTTTTTATAATATCAAGGACTTCATTTATTAATTTAAGATTTACAAACTCATGTATTTAAACATAGCATTAATAAATGAATAATCACTTTTATTAAGAATATAAATTCATACATATGAAATTCATCCCTTTTACTTGGGCTCTAGGGCATACTCTCTAACAATCTCCCACTTGCACTAGAGCCAATCACTCATATGTCTCAGACCCATGCTATTTATATGGTGACCGTGCTTTATCTAGGAAAGTGCTTTAGTGAGGGGATCCGCCACATTATCATCTGTAGGGACCATTTCTATTTTCACGTCATTTCTAGCTATTATTTCCTTTATGAGATGGTGGCGTCTGAGAATATGCTTAGATCGCTGATGAGACCGTGGTTCCTTTGCTTGCATAATGGCTCCATTGTTGTCACAATATAAAGGAATTGGATCAACAATGCTAGGCACCATTCGTAGTTCAGATATGAACTTTTTGATCCAGACTACTTCTTTGGTAGCTTCCGAAGCAGCAATGTACTTAGCTTCTGTCATGGAATCAGTAGTTGTTTCATATTTGGAACTCTTCCAACTAACTACTCCTCCTCCCATTATGAACACATAACCAGATTGTGATTTACAATCATCTTTGTCAAATTGGAAGTTGGCATCTATATACCCATTTACTTCCAAACTATCCTCTCCATATGCCAAGAATATATCCTTAGTCCTTCTCAAATACTTAAAGATATCCTTGACAGCTGCCCAGTGTTCCTCTCCAAAATTAGATTGGAATCTTCTTGTGACACTCAAAGCAAATGCTACATCTGGACGTGTACATAACATATCATACATGATAGAACCAATTGCCGATGCATATGGTATTCTATTCATGCTCTCTCTATTCTCTAGTATCTACTGAAACATAGACTTAGAAAGGTATTTCCCATGCACCATAGGTATAAACCCTTTCTTAGAGAAATTCATATTGAACCTCTTCAATACCTTATCTATATATGTACTTTGAGAAAGACCTAACAACCTATTGAATCTATCTCTATAGATCCTTATTCCTAGTATATAGGATGCTTCTCCAAGGTCTTTCATGGAGAATTGCTTGGATAACTATATTTTAATAGATTGGAGAAGAGAAATATCATTTCCCATTATCAATATTTCATCCACATATAGAACCAGGAAGACAATTGTACTCCTACTGACCCTTTAATACACATAAAGTTCATCTTCATTCTGTGAGAAACTAAACTCTTTGATTGTCTCATTGAATCGTATGTTCCAGCTCCTAGAGGCTTGCTTCAATCTATAAATGGATCTTTAAAGCTTGTATACCTTTTCGCCATTTCCTGATGTGAACCCTTCCAGTTGTGTCATGTACACATCCTCAGTTAGATTTCCATTTAGGAAAGTTGTCTTCACATCCTTTTGCCAAATCTCATAATCATAATGAACTGCAATGGCTAAAAGTATTCTTATAGACTTAAGCATCGCTATAGGAGAAAAGGTTTCGTCATAGTCAATACCTTCTTTTTGACGATAGCCCTTTGCTACTAAGCGAGATTTATAGGTAACTATATTACCTTTCATATCGGTCTTCTTTTTGAAGACCCATTTGCACCCTATGGGTTTTATCCCTTCGGGTGGTTAAGTTAAAGTCCATACTTTATTCTCATACATGGAGTCCATTTCAGACTACATAGCCATAAGCCATAAATCACATTCTGAACTATTTAAAACTTTTTGATAGCTTGTAGGCTCATTGTCCTCTACTATAGTTATGCCTCTATCCGAATCAACGTGAAATCCATATCTCACAGGGATAGAACACATCCTAGTAGATCTTCTAGGATTTTGTGTATAATCAGGTTCAACTATAATCTCATCATAATGAAATTCAGTCTCGGGTTCAATCGGTTGATCTACTTCTATTTGTGGGTCTTGAACTTCATCAAGTTTAATTTTACTCCCACTGTCCTCTCGTAGGAGAAATTCTCTTTCCAAGAAGACAACATGCCTTGAAACAAACACCTTTTGTTCTAAGGGATGATAGAAATAATATCCAAATATTTCTTTTGGATATCCCATAAATAAACATTTGTTAGACTTAACATCTAGTTTGTTTGACATTGTCCTCTTCACATAAGCAGGACAACCCCATACTTTCATATGAGAAAGCATGGGTTTCTTGTTATTCCACATCTCATATGGAGTAACATCAACCGATTTACTAGGAACTCTATTTAACATATAAACAGTAGTTTTTAGTGCATATCCTCAAAAAGACTTAGGCAAGTCTGCTCGGCTCATCATTGATCGAACCATATCTAATAGTGTTTAATTTCTCTTTTTAGATACACCATTGTGTTGTGGTGTATATGGTGGAGTCCATTGAGATAAAAGCCCATTATCTCTAAGATAATCTTGAAATTCTTGGCTTAAGTATTCTCCACCTCGATCTGATCTAAGTGTTTTAATACTCTTGCCAAGTTGTTTCTCTACTTTATTTTTGAATTCTTTGAACTTTTCAAATGCTTCTTATTTATGTTTCATTAGATAGATGTATCCGTACCCGGAATAATCATCTATGACAGTAATGAAGTAGGAGTAACCTCTTCTGGCATGTGTAGTCATTGGACCACATACATCTGAATGTATTAAGTCCTAATAAACAAGATTCGCATGTATCAAATGATTCATAATCAAATGATCCCAAATCACCTAACTTGTGTAATTTGGTCATGCGTTTCTCATTTATATGGCCTAAATAACAATGCCATAAGTATGAGGTATTTAGATTATCATGTTTCATTCTCTTGGTATCCACATTATGCACTTCTTTAATTAAATCAAGAACAAATATACCATTCTCAATGATAGCTTTTTCATAAAACATATTATTCTTAAAAATGTAACAACACTTGTCCTTTAAAGAAATGTCATAATCATTTAATAAACAACTGAAAGAAATAATACTCTTGGATAAAGCTGGAACATAATAACAATTATTTAATTCCAGTACTAATCCACTTGGAAGACACAAATGGTAAGTCCCTATAACCGTTGTAGAGATGTTCTGTCCAGTAGCTGACTGTAAACATATCTCTGCCTTTCCAACTCTTCTAAAGCTTCTAAGCCCCTGTAGATCATTACACAAGTGAGATCCACATTTGGTATCTAATACCCAAGATTGTTTTGAAGCAATAGAATAAGTATTAATTTCAATCATATGAATACCTGAAGTAGAAGCATCAGCATACTTCTTCTCCTTGAGAGAAGCTAGATAGGTCTTGCAGTTGCGCTTCTGATGACCATCATTTCTACAATGAAAGCAAGTTCCTTTGGGATTCTCTTTCTTGGCAATCTTCTTCTTAGAGATCCCACCATTCTTTGGCTACACCTTAGTTATCTTCTTCTTCTTCTACTTCTTGCCTTTAGCAGAAGTGATAATTATGAAACTTTTTGGATCCTTCTTAAAGGATCCATCAGCTGCTTTGAGCATGTTGATTAACTCAGGAATGGTAACTTGGATCTTTTTCATGTTGAAGTTAAGCACGAAAGGTGCATAACTTGGAGCCAAGGAGAACAAGATTAAATATATGTATAGATCATTATCCATTACATAGCCAAGTCTACTTAAATGCTCAATATACCCATACATCTTTAATGCATGAGTAGCAGCTAAAGTTCCTTCCACCATTTTGCAACTAAATAGAGCTCGAGCAATCTCATATTGCTCAGTTCTAGCCTGAGAAGAATAAAGATCCTCTAGATGCAAAATGATGGTTCTAGCATCCATCATCTCATGTTGCTTTTGAAGCTCCGAGGACATAGCACCTAGCATTAGACATGTTACTACTTCACTATCCTCCATGTATTTATGATAACTGCCTTTAATCTCATTAATGGCATCATCTAATTGAAGTGGTGGTGGATCTTTATCCAAGACATAATATATCTTTTCAGCTTTGAGAACAATGCTCACTTGCTTTATCCAGTCAGAATAGTTACTGCCAACTAGCTTGTTATCCAAGATTGATCGTATGTTAATGTTAGATGTGCTCATGATGATGACCTAGATGTGAAAAAGAAAACATATGAGCGTATGTTCATATATATGTATGCATTAATTAGGTCTTTAATTAATCCATTTACTCCCATTATTTTATTACGAATTAATAGCCCTCACTATTTAATTCCAGAAAACCCAATGGTTTTCTTAATGGGCCAATATCCAATCCTTGATATGTAATTTGACCTTGACTTTGGTCAACAAGCCAAACTCCATACCCTTGAAAGGTAGGTATCTCTATAACAATTGTGTCTCCACATAACTATTGGATCATTAGGTTATCAACTCTTGATGCATGCATATCATATATGTAGTCCCTAATCTTGCCTCTAGAACCATTAGCCTTGACTGTGGTCAACAAACTAATGGGCTAGCTAAGATGTCCCATTTAATTACACTTGAACATATTCGATATAATGTGAGCTTAATTGTGGTCAACAACCCATACTATAAAGAACTCTGGTTCTCCTCAAATTAATGGAAGGCTTATATACCTTAGTATTTATTTGAGGGTTTTAGTTAATTAAGTCTCATCATACATGGTTGGCATACATTGGTATGCATCCTATATCTATCATATAAATATAAGCATACAAATATGGTATAGTTATGGACTTTACTACATTGATTTCCAAGAGCCAAAAGGTAAATCAAAAGGTCACACCTAGGTAGTATGCATGATTCAAACAAGAAATAATTACATTATCTTCAAGCTTGTTGGATCTCCATCCTGCCCATTTTGCTCCTTGATAGTGGTCTCCATATCTATCTCTAATTCTAATCTAAGTAATCTAATTACATATTACAATTTGAAAAATAAATATAAACCAAAAACAAGTGGCTGGGACATGAAAATCCTCATTGGGCCAAAATATACATATTGCTCAATCACATTGGGCCTTGTCCATAACTATCCATCATGTCAATCATACACCCTTATATGCATTTCTAATGCATAAAGTAATAGATTACTAACTTTGTTTCAACTCTTGAAACATACTTTTGAGTTATTTTAATAATGTGATCAAATTAGGAAATTTTTTCCAGTTTGGAAAATTTCATTTTAGGAAACCTTTTTGCATGCATGTGTTCTTGCCTTAATAATCAATCCAATTGATTATTAATTAATTATTAATTGATTATTTAATTAATTAATCATATTAAATAATTAAAAGAATCTATTTTGGGCTTAAGATAAAGGGTAGGCCAAAACCAACTAAATTAAATCCTAAATGTGTTCACACACAAACTAGTTGTATGTCTATTGGACCATTTGGGCCTTTTGGAATGAGCCAAGCCCACTGCAGCCCTTAATACCCATTAATAAACTTAATTAAAGTCTATAATATTTAATTTAAAGCAGTTCCTTGGGCCCACCAATTCATTCACTAATTTAAATCAAGTTCGTAAACATAATTAACCCCATTAAGTGGTTTTAATGAATTAAAATTAATCCAATTAATTCAGGGCCCATTTTAATTAAAACAATTAATTAAAAACACTTTAATATATCAGATATATTAGATTTAGAAGATTAAAAATCATTCTAAACAAGAACACATCAAGAACACACCAAGAACACCAATTTATCAAACTTTTTGACTAAACTAGTTTTCATGCAAAAATTGTTTGATTTTAATTTTGTTTGATCCTATGGCTTAATATCATATATTAAACATATAAATTATCATCAAAATGATCTTAGAGTGGATCTATAAAAAATTAATTTAGAACAGCCCCTAAACTTCATTGAAAAATAAAAGCCATTCACGCCATTCTCAATGGTTGTTTTCTCAAAAGAATTGTTTTTATTTTTCATTTTATATATTTGATCACATATATACATAAATCAATATTTCTCATTCATGAACAATCAAATCTGATATTTTAAAGTTCATGAAATAAATAACTCAAAAATAAAACTTATTCCACATAAAAATATAGAATTGTATATTCATGGCAAAACCTGGCTCTAATACCATGTTGGAAATTATTGGTTACATGCATCTCATACATAAGCGAAATTTAAAATTTTTAACCAATATATCTGATCTTGCCATGAATTTACAATATACATATTAATGATAATAAGAAAAATCACCTTTGATTTTTGTTGTACAGTTGATTTTCCTTCTTATCGGGTTGTCGCAAACCACAGTGTCAAAAATCGAACACCTCCAATGAGTAATCCACACTAGAGAAGGAATTAATGAACCAACAATTGGGAGAAAAAAGTGCTGGCTGAAATCCCTAGATGCTAACTTTAGGGAGTGGTGGCTAGGGTTAAGAGAAAAGAGAGAAGAAGCTTTTCTTAATTGTTCACACTTAACCATAATTCCACATCTCTTGGATTTTTATAGTTAGGTTAAAAAATCCAACTTCATAATGGGATTGAGCTCTTTAAAATTGCTGGAGAATTATTAATTTGGGTTTTTGAATTATTGATATTTATTTGGGCTTAATTAAATCCAATTTAAGCCCTTTCACAAAAGACTATGCACAAAACCCACAAACTAGGCCATTTGTACATATACTTGGATTTAATTACCCAAATGAATTTCAAATCCAACCAAATTAAATATGTAGGATCCATAACACTTATGTAACATATTTAATTTATTTTGGTCCAAGAAATATGCCTCTAAGGCCTTCTGTTTGGAGTTGGCATATGGCCTTTCTTGTAGAGGGTTTCTGCGCCAACTTCATTTCTCTAGGCCTCTGTAATTCCTCTAATGTATCTATTAATTATTATATCAGACCTATAACACTTATAGTCCAATAATAATTAATTATGAAATACATTATTTCAATTAGGTCCAATTGTACAGAACATTTCTCAAAAGTTTCGTGAACAATTTTACTTGATCATAATTAATTAAACTTTGTAATTAATTATTCTCTTATTCACTTCTCTATTCCCAAAATAATATCAAATATTATTATCCTTTTCATTTTATTATTTTATCTTTTTCTCTATATGTGTGTGACCTATTGGGTTCCTGTCCATATTGGCAGTATAATATGTAATTGTGAGTTCCATTCAAAACTCACATGATTTAACCTTCTTTAAATCATTTTATCAATCCCTATTGATATTCTTGATACACTATTATACAAGTCATGATTGGCCTCTAGCTAGGCATCATGACTACCCAAATATCAGGAAAGTCAAGTGGTTTGACTATACCCTTCCATAGAAACAGTTACCATGCAATTACTCCTTTCACCACTCTTATCTCAATTAGATTCTGAGTATGGATTTCTATCAACTCATATAAATCTAATTATGTATGTTGTATTAATTTAACCATTATTCCCAAAATACCCTCCATGGATCTCTATCCATCTTGGTATATTACTCTAGCTAGAGATTTTCTGAACAAGGCAATTATAGAATCATGCGAGAT
The DNA here is from genome assembly GCA_037975025.1 of Excoecaria agallocha. NCBI lineage: Eukaryota > Viridiplantae > Streptophyta > Magnoliopsida > Malpighiales > Euphorbiaceae > Excoecaria > Excoecaria agallocha. The sequence continues at coordinate 26,787,155 of CM075815.1, forward strand.
AACTTCCCTTACTAAATCTAGGATGGTGAATCCTTTGTCAATCACTCAACTATCTTCAAGTAGGTCATGATATACCCAATCTCCTAACTATGTTCACTCCCAGTTAAAAGTAATCAATTATGGAGTCAAAATATACCGCTTGCTACTTAAGATAACTTTGGTGATCTCAAGTCTATGGATACTTGCACAATCGCTATGAAGAGATTCCTCACTGACATAGATTTAATATCCATGTAAGCATTCTCTTTTTAGGTCCCCAATGAATTTGTTCTTCTAACAAGCACCCACATGTTAGCTTTGATTATCTTCTATAATCATAGTAATGAGAACCACTGCTTGAACCATTCAAGAAGCATAACATGTGCTAGTCTGTCCGAATTAACAATGTCCTATCTTGTTAATTCTATGACTAGTGATATTTAGATATTAACACATTTTCATGCAAAAGACACCTCATATCATGAACACTTTCATGATTGTCTTTGCACTGTGCTTATAATATCAAGGACTTCATTTATTAATTTAAGATTTACAAACTCATGTATTTAAACATATCATTAATAAATGAATAATGCCTTTTATTAAGAATATAAATTCATACATATGAAATTCATCCCTTTTATATGGGCTCTAAGGCATACTCTCTAACAACTTAGGCCTGAGAAGGTTAAAGATGTTGGAATTTAACGGTTACATGCATCACATACATGAGCGGAATTTTAAAATTTTTTTAACCATTAGATCTGATCTTGCCATGAATACACAATATAACTATATGAGAATAAGAAAAATCACCTTTGATTTTTGTTGAACAGTTGATTTTACTTCGCACCGAGTTGTCGCAAACCACAGTGTCCAAAATCGAACACCTCCAATAAGTAATCCACACTAGAGAGGGGTAAATTGAACCAACAAATTGGTGTTTAACTAGGGCTAGCAAAATTCCCAAGAGCTAGCTTAGGATTTGGCACAAAAGGGAGAGAAAGATTAGAGAAAAAGACTTTTTTTTTGTTTTAATCACTTAACCCTAATTCTCATTAGTTGGCCTTTTATATTTAGGTTAAAATTCCAACTCCTTAATGAGATTGGGCTCTTTAAAATTGCTGGAGAATTATTAATTGGGCCATTGGAATTAATTATAATCATTTGGGCTTAATTAAATCCAATTTAATCCTTTTCATAAAAGTCTATGCACAAAATCCACAAACTAGGCCCTTTGTGCATCTAATTGAATTTAAATACCCAAATGGATTCCAAATCCAACCAAATTAAATATATGAGTTCCATAACATTTATTTAACATATATAAATTAATTTGGCCCAAGAAAAAGCCCTCTAAGCCCTTCTGTATGGAGTTGGCATGTGGCCTTCTTCTTGAGGGCTTCCTCCAACTTCTTCATTCCTTTGGCCCTTTATAATTTCTCCAATGGACCTATTAATTATTATATCAGTCCTATAACACTTATAGTAGTCTTATAACACTTATAAGATAATAATAATTATTCATAAAATACATTATTTCAATTAGGTACAATTTTGCAGAACATTTCTCAAAAGTTCCGCGAACAATTTTATTTGATCATAATTAATTAAACTCTTTAATTAATTATTATCTTATTCACTTCTCAACCTTCATAATAATATCAAATATTATTATCCTTGTTATTTTACCATTTTACCCTTTTCTCTATATGTGTGTGACCTATTGGGTTCCTGTCCATGTTGGCAGTATAATATGTAATTATAAGTTCTATTCAAAACTCACATGGTTTAAACTCCTTTAAATCATTTTATGAATCTGTATTGATATTTTGATACATCATTATACGAGTCATGATTGGCCTCTAGCTAGGCATCATGACGACCCAAATGTCAGGAAAGTCATGTGGTTTGACTGTACCCTTCCATAGAAAAAGTTACCATGCAATTACTCCTTTCACCACTCTTATCTCAATTAGATTCTGAGTATGGATTTCTGTCAACTCATATAAATCTAATTATGTATGTTTTATTAATTTAACCATTGTTCCTAAAATGCCCTTCATGGATCTCTGTCCATCTCGGCATATTACTCTGGCCAGAGATTCTCTGAACAAGGCAATTTTAGAATCATGCGAGATAAATTCCCTTGTTAAATCTGGGATGGTGAATCCTTTGTCAATCACTCAACTATCTTCAAGTAGGTCATGATATATCCAATCTCTTAACTATGTTCACTCCCAGTTGGAAGTAATTAGTTATGGAGTCAAAGTATACCACTTGCTACTTAAGATAACTTTGGTGATCTCAAGTCTAAGGATACTTGCACAACCGCTATGAAGAGATTCCTCACTAACATAGATTTAATATCCATGTGAGGATTCTTTATGCAGGTCTCCAATGAACTTGTTCTTCTAATAAGCATCCACATGTTAGCTTTGATTAACTTCCATAATCACAGTTATGAGAACCACTGCTTGAACCATTCAAGAAGCATAACATGTGCTAGTCTGTCCAAATTAACAATGTCCTATCTTGTTAATTCTATGACTAGGGATATTTAGATATTAAGACATTTGCATGCAATAGACATCCCACATCATGAACACCTTCATGATTTCCTTTGCACTGTGTTTATAATATCTAGGACTTCATTTATTAATTTAAGATTTACAAACTCATGTATTCGAACATAGCATTAATAAATGAATGATGCCTTTTATTTTGAATATAAATTTCATACATATGAAAAACATCCCTATTACATGGGCTCTAGGGCATACTCTCTAACAAAAGATAAAGTAAGGAAATAAATAGAGGCTAAGTTCTTAATAGAAGTATAATACCCCAAGTAATTGGCAAATGTAGTCCTTATAATAAAGAAAGATGGGAGAGTATGAGTCTATATATATTACAAAGATTTGAACAAAACCTATCCCAATGATGATTTTTCCTTGCCTCACATAGATGTTTTGGTCAATAGTGCAGCTGTTTGTGCCATGTACAGTTTTGTGGATGGATATGTCGTGTATAACCAGATTATGAACAAAATAATGGATAGGATCAAAATAGATTTCATAGTCATGCTCAGCCCCACCAACCACAAGCCACCAATCACTACCAAGCTCCCTATCCACCAAACCACCATCAAGGGCAAAGCTCTAATCATTCCCAACTTCAACCCTATCACCCATCGGGATTCCAATCAAGACCACCTATTCAAGAAAAAAAAGCCAAATTTATAAGACATGTTTGCTAGTTTCATGATTAGCCAACAACAATTCATGGCGAGTCAAGATTCAAGGTGGAAATCTCAAGAGCATTGGAATCGGAACCAAGATGCTTCAATGAGAAATTTGGAGACTCAATTGGGTCAACTTGCAACTTCAATGTCAAACAGACAACCAGGGACATTTCCTTCAAATGTAGATCACAATCCCAAGGAGGAGGCCAAAGTAATCACTTTGAGAAGTGGCAAGGAAGCAGCACAAGAGGAAGAAAGAGGTAAATCACCAATTTCATCAACTAATTTGGAGGAACCAACATGAAAGGTAAGTATTTCTAACTCTAGAGTAGAGGTAGATGTGGATGGTCCAAGGAATGACAAGGGAAAGAGTATTGTGAATCCGAACATGGAGGATCTTGATATCAATAGGTTGTCATTTACTACTGTAGCTAGGAAGGAGAAGAAAAATGAGCAATTGGCTAGGTTTCTAGAAATGTTTAAGAAATTACATATTAACTTGCCTTTTGTTGAAGCCCTAACACACATGCCCAATTATGCTAAATTTATGAAGGAACTTTGTTCTAACAAAAAGAAATTAAAACGGTATGGAACTGTGCAACTCACAAAAAACTGTAGTACAATTATCATGAATAAGATCCCAGAAAAATTGGAAGATCCAGGTAGCTTTACTCTACCTTGTGAAATTGGTGAGACCTTTGTTGGAAATGCTTTATGTGATCTAGGAGCCAGCATTAACTTGATGCCTTATTCCATATGCAGGAAACTCAACTTAGGAGATCTCAAAGAAACCGAAATGAGACTTCAACTTGCGAATAGATCAATGAGAAAGTAAAAGGGAGTTCTTGAGGACTTATTGGTGAAAGTGGGAAAATTTATTTTCCTTATAGATTTCATGGTTATAGAGATGGAAGAGGATATGAAGACACCACTTATCATGGATAGGCCATTCCTGAACACTGCAAAAGCTCTGATTGATGTCCATGGGCAAAAGGTCACTCTTAGATTCAACAACGAAGAATTGGTAGTAGATATGAACAAGTCTCAAAAATATCCATCAAGTGATCTAGAAGAGTCGGTCTATTTCATGGATAAAATTGATGAATGTGTAGAGGAGATGCAAGAAAAAGTGTTGTTGAATGATCCAGTGAATTCAAGCTTGATGCATTCTTTGGAGAGTGAAGAGTTGGATGGAGTAGAAGAAAAATGGATAGCAGCTGTGGAGAAGGGATGCGAAGAGGAGAATCTAAAGCAAGAGAGAACTATTTTACAAGAGGGGAATTGAAATCTAAACTTAAACCCCTTCCTCCTCATTCAAAGTATGTATTTTTGGAAAGAGAAGAAAAACCAGTGATATTTCTTCTTTGTTGACAGGTACTGAAGATGAGACACTGCTCAAGGTGTTAAAAAACACAAAGAAGAAATAGGATGGGAGATAGCGAATTTGAAGGGTATTAATCCAAGTTATTGCACACACCGAATTCCTATGTAGAAGGATTACAAACTGGTCGCTCAACCCCAAATAAGGCTCAATCCAACTATGCAAGAGGTTGTAAAGAAAGAGGTACTCAAACTACTTGATTCAGGTATAATCTATCTGATCTCTGATAGTAAATGGGTTAGCCCAGTGCAATGTGTCCCTAAGAAAGGGGGAATGATAGTGGTAAAAAATGAATTGGATGAACTCATCCCAACTCGAACGGTCACGAGTTGGAGGGTGTGCATAGACTATAGGAGATTGAATCATGCCACTAGGAAAGATCATTTTCCATTGCCATTCATTGATCAGATGTTAGAGAGGTTAGCTGGTAATAGGTTTTATTGTTTCTTAGATTGGTATTTGGGATACCTGTAAATCCCCATAGCCCCTGAAGATCAGGAGAAAACAACCTTTACCTGCCCTTATGGCACATTCGCCTATAGAAGGATGCCTTTTGGCTTGTGTAATGTGCCAACTACATTTCAGTGGTGCATGATGGCAATTTTTCATGATTTTATAGAGAAATTTATGGAGGTATTCATGGATGACTTTACCATTTATGGGCTAGACTTTGAGAGCTACTTAGAGCATCTCGATTTAGTATTAGGTAGGTGTAAGAAGACCAACTTAGTGCTAAATTGGCAAAAATGCCACTTTATGGTAAGAGAAGGCATAGATTTGGGACACAAGATTTCTGAGAAGGGGATTGAGGTGGACAAAGCAAAGATAAAGGTTATAGAGAAGCTTCCACCACCAACCAATGTCAAGGGAGTTAGGAGTTTCTTAGGGCATGCAGGTTTCTATCAAAGGTTTATTAAAGATTTTTCAAAAATTGCAAAACCTTTGTCGAATTTGTTAATGAAAAATGCTTCTTTTGAATTTAATGATGAATGTTTATTGGCTTTTGAATTGTTGAAGCAAAGACTTATTTCAGCTCCAGTGATCATATCTCCAAATTGCAATTTGCCCTTTGAGCTAATGTTTGATGTGAGTGATTTTGCAGTGGGAGCAGTGCTCGAACAAAGGCGAGAGAAAGTATTTTGTGCTATTTATTATGCAAGCCACACTTTGATAGGAGCTCAAGTTAATTACACCACAACTGAAAAGGAGCTTCTTACCATCGTATTCACTTTTGAGAAGTTTCGACCATATTTACTTCGAGCAAAAATTGTGGTGTGGTCTGACCATACAGCACTAAGGCATCTCTTTTCTAAAAAGGAATCCAAGCCAAGATTTATAAGATGGGTACTCCTCTTGCAATAATTCGATTTAGAGATCAAAGACAAGAGGGGAGCATAGAATCATGTGGTGGATCATTTGTCAAGATTGAAGCATGATCATGTTGAGAAAGGGGAGATTATGGACTTATTCCCTGATGAGCGTATTTGTGCATTATTTGTTTGTGAAAGCTCTGTACCTTGGTTTGCTAATATGGCAAATTTTCTCACAAGTGGTTATATGCCAAGGGACTTCATGTGGCAACAAAGAAAGAAGTTGCAAGCCGATGCAAAGCATTACATTTGGGATGATCCTTACCTTTTTCGTCTTTATACTGACCAAGTGACAATAAGGTGTATTCCCAATGAAGAGTAAGCATAAAGTATTCGAGCCTGTCAAGTGGAGAAGCTGGTGGACATCATGGACCTAATAGAAGGATATCAAAGATTCTCTCTTCTAGATTTTATTGGCCCACCTTATTTAATGATGTTAAATTGTTCATTTAAACTTATGATCGATGTTAAAGGGTGGGAAATATAACTATGAGAGATGAGATGCCATTGACCAATATGCTTGAGGTTGAAATGTTTGATTTGTAGGGAATAGATTTCATGGGACCTTTTCCAGTTTCTTATGGGTTTGAATATATCCTAGTGGCAGTAGATTATGTGAGTAAGTGGGTAAAAGCTGTAACCACTAGGACTTGTGATGCAAATGTTGTCCTAAAATTCTTGAGAAAGAATATATTCACCCGTTGTGGAGCCCCGAGAGCTATCATTAGTAATGGTGGGAAACACTTTGTTAACCACCAATTCAAGACTTTGTTGAAAAAATTTGGAGTGAGACATAAAATCACTACCCCATACCATGCCCAAGCCAATGGCCAAGTTGAAGTGTCCAACCGAGAGTTAAAAGCCATATTGGAGAAGACTGTCAATGCATTTAGGAAGGATTGGTACCTTAAGCTAGATGAAGCTTTGTAGGCATACAAGACAACCTTTAAGACACCAATAAAAATGTCACCTTTTAGGTTAGTGTTTGGCAAGTCCTGTCATCTACCTGTGGAATTGGAGCATAAGGCTTATTGGGCTACTAAGTTCTTAAATCTTAATCTTGAGAATGCAAGAAAATGTAGGTCCTTGCAGTTAAACGAGTTGGAAGAAAATCGATTCTGGGCCTATGAACATGCGAAGATGTACAAGAAGAACACAAAGAAGTGGCATGATTGTAAAATTGCCAAGAAATAATTTGTGCTAGGAATAAAGGTACTTCTTTATGATAACAGATTGAGGTTGGTTCTCGAGAAATTGAAATCAAGGTGGAGAGGACCATTTGAGGTTGTCGAAGTCTCAAGCTATGGAGCAGTAACCATCAGACATTCGGAAGAAGGTCATAGGCGTGAGTTCAAAGTAAATGCTCACCGATTGAAGCCATATCTCGATTCCAATTATGAGGCTACATCAGTGATCCTTACTTTAGAAGATGATCCATGAGAGCTATGAAAGTTGAGCTAGTGACTTGTTAAACCCATAAATTTTTCTTATCCTTTAACTCAATTACTTTTCTTTTCAATTTCTCTTTAATTTCTTGCAAGTTTATCATTTTTAGTGTTATGTATTGTGTCTAGAGTTTGGTTATTAGTTGTTGTTGTTAGGTGATTTCATTGAGGAGAGGAATAGTTTTAATAGGGCAAATTTTTAGTTGGGCACGGCTGAGACAATTAGTCCCATCCGTAGCCCTTTAAAATTTTTTAAGAGATAGAAGTGTGGCACAGCTGAGACAAAATGTCCCAGCCATGGGCAATCGTGTGTTTTAGATCCAGAAGAGGGGCACGGCTGAGACAATTACTCTCATCCATTGCCTTCTCTGTGCCATGTTCTAGTTGGAGTCCAAAAGGTAGGCACGACTGAGACAATTAGTCCCAACCGTGGCAAAAAAAAAATTAAAATTTTAAAAAATTTGAAAAAAAAAATCCAGTTGGGACATGGTTGAGACAATTAGTCCCAGCCGTGCCTTTTGGCTCATTTCAAATCCAGTAGGGTGGCATGGCAGAGACAAATTGTCCCAGTCGTGCCTTTCATTTTAGCAAAACGGGGAGTTTTGATTTGAAGCTTGCAACGGCTGAGACAAACTGTCCCAGCCGTGCCTCTTTGAATAACTATCGAATTTGTTTCATTTTTAAACCGATTTTTGCCCCTCTTTCTCATTTTTTCACCTCTCCTCTGCATTTTTTCTTCCTTATTCTGGGATTCTCTCTCCATTTTTGCTTCCACTCTCTCTCTCCCTTCAAGAAACAGGTAAATCTCTCTTCTCTCCTTTCTTTGTTATTGGTTTAGTGTTTGTTTTGTTTGAGTTTTGTTGATTTTCTTTTTCTCCCTTGTTAAATCTGAGATTTTGTGTTCCCATCCCCTTGCTCTTGCCTTTTTCATTGTCATTCTTGGATTATATGTTGTTTATGGTTTATTTTTGGTTCGTTTTATGCCTTTTTGGTTGTCTATTTGTTGCAAATTACTTCGCCCACCACTTGTTCGATGAAATGCCAAAGAGAGGTAAGTACATTTTTGTTCTCTTTAATTGTCACAAATTCTTGCTTCTTTTCTTTGAAATTATGGATGGTTATGAATGTTGGCATGTGCTTGGTTAATTTTATACATTCTTGTGTGTATTTTGTTGCTAAACAAACTTCGCCCGCCACCTGTTTGATAAATTGCCCAAGAGAAGCAAGAAGAATTTTTCTGTTTTAGTTGATATGTTGCTTGCCCTTGTTTGCCTCACACTCATGCTCAAGAAATATTTACCGTATTTTTATGCTAACAAATGGTAGAGAAGATTAATATCGGAGTTAGGCAATTGTATGTGCTCGGGCCATGTTTGTTGAGTTTTTGGTTGTCTCTAGCTCAATTGCATATGCTTTAATTTGTGTTTTGGTTCCAGTATTCTTGTGATTAATCAACTTGTATTTGTTTATTTTTATTGCTTATGTTTTAGACAGGTTAATTGTTTTATTTTACTGTTTAAGTGCTTTGTTTTGGCTTTAAGGATTATATGTTGTGTTGTTGTGTTGCAGGCGAAATGGCACCCAAAAGATCTCATCCTGACACTGGTGCTTCATCATCTGGCCCTCAAGGGTCCTCAAAGGTTAAGGTTCTAGCATGGGTTCCCTCAGATTTTATAGATTGGTGGGCCATCTTTTGCAAGCACGAGTATCTAGCTACCCTTCGCCTCAATACGAAAGTTATGGCGGAGTTGGGCTTCAGGAATGAATTGGATAGATTGTTTAATGGTGTAGGTTGAAAAGTCTTCTAAGAGCAGAATGAAAAGGTATACCCTCATTTGGTTTGTGATTTTTTTAGCACAGCTAATATCAAAATGGGAGTGGATAGTTATGATGATCCATGCCATATGAGTTTTTGGCTCTGCGGTAGTCCATATCAGATGACCTTCAATGCATTTTCTAAAATCTTGGGTTTCGATCAACATGCTGCCCGGGACATTACTCATCTAAACAAATAGGAAATCTGGATGGGAATTTGTGATCCCGAGGATCCTACATATTTTAACCCCAAGAATACCAAGGCCCACCACTTGAGGGATCATCCATTGAGAATTATGCATCAGTATTTGGCCTTGGCCTTCTTTAGCCATCTTGGTGGGCCCGAAAATGTTAATACCAGTGAGGCCACCATTCTCTATGCGATGTATAATGGTATTAAGCTGAATGGGGCTGCTTTCATTGTCCATAAGGTCTTGGATTTTTGCTCATTCCCAAAGAGGGATTCGAAGCTAACAATGGGAGGGTTTGTAACCACTTTGGCCCGTTTTCTTAACCATATGAGGTTAGGTGTTGCAGTTGACAAGCCAATGATCATTGATCGAAAAATGTTGTGAAATATGGCTATACTGATTGACGACCCTCGCTTTCCAGGGCAAGGACATTTGGTGGTTTCGGAGAGGGCTTTATATTGAGCAGTTGTGCACAAGGGAACCACGAAATTGGAGCGACCTAAAGCTGAAGCATCTGCCTTATCCTCTAAGTAATACGCTGCTCTTAATACTCGACTTGACAGTATATCTCAGAGGATGGACTCAGGGTTCACATCCATTATGCAGCGGATGGACGACATTGTTATAGCTCTTGGGATGCTACAATCCCTGTTTGACAACTAGTTCCCGCCTCCACCGCCACCTTCCTCGCCATGATTTCAAGGATTTTTTTCCTCCACTCATCACTCCATTGTTGTTTTTACTCTTTTGATCTTTTGCTAGGGACAGCAAAAGCTTTAAGTGTGGGGTGAGGGTTTGAGGATGAAGACTGTTTCACTTAGTTTTTTTGTATTTGCTTTTGATGTTATTTCTTTCTAGTTATGGGATGTTTCTTTTTTTAGTTTTTGTTGCTGTGTTATGACTATAGTTTGCTAACCGAATGTCTTTCACGTTTTTCATCTTCTTCATAGTTTTTATCTTGGTTGTTTGATTTTGGTTTTAGTTCTCTTCTTGTGTGTTTGATAGTTGCATTACATTTTGCATTCCTTTAATGTCGATTTAGTTTAGTTTCTTAGATTGTTAATTACTCTTGCAATTAGCCTGAGCTTGCCAGCTAATCTTGTTTTGAATCAATTTGAACTACTTATTTAGGATGTATGAGTAGCCAGAGAGTAATAGTATTGTATAGGGAAGTTCTTCTTTTGAATTGATCTCAATTAATTGTATACCATTCAATTTCTAACTTAATGAGCACAGTAGGCTAAGTTTTATGAAATAAAAACCAGTGAGTAAAAGCATTCGAGTGAAGAAATTTTGGAATAGTTAGAACCTTCCTTATCACCCTTCAAAATGAATATTCAACTCAGATAAGATTAGGATATGACCCAGACAACCTTCTTTGGTAACCAATTTTTAAATGAATTTTGACCTACCCTTAGTAAATTCTACCATTGTTAGCCCTTTTGAGCTTAATTGGTATGCTAAAAGCATACTATTTAATTTTTCTTAATTACACTTTTGCTATACCATGCAGCCTAAAATGCCTTTATCTATCCCACTTTGGAATTGGCCACTCTAGGTTGGGTAATGAAATTTGCATGTTAGGTTTGATAAATTTTTGATTATCAGTTCAGAAGTAAAGGGAAGTTGAAGTTTTTTTCGGGATTATTGAGCCTAAACATTCTAAATATCTTGGGAAGAGGTTAATAAACAATTAGTGTTTTTGTTGCCCTTTTTAATAAGTGAATGAATATGTAAAAAAAATCAGTTATTATGCTGCAGAAAATAAGTGTGAGGTACCTAGTATTTTTAGGAAGTGTCATTTATCTTGCTTCCTACAATTTTGAGAATCCAACTAATGTCCTAAGATTAGTTTTCCCTTCTTACAATGATAGAGCATGGATTTTGAAGGAGTTATTTTCTTGAGAAAGTTAGGTGGGTTGTATTTCGGGATAGTGTGGCTAATTCTGTTTTGCTAACCTTATCAAAAATTTTTGGAACCTTTGCCCAATCCCCATTACAACCTTAATGTAAGCCCTGGTGATCCTATTTTGTTTTGAGTTATTTTGTGGAGATGACCCTTGTGGTTCAGGTGCTAAAGGAGAGGCTTATGACTGTTCTAATTTGCAAGCGCAAAATTGTTGTAATTCTCTGTTTGCTTTATTGCTAAAATTCACTGGTAATTTTGGTTTGTGAAAGAAAATAAATCTGTTTTACCCTCGCACACACACACAAGAAATTGTATGGTATAGATCAGTTTGAGTCTTTTTAATTGAATTCTTCATCTGAGTGTCTTCTACTAAGTGTTGCTATAATCTCTCTAAATTTGCTTGTTCTTATGTGGAGTTTGAATTTTCAAGATTGTGGATGACTCGTTTACTCGAGGGCGAGCAAAAAAGCTAACTGTGGGGTAGTTGATAATCTTGTTTTTAGTGTTTATTTTCTGGATAATTTTGTGCGTTTTAGTGTCTCATCTTGCATGCTTTTAGTGTTTCAAGGCTAAAATATTGTTTCTTATGTTTATTTTAGTTATTTTGATTAATTTAAAGTTTTTGGGTGATAAATGGTCTTAAATTTCAATTTATGCAAGAAATTTTGCTAAGGCATGGCTGAGACAAACTGTCCCAGCTGTGTCCAATGCAGATGGAAAAAACTCACCGTTTCACAAATGGCCACGACTGAGATAAAGTGTCCTAGCCATGCCTAATCTAGCAGTCAAAGTGCACTATTTCATCAAAGGTCGCGGCTGAGACAAACTATCCCAGCCATGCCCTTTTTTTCTGTCGTGGCTAAGACAAAAGTGTCCTAGCCATGGCCTCTTAGACAACTCTATAAAAGCTGCGAAATTTTCTGCTTAAAAAAGCCTTTTCTAGGGTTTCGTGCTTAGAGTGTTTAGGTAGAGTAGAAAACATAGTTTTTCATACTTTATGGGTTTTTCATACTTAGATTTTGAGTTTTACTTGTAAAAATTACACTTTTAACTTAGTTTTACTTTAAGAACACAAAGATAGTCATAGATTTAGCTTCTAGTTGTGAAGATTTCAACTTACAATCAAGGTCTTATTTAGAGAAGAAGAGGAGGAGCTTCATTCAACTTCAAATCTTCAGCTTCAAATGCATTTTATAGTTTGCACTCTTACTTTGTTCATTTTTTACAATATGGATAGTGAGTAGTTATCTTTGTTGCTTGGCGAAGCTTTGAATCCCCTACTCACAATGTGAATATTGAGCATATTTTGAGTTTACATGAATGAATGGTTTATTTCATTGTTACTTATTTATATTTCATGGGTTTTCAATCTATTGAGTTAATTTCCATACATGGATGAATGATGTTCATCATATATCTTTGAATGTGTATTGAGTCTAGTGGATTGAAGTCTATGAATAATCTTGCTAAGTTTTTCTTTCATGAATGTTAAAATGGAATTCTAAATGTGCAGTAATTGTGATTTTAGGACTAGAGTGTGGAGTGAAATAGATGAGATTTGGGTTGTTTCGCTCCAGAATGGGAAGACAAACCAAACTTAAGATGTTAGACCTGTGCATATGCTAGTTGTTGGGCTGGCTCCGGAATTGGAAGTTTAGCAATTAGAATAGCTGGCTTCAGAATGGGAAGCTTGGGTTAAGAGGGTTATCCTGAATTTGTTCATGTATACTTTAAGATAAAATTAATTCACAATGGGTATGGGGTGGATGAGTGAACCTAAGCAACATTTTAATTTCTATACATTTTCATACTTGTTGATTTTTCTGAATTAAATACATACTCAATTTGCTATTATTAGAATTAAATTTCCTTTCATTACATATTTTAGTTTTTAATGTGTACATTATACAAATTAAACAACTCGTGGGAGTGAGACGCAGTTCAGGGAGCATCATGTTTTTGCTATTTCTTCCTTTTTTTCTTTTTATCTTCTACAAGTATTATTTAATTATTTTCATTATTTTCTTCATTTTTATTTATTTACCTCTTAGTATATAAACTAGACTGTAAAACTTTAGTTTAGGCATGATGGATGTAACCACCCTATATTTTGTCTCTATTATTTTATTTTTATTAGTTAAAATTCATTAATGCCTTGTATTTTAAGTTTTGTAAGTTTAAACATCAAACCTCTTTGCATGACACTGTAAATAATTAAAAGCCTTATGTATGAGCATGTAAACCCATAATTTTCTCTTTTTTAGCAATAATACATAGATGACCTTGGTGTTTTTGGAAGCATATTTGTATCATAGTTGTGGTTACACCAAGTGCTATTATCTTGGATTTGCATTAGTTGATGGCCATTGATGGCCTAAGTTATTTTTTTACTCCTTATGTATAGAGGGCAGTCTCATTCCTAGACAGAATGCTATCAAAATTTTTAATAACTTGAATTTGTATTGTTTGGTGGCCGTGACGGCCTATGGTTATTGTTTATCTTTAAATACATTTCTTATACAGGGGGCAGTCTCATCCTTAGTCAGGATGCTATCAAGAATTTTATTTGAAATTCTATTAAAGCTTGTGATACATCTTTTGTCTCATTTTCTTTGTGCACAATTGTTAAAACATGTCAAACACTCCTAGTGTAGATTAGCAATAAATATTTAGCTCAATATTATTCTTATAAATTCTGACATTTTTACTTACTTGTGGTTTAAGTTAGCTCTAAAATTAACAAATAATATTTCTCGCAGGATGCCTTATAAGACTGCACATCCGCAACCACCTCGACCAATACCATATTACATCACACCTACATAGGTTAGAAGATATCAGGCCTTATTGCAGGTCTAGTATAGATCGAGTAGATTTATGTCCAAGTAGTTCCTCTAGGATTTCGGACTGCAACATAAGGCTGACTAACTCCTAGCCAGGGCAGGCTGGATAGACTTTTTTGCCCTAACCTATAGGACATATCCAGATGTCACCAAAGAGGTCCTCACCACTAAAGAGTATGAAGGATACTAGTGTTCAGACACACATAAGGGGGTTATACAGTTTTGGGCCTTAAGCACACACTACAGCATTATGAGGCACAAGTTTGTTGAGGCTATGGGCTTTTTGAGCAGGCTGGGCATAGTTACACTACATAAGAAAATGGATAGGGACCAATGGGCAATAGTAACATTATTAGAAGCCATCTACCGCTACATATACCTCTAGAGGGTTTTGTCTGCTTCATACCTAGGATGCATGAAGAGTCTAGGTAACTTTACTTTTATGAATATTGCTAGTTTGTGAGGCATGTAGAAAGGGCAATGCATAAACATTACACATGAGATTATCGCGACATTGGTTAGGGTAAGCAGTTTGCCAGGGACCTAGGTATGCGTCAAAGGTGTTATTAGAGATTACTAATATCTCTTGGATTAGATGAGGATCGATTTGTTGACCTAGTTCTAGAGGGCATTCATATCAACTTATAAGCAGCAATCACGATAAGTATGGTAAAGCCTATAGAAAGGCATGAGGGTCAGTACAGACTGTTTACTATAATAGAGACTCGACAGAGGTACGACCTCGATCCTATAATGCTGGAGGTAAAAGCAAAAGGGGATGCCCTGGGTCACCCACTAAAGGAGGAATCAGTAGAACTACAAGTACCACTAGTATAGCCGCCTAAGCATGAGGACCAAGCAGAGTAAGTAAATGGGCCATAAAAGCCATGAGGGGCAGACATAGACTCCAATTATGAGTTCGACATATAGGTCAATATACAGGACCTCTTAGGTGGCTTACCACATACCACAATATGCCTCAGATCTCCAGCCATGAGGAGGTTTTCTCCTTATGGACACCTAGGAGCATCATCTTCTTCGGTTACTCCACCTTCTGAGCACCCGAAAGCCTCTATATCGATAACCCCTTCACCTTTTATTTTACCATCATTGGTATAAGCACCTTTACTCCCTCCATCCGATGATACTTCCAGGAGGCTGGCAGCATTAGAGGATGTCGTTAGATGCCAGGAGCAAACATTACAGGTAGTGTAGTCTCTATAGACATTGCTAGCTACTATCCAGACACTACAGACAGAGGTACGGGGTCTCAAAGTAAACATAGAGGCTGTAGGCTGTAGGTTTGATGACTCCTTATAGGTAGTGGATGGATTCCTCACTCAGATCAGAGAGTAGGGGGACCAAATTGAAGGTGAGGTTATTAGGGGTAAATAGGATGTGGTTGAGACGGACGAACAGCTGAGGAGGCAAATCGGGAATGTGAAAGGTGACCTGATGAGATACCTAGAATGCCACTTTAGAGCTATTCTCGAGGTAGGACAGGGGTTAAAGAGGTTAGTAGGGGTGATAGCATAGATCCTATAGCCCTTGACGACAGCATTACCTAGCTTTAGATTTGTGTTCGAGTAGGTAGTAAAGCAACCACCAGCAACACCTTAGGTTATGGCTCTAGCTAGACCACTAGCTCCTAGACCTCCATTAGGGCCGGCTTACCGCAGAGCACTAGGGCCGGCTTAGTAGGTTGTATTATATTTAGAAAGTTATTATTTTCTTTAGAAAATTTTTATGTATATAAAGATAAAACATGTATTTATTTAATTTGAGCATATATTTTGTGTTTATGATTGCTTTCATTTAGGCCTGACACTAAGAGTTAAAAAAAAAAGAAAGAAAAGTTGAAAAAAAAAGAGAGATGAAACCAACAATAAAATATATAAGTAAAATGGCAAGATATAACTGCAAGTAAGGAGAAAAAGAAAAAGAAAAAGCACAAAAGAACAAATTCAATAAACAATGCACTAACATTTATTATTTTTCACATTAGGTAGTCAAAACCCCACCAGGGGGCATATATTTACTCCTTCAACGACAAGGAATAAAGGCACCCATCTCCACCATAAATAATTACCCAAATAGGGGTCTATTCACTACAAACTAGAGCAACCTTCACCCTTTACCAAGGCATGAGATGTTTCAATCTAAACACAGGGTGTCACAAGGCTGATGTTCACAACAAATAACTATTAGATAAGAGGTATTGGGCAATTTGCCAGAATGGTCTCCAGCATCTTAGTGACTCTTCACATATGCATATTTTCTAGAATCGTCTCTAGCACTTTAGCGACTTCTCACAAACACGTATTTGTTAGAAATCTCCCTAGTGTACAAATGCTTATTTGTTAAAAATCTCCCCAATAAAACATTGATGCAAGAGAGAAACACCCATACTTCACAAAGGCGATCAACCAACGAGTTAGTTAAAAGTCAATACCAATCAAATATTACTCTAATCACCTCACTTGATGTTGTAGGTCAACTCTAATTTCAGTTAAGTAAAATAAGTTGTTCTGATTCTATAATGGCCTCAACATCGGGTCAGTCATAAATAGTATTTTTCGGTAGTGAATAGTACTTTTGGGGCTAAAAAACACACCTGAAGATGAAAAATATTTTATTTAACCATCGAAAAATATTGGTCACAATGAGTCCGAGTTGAAATTTGAAGTTAAATTAAGAACATATAGGCCTCCAAAAGTCAAAAATATGAAAAATGAAGTGGTTTGGTTCAAAGGTTAATTAGGTTGACCTAGATTTGATCGAGCCTTTAAAATAGCAAATGAACTCAAAAAAATTTCAAAAATTACAGATATATCTAAATTATATGTAAAATATTTTGGCTATAAAAATTTAATTTTTTGGTGACATCGATAATTATCGAATTGGACCGATATGATTAAATAAGACCAAAAATGAATTATGATTGAGCTAAAATTTTGTGTACAACCTATTTCTGACCTGATAAGAATGATAGTATCAAAATTTGAGTGATTTAGAGATTGGAAAGTGAGAGAATTGCGGGAAAATGGCATAGTGGGTTTAAATCGAGTTATTAGGCCTTGGTTAAACCAAAGCCTAATCCATTTAACCCCTATAAAAGCCAGTTAGCAGAAGATTTTTGGGCAGTTGAACTCACCTCCTCAGCCTCTCTTCTTCTTCTTTCTTGGCTGAACCACCATAGGTGGAATTCTCTCAAGCTTTCTTTAAATCTCTCTCTCTTTCTCTCCAAATGTAAGCATCCTAAGTGGTATTTGATCCCTATAGAAGGTTAATTAAGCTTTTATCTCTTGATTAAAGGAAGATAACCAAGAGGAATCAAATGGAAAAGCTAAGGGTGTCAAATTGAGGTAAGAGAAAACCATGGTTTTAAATTTATTTTAGGGTGCCTAAAAGTGTTTTTAGGTGCCTAGAGTTTATTTATGAAGATAATTTGAGCATTTGAGATAATAAGGTAAAGGTCCTTATGTTAAAGAACTTGGCCCTTTGCAGATTCTCAAGGTGGTGGGCAATCTTCCAAGGCCAAAGGTAAGGAAAATGAACCTTAAAAAGAGCTTAGCTTGTGAGAAAGTTTAGTGACTAATTAATCCTTTTATTTCCTTGAATTTGCATAAATTTCCTATATGTATCTTAGGGAAAATTATGAAAAATGCATGTATAATTGAAATTGACCATAGAATAATGATTTAGGGCCTTGAATATAACTAACTAAATGCTTAAATAGATTAAAGAGGAAGTGTAGGGTGGATGTCCTTTGTTGGCCTAATGGTACCCTAGTAAGAATCAAAGTATATTTTGTGAATTTTTTATGATTTGTGTTATAAAATTAACCTAAAACTAAAGAATTGTGTCCATAAATTTTTATAGAATTTATAGAAATTATATGAGTATTTTTAAGAAAAATATTAGATTATGTATATAGTATATTTGTTGAATTAAGATAAAATAATTTATTAACAAAGTGGAAAATGGTGAATTATGATTAAATAATTCACAAACTATACAAAAGTATTGGAAAATTTGACTGACTGTGTTACTGAAATTGTCAAAAATCTAAAAAGTGAAGTAAAAAATAAATGAATTTTGCCCTTAGTAGTAGTCAGGTGGTCTAAATCTTACTCAGCATGTGATTTCTAGCCATAGGGACACCTATATCGCGTTGCAAGTTATGGTGACTTGTTTTGCTATGATAGGATCGTATGATCTCCCATAGTATCTAATCTATTCTGTGAGAAATGGTCTCTTGGGGTCATTTTTCAGTCTACATTATGGCCCTGTGGGGTCCATATCCCGTATATATGGTTTGATGATTTCTATCAGGATTATACTAATGGCATAAAATGTAAAAAAGAGCTAAAAGTGCAAAAAGATAAGTAAAAATGAAGTTTATAGTGAAAAAGGACCTAATTAAAAAGGAATAAAAAGTTTAGGGGCAAAAATGATAAAGTATTGATTAAAGAGGGTAAAATGATAATTTAAAGAGCAATTAGCCTAAAAATGAACTTTTGAAATTTTAGAGGACTAAAATGTAATTTTACATGAAAATGATAAAATAAGGGTTAATTGGTAATTTGTATGCCAATTACTAGATTGAAAATGAAAAATAAGTAACTAATGGCAATTTTATAATTAAATGAATAAATAAATATTTAATGGTATTTAATTGAAATTTAATGAATTTTTGTATAATTAATATAATTATGCTCGAGTGGGAAATACCTTGATTTTTAGTAACCACTAAGCATATTTAATGCTCAGCACATAGTTGTTGCTACGTGTAGGTTCTGAAGGTAAAGAGGAACACTAGTACATAAAAGAGCCCATCTTGCAAGAAAGAAGATAATTAAGAAGATTAAATTTTGGCATGTATATATATATATCTGTGTGTGTGTGTGTGTATGAATATGTATCTTGTAAATATACTTAACAAGAAGTGGATTTTTGTATGGACATATTGATGAATGGGATAATATATATTGCTTATAAATTGTTGTGCCCCTGAGGGGCTGTGGCTTATCTACTTTTCAGGTTGGTTAGGCAAATTTTTAAGACATTATATTACCGAAATTTTAATTGGTGAATAGTAAATTAGACAGTTATAGGTCAATCGGCAAGTTTAACTTGTTATTCATATTATTGATAAAAATGAATTGGTAGTTAAGAATTTTAATTATTTGGAAAAACAATTTTGACTTATCGCTTTAGACAACAGTCAAAGTTATAGTATAGGTGTTATAGATTCTACATGCCCCGAGCACTAATCAAACACATCCAATCTACCTGATTCTACATGCCCTAAGCGCTAATCAAGGAAAATCTTCTTTCTTGTCTCAATTGAACAAGCCCTAAGTGCTAATTGGACAAGTGAAGACTCGCAGCCTTTAACGGAGTTGGTCTCAAGCCATCTCAATTCTACATATCCCAAGCACTAATCAGATGCATTTAGATAACCTAATTCTGTAGGCCCTAGGTGCTAATGAAATGCATTCAGATAACCTAATCCTGCATGCCTCAGGTGCTAATCGAGTAGTCAATCTAGGTTTAACACATCAATAAACTGATGTTAACTGCCCGAATTAGGGTCAACGCGTCAACAAGCTGACGATAACTACCCAGCCAAGAGACTCACTACCTCAGAAGGTACGTATTTTAATCAACCAAGAGATTTGCTATCTTAGGTATGCGTCTTTTTCATTTCACTCAGAATTTTGGCTCACTTAGGCACTAGTGCACTAGTTTCCAAAAATTAGGGGTAGTTGTAGACACTGTGACTCGAGGCAACCTAGATCAAGGTTACTCGATGATGAGGAAATAGCATATTACTGACAATAGGTTTGGATCTCAAAGCTCTGATCGTGAATTTCTCATTTTTTCTCAAAGATTCTTCATGATTTTCCAAGCGTTTTCAAATGTTTTCAAGTGTTTTAATAAAATTAGAATAAAAACCTAATTTTGAACCTTTAGTAGTGGCAGATATTAGTGTGAGCCCTAGCCCCAATGCTTTGTAATAAAAAACTTTAATTAATAAAATGAGGCAATTGTTTTATCTATTGTATTCCTGTGCATATTAATTGATAAAACTATCCAAGAATGTTGTTTCAGTTTAAGTTATCATGTGTGAGGCACATGGTTGTAAGACCTTGAAATAAATGAGACTTCATTCTAAATATCCCTAGTCAGTCATTGTTATGGGAATAATAATGAATTAAGACTAGTATGCTCTCTCTGATATTATGAGTTCTGTCTTATGGATCATTAGGACAAGAGTGTCAATCAGAGATCATAGATCCATGTTAAAGAACATGGTATCTGGATTCGATCCGCTCATGAGGGTACAAGTCATAAGTGTTTCTCATATGCAAGTTTTGTATCGAAGTTCTTAGACCTAAAATCTCTATGAAACTCTTTATGAATTAATGTGTGCTTTGACATACACCTAACGTGCTCGTAACAGAGTGACAAGTACGAGTATGATTGGGTATGCATTGATTCGTGTTAAAGAACATGAGAGAAGTGAAGGGATTACCCCTCTCAATAAGAGAGAAAATACCATCAGCCGCTTGATCGGTGAACTGAGAAGTGTATGGCCATACTGAGATGAAATAATGAGTAATCATTATTTATCTGAGAGTTCAGTGTCACTGGAAGATCAAGAAAGGAATTAATATATATAAGGATGACTAGTTCCATGCCTTATATTAATTCTGATATTTATGGGTAAGGGACTATGCAAAATTGTATTAGGTCACTAAATGCCATATGCATTTTCATTTAATTTGGAATGCTATAATATATCTTGCTAGAGAATATATATAGCCTTTGAATTAATTTAGTAATTCATTGCCAACATTAAATGGACCTATAGGATCACACACAAAGCATTGGGCTTAAAATATTTAAATAAAATATTGGGCATTAATTTGGGCTTTTAATTAAAGTCAAATTAATGTGTGTAATGGGTTTTAAAATTGCTATTGGACCTTGGTCCATGAGAGAGAAAAATTCAGCCCACAAGGTTTAATTTCAATTAATTAATTATCTTGTATTAATTAAGTTAATTGAGATTAAAGCCTAAAAGAATTTTAATTAAATTAAATCATTTAAATAATAGATGAAGTGGCCGAAATTCCAAGATGGAAATCAAGGAATTTTTGCACATTCTCACTTGTTATATTAAGTGATTTTATTTAGTTAAATGTCTTGTGTTTTATTTCAAATTTGAATTTTAAATTCAAAGGAGTTTAAATCAATATTTATTACTTATTTTTAGGAAGTGATTGAAGTTGAATTAATTATCTTGAGATAGTAAAATTCAGATCAAACACTTGCCAAAAGATAAGGATATATATTAAAAAGAAATAAAACCCTAGAGAAGACTAAGCATTTTGGCGTGAAACCCTAGTCTCTCTAGGTTTGGCGTGAACTCCTCTCTCTCTCTCACAAAATTCTTTTACCCAATTTTCACAAGGAGAAAGGATTGTTCCTCATTCTCTTGTGTTCTTGGGTAGTAATAGCAACCTAAGAGAAGTACAAAATCAAATTTTGTAGCTTCAAACCATAGCCATTACACAATACCGTAAAAGAGAGCTAGCAATCTCTATTTTAAGCCGTCGATGCAATTGTATGTGTGAGAATAGAGGGAGTGGCGTAAAAGGCTGTTCATTGGCATTGGTGATCAAGATCTAACATGGATAAAGTCATCTCGGTTGCTGGTCATCACCAAATTCAAGTTTTAAAAGGCATCCAAAGTTGTAAGTTTTAAAACCCTAAAATTGCATGTTTCGATTCTTGTCATGGAATTGTTTGGCATGTATGATCGTTTTTATCGTTTTTCCGCTGCACGATTACCATGAACACATCATGTCATATTCCATCAGTGGTATCAAAGCCTAAACATGCTTATTTTAGTGCTTTAGATGCATGAAAAAAAATTAATTAAAAATCATCATTATGAAAACATGCAAATCTGAAATTTTCTGTTTTGAGTTTTCTGCATTGTTTTGGTGTAAAAATGATTTTAATTGATTAGATAGGTATTATAATTAATATGACATGTTAATATACTGTCCTAAGATGTTCTAGGAGCTATTAATGGTCAGATTTAATTGCTAATACCTGATGGTACATGTTAATATTAAAACTAGGTGCATTTTGGCATGTTAATTGTAAGTTTAACAACTAGTTTTAAATATTAAATGTAAAAACGTTTTTGGAATGTTTGTAAGTGATTTTTAAAGATTAAATATCAGGTCTGGACATGTTTTAAATTTAGTTTTAATTCTGGTCCATGACAATTTAATTGATTAATTTTAAAATCACTTAAAACTATGACTAGTTTGTGTTTGTTACATCTTTAATCAACATTGTTTGTTTTGTTTTGATTAAAATGGTAAAAACACATTTAGATTAAAATGGTACAGAATATTAAATCAATATTTATGACCTTATTTAATTTATTAAATGACTCATAAAATTGTTTTAAGTATTTGTGCATTTTTGTGGCATCACATAAGCATTAAACAACTAGTTTTGTTGTTTGTTTGTTTTATATGCATGCCGTGTATCATATATATATGTTCTTCATGATTTTATGTCTCAATTCATGTTAGCACATATTATATGTATTTTTAATGTTTATGGGCTGTAAGACATAAAATTAAAAATGGCAAAATTGGAAATTATACTAGAGTTGATTTATGGCACAAATCTAACTAGTTTGTGTTTTGGGCTTTTAAGAGAACCTATTCAATAAGAGGATTTAGTCCATTGGGCTTCGGCCCAGGCCCATCACGGGGTCGTCTCTTAAAGGTTCAAGTACACAATTTCCATTAATGGGCTTGGCTAAATTAATTAAAATTGGACTTTGTTTGATCCATGAATGCTATGTATATTTATTTGCTTGTTTGGTGTGATGAATGGATATGCATGGTGCATTCATAGGCCCTGAGTTTTTATAATTAAATATGGCCTGCGTGCCATTATATTTTATTGTAAAAGTTTCATTTATTTCTTAGAATAGAATTTATTTGAAGACTTTGTAAATCGAGACGAAGCCCACCGGAGTGGAGAAGCACAACTCGAAGATTCTTATGTAATAGTATAGAATCTTAGTTATAGGTTTTTGGGCCCATGTTTGTCACGCTTTACTTTATGCAATTACAAATATGCATGCTATGTATGGATGACAAAGCGTATGCCATGTAAGCCGTAATAAAATGAATTCCTAAAAAATAGTAAGTCACAAAGTTGCCTTTCTAATTCGAAACATGTCAAGGCATCGATCATCGGTCACGTAGACTAGGAGTCTTAGATGCACGCGATTATCTTTGTGAGGCACGGATTGTGAATATAGGTTGGACTTAACATGGAAAGGGATGCCCGAACCTAGGTAACTAATAAATGGGTTTGTGCTATAACATCTTAAGATGTTAGCCCATTTAATCTAAGAGTCATGTACGAGACATGATTGGAGTTTTCCTACCTAAGTAACTTAACTTATTAGGTGTACAAGCTTAGCTTGACTAATAAGTTGTTGTGAAAAGTGGATCTTGGCCCACATTAAAATCACTAACGCGAATTATTTAAGGGGATATTAATTCAGTTTGTGGGATTATGAATAAGACCTCATTTAATCATGCTAAAGTTTATTGTAGATTGAAAATGGCATCTTCAAACAACAATTTCTCATTGCAATCGGTCCTTGAAAAGAACAAATTAAATGGCTCCAATTTCATAGACTGGTCTCAAAACTTAAGAATAGTTCTTAAGCAAGAGAAAAAGTCGTATGTTTTGGATGCACCCTTGCCTGAAGAACCTGACAGGAACGCCTCTACAGTTCAAAAGGAAACTTTTGAGACCAAGAAGAGCGACTCCAATGATGTGACCTGTCTGATGCTGGCCACTATGGTGCCTGACTTGCAAAAGCAATTTATGGACTAAGACGCTTATGCGATCATGGTGCACCTCAAGGAGATGTTCCAAGAGCAAGCTCGTCATAAGAGGTTCGTGACAACAAAGGCCTTAATTTCTTGTAAGATGGCTACGGGTACTCCTGTTAGTACCCATGTACTCAAGATGAAAGGGTATCTTGATACTCTTGAGAAGCTTGAGGTACTAGTGCCAAAGGAATTTGCTACTGACTTGATCATAGGTTCATTGACTGATGATTATGATCCATTCGTGATGAATTATAACATGCATGCAATGAACAAATCAGTCACTAAGCTTCATAGGATGCTTAAGAATGCTGAAGAGAACATTTGAAAGACTAATCCCGTATTGATGATTCAAGGGGCCATTAAGAAGGGACCCGCTAAGGGAAAGGGAAAGGGAAAGGCAAAACCCAAGAATGACCTGGCACGGTTCAAGTCAAGTGGGAGTGCACCTCAGGCCCAATCCAAGCCCAAGGCGCAGAAACTCAAAGAGAGTGAGAGCACTTGCTTCCATTGCAACAAGATAGGGCATTGAAGGAAAAATTGTGCTCTCTTCAAGGAAGAACAAAAGAAAAATGGAGCCAAGGCATCCAGTTCTAGTATTTTTGTTGTTGAAATTAACCTTTCTATTTCTACCACTTGGGTATTGGATACCGGTTGTGGTTCTCATATTTGTTCAAATGTGCAGGGGCTAAGAAATAGGCGGTTACTTGGGAAGAATAAAGTGGACCTCCGTGTGGGGAATGGAGCACGAGTTGCTGCCATGGAGATAGGCGACTATCACCTCACTTTACCTTCCGGACTTTGTATTGTTTTGAATAATTTTTATTATGTGCTTGCTATGAGCAGAAACATTATTTCAGTTTCATGTTTGGATAATGATGAATTTGATTTTGTTATTAAAAATGGCAATGCTCATATTCGTCGCCAAGGCATTTCTTATAGCAATGCCATGTTGCAAAATGGCCTTTATATCCTTGATTTTCAAAACAAAGAGTCTATATACAACATTAATACAAAGAGGGTTAAATCAAACGAATTGAACCCTACTTACCTCTGGCATTTTCGTTTAGGACATGCAAACGAAAAACACATTTCAAGACTCCACAAAACTGGAGTGCTTAGGTCATTCGACTTAGAGTCTTATGACACATGCGAGCCATGTTTGCATGGAAAAATGACAAAGAGTCCTTTTAACAAGAAAGGTAAAAGGACTAATAACTTATTGGAACTAATACATATCGATGTATGTGGACCTTTAAGTACACAAGCTAGAGATGGTTTTAGCTACTTCGTGACATTCACAGATGACTTCAGTAGATATGGCTATGTCTATCTAATGAAGTACAAGTCTGAAACTTTTGAGAAATTTAAAGAGTTTAAGAACGAAGTAGAAAACCAACTTGGCAAAAGTATAAAAGCCATTCGATCAGATCGAGATGGCGAATACTTAAGCCAAGAGTTTGACAATCATCTAAAATAGTGTGGTATTATTTCACAGCTCACTCCTCCCGGAACACCACAATGGAATGGTGTGTCCAAAAGGAGAAATCGAACTCTGTTGGACATGGTTCGATCCATGATGAGTCAAGCTAATATTCCTATCTCTTTTTGGGGTTATGCATTAGAAACTATTGCGTTTCTATTAAACCGTACTCCAACTAAAGCAGTTGAGAAGACACCATACGAGGTATGGACTGGGAAAGAACCCAATATGTCTTTTCTCAGGATTTAGGGCTATGAAGCACATGTTAAGAAATTAACATCTGACAAACTAGAGTCCAAATCCACTGTCTGCTTGTTTGTGGGTTATCCCAAAGAAATAAAGGGATACTACTTTTACTCACAAGCCGAGAACAAAGTATTTGTTGCTCGCAAGGCTGTTTTCTTGGAAAAGGAGTTCTTTCTCAAGAAAGACAGTAGGAGTAAAGTAGAACTTGGAGAAATTCAAGTGCCACAGACTCCTATAAAGGATAAGTTGGAAATGGGATCAAGTTCACAACAAGTTATGGAACAAGAACCCATTACATAAGAAGATGAGCCTTGTGTGTACAAGAAGGTTAGTGGGAGCATAGTAGTATTTTTGGTCCTATATGTATATGACATCCTTCTCATTGGGAATGATATTCCAACATTGCAAAAAGTTAAGCAATGGTTGGGAAAATGTTTCTCAATGAAAGACTTAGGTGAAGCTGAGACAATACTTGGTATTCAAATCTATAGGGATAGATCGAATCGGCTTTTGGGACTAAGTCAAGAAAAGTACATAGACAAAGTACTAAAGCATTTTACTATGGGAGACTCAAAGAAAGGGTACATACCTTTGGCTTTGGGAGTTCCTTTGACTAAAGAACAATGCCCTAAAACCAAAGAGGAAAGGGACAACATGAGTAGAATCCCATATGCATCTGCAATTGGATCTATTATGTATGCTATATTATGTACTAGGTTGGATGTTGCTCATGCACTAAGTATAACCAGTAGGTTTCAGCAAGACCCTGGTGAAAAGCACTGGTCTGCTGTAAAGGGGATTCTGAAGTATCTGCGAAGGACGAAGAATCACTTCTTGGTGTATGGTGGTCAAGAAGAGCTCGTCATACAAGGTTATGTTGATGCTGCTTTTCAGACTAGCACTCAGGATTCTAGATCACAATCTGGATTCCTTTTTGTTTTGAACGGTGGTGCTGTCAGTTGGAGAAGCTCGAAGCAAGAGACTGTTGCCGACTCAACTATAAAATCTGAGTATATTGCAGCGAGTGAGGCTGCAAAAGAGGCTGTTTGGATTAAAAATTTCATTTCTGGATTGGGAGTGGTCCCAATCATCCTAGATCTATTAGAAATTTTCTGTGACAACAACGGGGCCATCGCACGGGCCAAGGAGCATCGGTCACACCAGAAATCCAAACACATACTTAGGAGGTACCACCTGATCAGAGAAATCATTGATCGTGGGGACGTCAAGGTTAGCAAGATAGCAAGTGAAGAAAATGTAGCAGATCCTTTGACGAAACAGTTGCGTCCAAATCTACACGAAGCTCATTTGAGAGCGTTTGGTCTTAGGGCTATCCCCAATTGGGACTAGTGCTAGTGGGAGATTGTTAGTGTAAGCCCTAGCCCTAAAGCATTGTAATAAAACACTTTAATTAATAAAATGAGCAATTGTTTTATCTATTGTATTCCTGTGCATATTAATTGATAAAACTATCCAAGAATGTTGTTTCAGTTTAAGTTATCATGTGTGAGTCACATGGTTGTAAGACCTTGAAACAAATGAGACTTCATTCTAAATATCCCTAGTCAGTCATTGGTATGGGAATAACAATGAATTAAGACTAGTATGCTCTCTCTGATATTATGAGTTCTGTCTTATGGATCATTAGGACAAGAGTGTCAATCAGAGATCATAGATACATGTTAAAGAACATGGTATCTGGATTCGATCCGCTCATGAGGGTACAAGTCATAAGTGTTTCTCATATGCAAGTTTTGTATCGAAGTTCTTAGACCTAAAATCTCTATGAAACTCTTTATGAATTAATATGTGCTTTGACATACACCTAACGTGCTCGTAACAGAGTGACAAGTACGGGTATTATTGGGTATGCATTGATTCATGTTAGAGAGCATGAGAGAAGTCAAGGGATTACCCCTCTCAATAAGAGAGAAAATACCATCAGCCACTTGATAGATAAACTGAGAAGTGTATGGCCATTCTGAGATGAAATAATGAGTAATCATTATTTATCTGAGAGTTCAGTGTCACTGGAAGATAAAGAAAGGAATTAATATATATAAGGATGACTAGTTCCATGCCTTATATTAATTCTGATATTTATGGGTAAGGGACTATGCAAAATTGCATTAGGTCACTAAATGCCATATGCATTTTCATTTAATTTGGAATGCTATAATATATCTTGCTAGAGAATATATATAGCCTTTGAATTAATTTAGTAATTCATTGCCAACATTAAATGGACCTATAGGATCACACACAAAGCATTTGGCTTAAAATATTTAAATAAAATATTGGGCATTAATTTGGGCTTTTAATTAAAGTCAAATTAATGTGTGTAATGGGTTTTAAAATTGCTATTGGACCTTGGTCCATGAGAAAGAAAAATTCAGCCCATAAGGTTTAATTTCAATTAATTAATTATCTTATATTAATTAAGTTAATTGAGATTAAAGCCTAAAAGAATTTTAATTAAATTAAATCATTTAAATAATAGATGAAGTGGCCGAAATTCCAAGATGGAAATCAAGGAAATTCGGCACATGCTCACTAGTTATATTAAGTGATTTTATTTAGTTAAATGTCTTGTGTTTTATTTCAAATTTGAATTTTAAATTCAAAGGAGTTTAAATCAATATTTATTACTTATTTTTAGGATGTGATTGAAGTTGAATGAATTATCTTGAGATAGTAAAATTCAGATCAAACACTTTCCAAAAGATAAGGATATATATTAAAAAGAAATAAAACCCTAGAGAAGACTAAGCATTTTGGCATGAAACCCTAGTCTCTCTAGGTTTGGCGTGAACTCCTCTCTCTCTCTCTCACAAAATTCTTTTACCCAATTTTCACAAGGAGAAAGGATTGTTCCTCATTCTCTTGTGTTCTTAGGTAGTAATAGCAACCTAAGAGAAGTACAAAATCGAATTTTGTAGCTTCAAACCATAGCCATTACACAATACCGTAAAAGAGAGCTAGCAATCTCTATTTTAAGCCGTCGATGTAATTGTGTGTGTGAGAATAGAGGGAGTGGCATAAAAGGTTGTTCCTTGGCATTGGTGATCAAAATCTAAGGTGGATAAAGTTATCTCGGTTGCTGGTCATCACCAAATTCAAGTTTTAAAAGGCATCCAAAGTTGTAAGTTTTAAAATCCTAAAATTGCATGTTTCGATTCTTGTCATGGAATTATTTGGCTTGTATGATCGTTTCTATCATTTTTTCGCAGCACGATTACCATGAACACATCATGTCAAGGTGCCCATTTATGGGTCCCTCTCTCTTGCATAGGCCAAAAGAGGGTTATTTTAGGAAATTCTAGGTTTAGTGCAGAGGGTCGGTCGCCCCTTAATGAAGGATGCATGTCCCTGGCTTGAAATCCACACTTCTCACATTTCTGGGTTTTCAAAAAGGCTGTTTTAATCCCTAAAGAAAAGGTTCCAGATTTATAGGATTTTATCTCCAGATTTAGAGAGTTTTGAGTTAGAATTTAACTCAAACTCTTAATTAGGTATAAAATAAAAAAATATAGGGTTTGTAAAGGGGGGAATCACTTTTCTTTTCAAGAGCCACCTTGGAGGAGAAGAAGAATTAATTTCTTTCTCTCTCTAAACTTTGGCTCTAGCAATTCTTGGCTAAAACACACACACAAAAGCAAATTTCTTACTTTATTTTAAGAACAATAGTCATAAACCAGAGTGGAGATCTAGACTACAATAATCACAGAGTTAGAATAATCTCCTGAGGATAACATTCTTGTCTCCCTCTTGCTTTCTCTCTTTATAATTTAATTTGCATAATCGTATGATTTCTCGATGTATATTGACATGTTTTGATTATTGTAATTTGAATAATATGCATGTTTAATTGAGATGTGATTTGTGTTTGGACTATTAAATATGTTAGAGGCATGATAGGTTTTTGGATTACTCCATTGTTGTACATGTGAAGCTTTTTTCTCTTATTTTTCTAACTTTTTAAGTATATGATTTTGGTGTAGTTAATGCATGTTTGATTGTCATAAATTAGTTTTAAAATGATTTAGGACCTTAGGGATGTATATTTAAGGTTAGAAATCCATTTTACATGATTTTCTACATTTTTTCATAAAAGGTGACGGACGGGAAGAGAACTCGAAGAACGGTCATTTGTCATTCGAAAGATAGGACACTTATTTGTCCGTCCCATCCCTAGCTTCTCTAAGGTAGTCCTTCATTTGCTTTGGCCATTTGTGAGAGTTTTTTGAGGCATTTTTGCACATATTTTATCCTTTTTTGTGTTTTTATACCATTTATTTGTTTCTTATCATATTTATGCATTACTTGATGTGATTTTGTGCCTGGATGATGTTATTTTGTACCTGAGTCTATTCTGTTTGTGTAAATAAGCATGTAAATTTTTTTATCATGTTCTTTGAGGATACTAATTAATTTATCCTTTTGATATGATTTTATGATTACTTAGTACCTTTGCTACAAAGGGTTTTTTTGGTTTTTTGCATGGGCAATTGAGCTCTTGAGTTGGTCACCATCTTCACTCCCTAGTTGTTTTGGTTGATTACTAGTCTATTTATTCATTATGGTTTAGTTTATTTATTATTTAATTTTTTGCCATTTATTTATTTTTTTGACATTTCATTTTGCATGTATTTTTTTTAGGGTTGTAATAGTTAGTAAGAAAAGATTTTAGTGCACAATAAAATAAAAAGGCATTAAAATGTTTTGTATTAAATCAATTGGATTTTATTCCAAAACATAGACCCATGTTTGATTTTTTTAGCCCAAACCCACCTAGAATAAATTTATGATTTTTGTAAAATATGCATAAGGAAATCAATGTTCCCAACTCAAATTAACTCCCTAATTTATATATGCATATTTATTTGTGCCTTAATGTTATGGGACAATTTTCTTATGTAATAATCTTTAAGTAGGGTTTTACTTTAAGTATTTATTTTCTTCAAATGGGATGTTTATTTAAATTATATGGCTTGCATCATGTGAGAGAAGATAGGGGATTAATTTTAAAACTCAATTATAAAAATAACACCTAACCAAGATTCCTACTAAGAGTGAAGTCTCGATCACTAGTCTCTATTTGGGCATCAAAAGGTCTAGATTTCTTCCCCAACATTTTGTTAGGTGGCGACTTCATGGCACCTACCTCTTTTTGGTCTATTAGTAGATGCCTTCATAGGTTGACCATAAACAATAAATTGGGATTGGTCCCTTTTTATTGTGAATTGGCCAATTTATGAGTTAAATTAAGCCTCATCCAATCTCGAGCCCTAAAAGTGGGCCTCTGAAAACTCAACTGGAAGCAAATGGTGGCTCCAACGTACATTACACTTCGCAACTCAGATATCAATCTCCGAACAAGATTACCATTTGACCCTCTGGACCACCTAAGTGAATCTATGATGGCTACAAGAATCAAATGTTAGGAATGATGCATGATGAATGATATGTGAACATGGTACATACATGATGCATAGATCCAATTAATGCTTTCATTAGACGTCAATCACAATCACACACAAACATAGACAAAGCCTTCCAACCTTATTCCTTCCACATTGGAGGTCATACGGTCTCTTATCTATGTGGGCTTAGCCCATGGGTCAACAGGGTGTCTAATGGATATGTATGGTGCACAGTAGAAAATCGATAACATAACCTCTCTCAATTGAAAGTGCAGGTATATAGGTTTTGACTATTATATATTTTGATAAACTCGTACAGATCGGGTTGGATCCATAGGGGCATGGCAGCCTTTGACTGGTACCCTCCTAATTTTTTTTGAGTTTGGTCAATACATAAAGGTCAATATATCAAGCAAAAGTTATTATCGGTATACAACTTAGGGGAAGTAGCTATTATCATTACATGAGCTTGAGTCAGGGTGATGAGACTTTAGAACTACCCACATATGGTCCTTGCCAATAAATCTAGCCCATTATGAGCATAATGATAGATGGATCACCATTTTATATACCAATTGGTATAAAACTTGGGATGGTGGTTCTCTTTGACACCTCCCAACATTGAGTGAACATACAGTGTGTTTTAGGATAACACTAGGGCTATAAAGGGAAGCCTAACCTAATTTTAAGGCTTTAGCATGTACGCAAAAATGCAATTTCGAAAGGAGATGGGATTAATAAGAAAAATTTGATTATAAAAGACTTAACTAAAATGCTTTTAGGAGCAAGGTCTCTTTAGTCCCTAATGGAGTCACCACTATGATACATATTAGAGCCTAGCTTGTTATCTGGTTGGGTTCTTGAAGGTCCACTTTTAGGGTCCAATACCAAATGAGGCTCACTACTAATCATAAACTAGTTATTTCACAATAAAAAAAGTTTTAAGCCCAGTTCATTATTGGTGGCCAACCTATGAAGGCTTCTAAAATGGGCTTAAAAAGGTAGGTATTATGGTGTCATCAGCCAACAAAATGTTGGAAAATGATTCTCAACTTTTTGATTTCCAAACAGAGACCGATGCTCAGTACATCTGTAAGGACCCAATCATGTCCCTAAGAGGATTATTGCTAATTAATGAGGATTAACATTAATTACGGTAAAATTTAATTATGTTACAATTATCGAGGTTAATTCCAAGAGAGGTATTTTGATAATTTCAGCATGTATGTAATTGAAGATGGGTAAGTTGAAAATTTAAGAGAGTATGTAATTGGAATTAAATTAAAAGTCATGGGGTTAAAGTTTAAGGAATGGAAATGTAGAAGATTAAAGTGTATAAGGGTAATTTGGGAATTTCTCTTAGTTAGATATTAATCCCACTCTAGCCATTGGGGAATGTTGGATCGGCATTTGAGGGAGATCTCTCTCTCTCTCTCTCTTTATAATCTAAGGAAACTAGGGTTTTGTTGTTTGGCTTCATGAAGGAAAAGAGAGGAACCATGGGTTATAGAGCTAGATCAAGATGATTGAAGGGAGATTTGAAGCTTCAATGTTAGGTATGGGAATTAGAGTTACTGTAATGTTCATATGATTAATTTTAGGATTCTTTCCTCCTCTTTATGTATATGGGTTCCTTTAAGAATGTATAGGCTAAATCTATAGATTTAGATAAGTGATGTATGATCTAAAACTTAAATGATCACATAAGTAAGAGGGGAAGTGAGATCTGGGTTTTAAATTTATGTTTTGCATGATCGGGATTCTACATTTTCTTCGTTCCTTCTCACACGCGGCCATGGGTGTTTTCCTCCCTATGCATGGCCACGTGTGGTTTTCTTCTCCCCCATACATGGCCACGTAAAGTTCCTTTTCTTCTTGCACACAGCCACGTCTGTATTTCTTCTTCCCTATGTGTGGCCACATGTGGACTTCTTTTTCCCCATGCATGGCCACGTGATGATATGCTTCTACTCACACACAGCCACGTATTGATTTGTCCTTAAGGATGTATGGCCACGTGATGATATTCTTCTACTCACACACAACCACGTATTGATTTGTCCTTAAGGATGCATGGCCACGTGATGATGCTCTTCCCCCTACAAACGGCCACTCACTCTTTCTTCATGAAAAATGTGTGGTCACTCACCATGTTTCTCCTTGATGTGCACTGCCAGGTGATGTTTCTCTTCTCTTTGCACACAGCCACTCACTCTTTCTCTTGGAAATGCACAACCAATTACCCTTGTCCTTGCTATACACGGCCAAGCATAACCTATTGTTTTCTTATTGTATGGCCACATGTGCTTCTTGTACACATACTCCTAAACAATATTCACCTATAATCATAAGCATACTCCTAAACAATATTCACCTATAATCATAAGTTTTGTGATATGTTAAAGTTATTAAAAGAGTTACATGAGCAAGATGAATAGAGTAGTCGTGAATGTGAGGATGATGATTGCTCACTAAGTAATGGTTAATATGTAAGTTAAATGCTGATGGATTAATAGATTATGAAAGCCGATATTCCAAGTTAAAGTCTATAAAGGTATAATTTATAAAAGCAAGACCATAAGAGGAAGTACTATCGAATGATAGATGAAATGAAGATTATGGTAAGAGAAAGTAAACTAAACTAAGTTGTAAGTAATCTAAGCCACCAATATGCTATATTAGAGTTGTCCATAAATGGAAGAACCTCTATGCATGTATATAAAGAATTTAAAAGTAAAATATTGCAACCACTATATTATAGTATGGGGTACCCTTGAGAACCAATTTTAAAGGGGTTTGAATGAGGTAATGCTTATACGAAGTAAGTCACTACAATAGGGTTCAGTGCATAATAAGCACATAACTACGGACAATAAGAAGTAACCTAATGGCTCTAAATTGTATATGTTATTTAATGTATCCTATGAAATTGGTATCAGTGAGAACTCAAACAAAGCAACTGGCTTTGTCCCAATACTATATATATACATATACCCATATTTCTTTACAATGGCAAGAGATTACCATGTTATGATCTAGTAACATTAAGAAGATAGTTATAATGTGCTTGACTAAATTAAAAGAGATGGAATATTTATTAGCACTCAAAGATGGAACTATAAAAATTGATTATGCTTTAAGTTATACCACGAATCAATGATTAGCTTGGACATAACGAAACATACATGCTTAGTTTCCCTATACCCTATGGGGGTAAACACGGGATGAAATAATCTTACATAACTTACTAGGGTATAATACATTATATGATGAAAAAGTATTTGTAAGATGAATAAAACAAGTATGAACTGGTTAGGAGAGATGACCTGTTGTTCATGATCTAATAGACTATAAAAGTGAACTAAAGAGTTAATTAAGAACAAGTGTTGACTTTCAGAAGGAAATAACTGTTCATCTTATTATATTGATCCTAAGATGTTATTCAAGTAGTTAAGTATCGATATGACTATTTATGATATTGTATGGTAGCTATTCACGGCAAATGACAACTAGGTATGTCACTGAGAACCAGTCATGAGTCTTGTAAGCTACATTGTACTGTTGACATGAGCATGCTATGATGAGTAGCTTAATTTAATATGTGAACAAGTATGAGTAATAAAAGCCTGTATTTTCATGATTTAAATTGCATATATATGTATATGTACATGTGGACACGCACAATGTTAATAATGAAAGATTACATGTTACTATTAATTTCATAAATATGTGACCATCATGATATGAATAAAAGAAAGTGAATACAACTATATGATCATACGATAGCATCCATGTGTATTGAAGCCTAGAGCTCAATGCTTGAAGTATGATATGAATGATATGCATCCTTTTATGAAAAGTGGCTTTAAGCCAAATGATGTGCTAAGTAAAGAAGGATATGTTAAATTAAAGATGTTCTTAAGTGTTTAAGCCTGCGGGTCTTAGTTTAGTTATGGATTAGATAGGCATGCCTAGAGGGATACAGTCATAGCTGCCATAGTTGACCCCGTTTGGGTCTTATTTCTTAATGGAACCATCATTTGACCCTGCTTGGGTTAATAGTTTGTTCCTTGCTGGAACTATTGCTTGACCCCATTTGGATCCATTGTTTGATATCTTCAGATATCCATATTTTGAGACCTTCGGGTATCCATTGCTCCCGTTATCCACCTTTTAAACTAGTACTTAGGCAGACTATTAAAGATGATAAATGTACACAAGATAAAGTAAAACGTGCATTAATTGCCTCACTTATGTAATGTAAGCATGATGAATGGCCTATTATATTGCTTATCATGATTTCTTTGGCTATAAACCATTTCAATGATTAAAGATTAAGAAAGAGTTTGAAATAAAAGAATTAATGTATCGATTGTTTTGCTTATATAATAGGAGTATGATATGGCCTATTATATTTCTTTATCATAATACCTTTATCTATAAACAGTTGTTATGAAAGTAAATTATTTGAATGCATACCCATGAGATTTACTTTACCATGCTATGATGGAATGTGTGCAATGTTGTAATAAGAACTAGTTGTGCTATAACATACCCCATTGAGTCTCATATATTTTGATAATCATGAAATCTATATAGATGACAACCGGACCTTCCCGAATACCCAGGATATGTAATGTCATTCTTTATATACTTGCATACAAGATCGGTTAGACACTACATATAGATGTTACACATACTTATGCATAACAATAATTCAGACATAAGCAAAGGCCAGTGTAAGATGTAATGTGATGTTGTGTGACATTTAATCGCCACGATAAGTTAACGTTAAGAAATATATGAATATGAATAGAGGTTATAAACTATAAATGTATTCTATAATTGTGATTGCATGATATATGAGAATTGTACCATTAATAACTACGATGTCTAGCCTCTTGATAAAAATGATTATAAGATGTATATGCAAGTTTGCATGCACATATACATAATGATAACAATGACCTAACTAAGGGTAACCTATTATATATATTGGTGTTGTAAGAGGTTTAAGTGACCATGTTAAGTTAATATTAAGGAATGCATATGCATGAATTCTGAAGCCATAGTAAGAAAAAAAAAGAAAAGAAAATTATGAAGCAAGCTAGTCATGAAGAAAGAGAAGATGTAAGTCGATGTTAGTTAATTGACAAGCTTTCATTAAAAGATTTTATAAAATGCTCTAGATATAAGTAAATATGGTATTCTTAATAAGTTTGCATACTTTCCCAATATGTTCTTGGTGAAATGACAGATATAATAGACTCAAGTGTTAATCTGTATTTGAAAGAAAGTTTGCATACATTTTGATGATTTATGGTCAGAAGTTAGCTATATAGTTTTTGTTCCCCACTAAGCTTTATAGCTTAGCATGGGTTTGTTATCCATGCAGGTTTCAATACACATTTCAAAGGATCAGGCAAATTGCCGTTGCCTTGGGGATTTCAGGATACTTGAAGGCCATTTATGTTGTGATTATTTATCTATAAGTATGATTTATTTATTTTGTAGCATGTAATTATGGCCTGTCTTATTATTATTATTGCCTACTCCTTAATAGGTTGATGATTTATGATTATCCATGATTAAGGAATTAGGGTGTTACAACATCACTCTTAGTTCACATATTGGTTAGGTGTTTTTTCTTATAACCAAGTGTTTATCATTAGTCCACTATCTTCCTTCTCACATGATGCAATACAATTGAAATTAAACAAACAAGACAAGCATCTTGGAAAACCATAAATAAAAGCAATAAAAACAAGCCTGCTTAAATTATTACATAAGCAAATTGTCCTCAAAGAAAGGGGTAATATGCAAAGATGAAATGGAATATATAAATTGGGAAATTAATTTAATTTTGAAAACATTGGTTCCCTCATACATGATGTTAATGAAAAAACAAGATAAATGATCTCATTTTATAGGAAATAAGGCTATCTTTTTATGGTGTGATTTTAGGTTAAAATTGGACATTAGTCCATTTTATTGGGAAAAAAACCAATTAAATAGTAAAAATGATTTTAAACAAATTTTCCATTTAATGTGTAAAAAAAATTATTACTACCTATTAAATCCCAAAATAAAATATACATCCAAAAATAAGCAAAATAAATAAAAATACCAAAATTAAATAAATAAAGCAATATTAAATAAAATGACTTATAGGCAAAATAAAGAAAGAGAGAGAGAGAGAGGATGAACCAATTGGGGGCATGACCCCCGATGCATAATCACCCCTTGAGAGCTTAAAAAAAAGCATAAAATAAATTGCTTACACAACACACAAAAAAAATCAATTAATTAGCATGTTAAAAGGAAATGGACATTAAAATAAATTAAAATGTTAGACAGGATAATCATGCTAAAAATATAAACATGTATACATAATCAAAGATACACACATAAAGACATAGAAATGAATTAAACATAAATACCAAGAAAATTACTAGAATTAAGATAAAAAAAGATTAAAAAACACATTAAAATAAGAATAAATCTAACCATGGACGCCCTTGGGAACCAATGGATGCCCTAAGCCAGAGGATAGACGAGACGATAAGGAAACACCATGATGTCCCATCTATCGCGTTGATAAACAGACATCTGTGATGTTTTCTTCTCATCCGTCACCTGAAAAACAGACATAGAAAGTAACTTTTCCAAAAAAAAAAAATCTAAAAGATCTAGATAAGTCCTAAACATATAGTTTTTATGGTTCTAAAGGATGTTAAATTTAAATATAACTCTTAAAATATACTTTTAATTAAATAATATCAATAAATAACATCTGAAGCAGAATTTGAGCTGTATCACTTATCTATAGGAAAATATCCAAATGCTAAGCTGGGTTCTCAATCTCTAATCTTGAGAACTAATTCTTTTATACTATCGTGATGGTGTTTGGTTTCAGCTCAAAATTATTATTTTGAGATAGCATGATAGTCTTATGCTCCTTATTTTACCTAGGGCTGCCATAATCCCTAATAGTCCTTTGTCTAATTCCATTCCTTTAAACTTGATTTGGGATGTGTTGTATCTGATTCTGATTGACTTGACCTCCTAGCAGTGGCAGTTGATCATTAAGAGGTGGACCATCTCGTAAAATATCCTATAGGTTCATGTTTTTTTTTTGTTATCGCCTCCTTCTACGCGATGTCCTCTCAATCTTAGGGTCAATGGATAATATTAGGTCATCTCTTACCATACATTATTGACATTTGAAATGAATAAAAGAATAAATAAATAAATAAAAGAATAAAAAATAATAAGAAAAAAAATTTGCACACAAATTCATTGCAAAATCTAAAATAAACACCAATCCCCAACAACGGTGCCAAAAACTTAACTGGTTTCTAGCAAGTATACTAGAACAACTAATAATATAGGAAAATAAAATTAAGATCCATTAATATCGTACCTAAGAGATTGTATATTTTAGATTTTGAGGTAAATGATGTGTGAAAGAATTTCCCAAGTTTTCTAAGGTAATTATTGATTTAACTAAGTTAAATTAAAAAATTGAGTAAATTAAAAACTAAGACTGAACTAAAATTAATTAATAAAAAAAATAAAGTGATAAAGGAAATCAATAATTAAAATACTTTTGTTAAGGAACTATCTACCTTACCTCTTACTGATAATGACTCGATTCCAAAATAACACAAGTTGTTCTAGAAAACCATTTAAAGACAAATATCTTATTTAGAATATCATTCTAGAATATTTGATCCCTTGATTAAGAATGATCTAATACTTAGCTTACAAATTTGGTTTTCAAACTCCTAAACTTCAATTAAAGCCTCTTTTGAAACACTTAACCTTAGCTCATTCTTAAATCTAATCAACTCATGAACAATAAACTCTTGTCCTAATTTTCAAAACACAACAGTCAATTAACATAAGTAAAATAGATCAAGAGCATGCATATCATTGATCACAACTTAAATTAACATTCAACCATCTATTCGATATATTGAATATAAACTAAATCATAATCAAAGATAAAGTTAAGTACAAGAATTAAGAAATAAAAAACTTGCATTGAATTTAAGCTCAAAAATGTGTCATCACAATTAAAAGGATAAGGGTTCAAGTTTTCCTCAGTAAAAGTAGAGAACTACTCACTGTTTATGATCAAAACAAATGAAAGAATGAAAAAATTAAATATTACACTCATAATACTTCAAACTTGATCCGATGTCTTCAAGAACAGTAGAGGAAACAAGATTGAAAACCCTAAGAACTCCTTATGAATTGAAGTTTAAAAGAAATAAAAAGTAGGTCTATTCTAAGAGGAAAATCTATCTAACTCTTAAATCCTGACTTAAGGACACTTAAATACTACCACCTAAACTCTTAAACCATAGAAAAATTCTTAAATCATGTTTTGCTACTAAAGAACCTAGTGGGCATGCTTTTGTGATCTTGTCGGGTTGATTGAAATTAACTGGGAACTTGAGTGACTCGATAAGGATGCCTTTCTGTCCCTGTCAAGTTCTTCACTTCTATATGAAGAGTATATAAGGGACCCAGTGGGGATGATTTTATCCCTACCAAGTTCTTGACTTCTAGCAAGTGTACTCAAAGGAACCCGTAAGGATGATTTTGTCCCTACTGAGTTCTAGGCTTCTGGGCTAAATAGTGAAAAGCACTCAAGAACCTGGTAGGGATCTCCTTTGTCCTTATTGGATTGATTTAGTTTCTTTTAACAGAAAAACCTATAAAACAACCAAAAACCAAACTCAATCACTCAAAACACTCAAACTTTAAACATAAAATCAACTAAATTAACAAAAATAATACTTCAAAACAAACCTAAAACTACCTAAAAACATAGGTGCAATTCAAGACTATCAAAAGCCAAAAATTAAGAGGCTACAAACAAATAGTAGTGAGGTAGAAAGACTTTTAGCGATGAGACAAAATGAGTGCTGCTAAAGGCCAGTGCCAATCGCAAAAAGAACAGGTGCCGCCCATGAAGGTGCTCTTTAGCAACAAAAAAAAACCAGCATCGCTAAAAGAACTAAAAAAATAGCTTACGTGAGAAATGGAAAAAACCATTTTTAAGGCTTATTCTAAACCAAATAACACATAGAAATGCTTAAAAAACTTATTAAAACTCATTAAAAATCATTTAAAAGTGATTAAAAGTTTTTAGGTGAATTAAATTCAAAAAATTAAAATTTGAAAACCAAATGTTAAAGATGATAAATAGTAAAATTAAATATTTTGTTTAATCAAATTTTTACATGTTTTTAATAGGTTTTCCATGTATTCATGATTAACTAACGCAAAACTCAAGAAATAAATAAGTTAAAACCTAAAAAATAAGAAATCAAAAAAATAAAAAAATCAAAGAATAAAATAAATGGAAATTACAAATATTTATAGTAAAAGCATTCCTAGACTTAAAACACTAGATTATGAGGGTAGGGGCTCAAGAATATTACCCTTGATATTTGGTTCTCAAAGAACAAAGAATTCTATGTTTTAGCTCTCTTTTTTTTCTTTTTCTATTCTTATTTCCAAGTTAAAGTGTGTGTAAGAGAGAAAGAAGAAATAAAAGAGATAGAGAGAGAGAGCCCTTGTTATAGTGTAAACATTCATATTATCTCATTAGGTGCAATTTTAGCATTTTGGAATGTAAGTATTGCCCACAACTTAGTCAAACGAGCAAGTTACCAAAGGGCGCAACTCAACGAGTTGCGGGCAAGTTATAGGCAAGTCAATCCTCTTTTCAGCTAACCGATGCCCTAATTCAAAATATTTCTCAGTTTTTAACTTAAAAACGTCATTTTTTGGATAAGATATCTCTTAAAATTTGTTCTTTTATGTCTTATCTTTCCAATGGATCAAGAATTGCTCAATTTAGATTTGTAGGTTGGAATTTATGGCCAAAAAACTAACGATTGCTTCTAGATAACTTTCAGGGACAAATTTGATGCTCTAACTTTGAAAATTTACTGGAAATAATGGGTTCAAATTCAAGCATACTCTCTTCATAAAATTTGTTTCAAAATAAGTCTAGTTTTTATAAAAAGTTAGATTCACCCTAAAAGGAGCTTTAGGGAAGTTTGGGTGAAGCGACAGATTCAAGTCATCTAAGTTCAAGCCTAATTTTGAGGATCTTAAGTACTAAAATAGATTTAGGCTTCTTCATGAAAATTGTAGTTCTATATCATAAGATTTATATGGCCTTGGAATCATCAAATTAAGAGGTCTATAAGCTAAGATAAGACCGAAACACTTAAGACCACTCAAAGTTCCTAAAATTGTTTTCCCCATTTTGTCTATTTTAAACACTAAAAAAAATGGCTTTTACTGATGGACACATATTCTATACGTAAAAGTAACATATTAATGATGGATTACTGACCAAATATACAATGCATAGGTAAAAATAATAAATTTGATAAATGACAACATTATTACCAACAGAAGTAATAATTCATCGGTAATGTTTTAATAAAATATTTAATAAAACCTTTTAGGGACAAAAATCCCGAATTGTCTAAGATCCCTCTTTCTAAATAGCCCTAGTCATTTTCCTTTCAGCCACTCGAACAACTATCCTCACCATCTCAGTAGTGAGGTTACACCTGCCAGTCATTCATTACCACGATTCCAACACCCATCTTTGTAATCTCCCTCTGTCACTCTTTTTTTGTGTCCATCCCTCTTTTTTCCTTGAATCTCTCATTATTTCTCCCTCGTATAGTCAGTCTATCTAGCACTTGATGGTCGCCTGTAGTTTTTGGTTGGGGAATAGTTAAAAAGGGATTTTATGGCTAAAGGGTTGTGTGCATCTGTCAAGGTAATTTTTTTGTTAGTTTTGTTAATTTTAAGTTCTACTTCTTATTTTTTGAGTTTCTTTCTGATGTTTTATTTAAGTTCTAAGGTATGCTTCGATCTTTGTTTTTCATTTTCTTTTTCTTTTGTGGTACTAGATTGGGGTGCTTTGATTGATTTTATTTGGAATTACTGTTTTCGATCTGAGAAATTTCTACCTTTTACTTGATATTGAAAGTGAGATCTAGATTTAGATGTAGCTTATTTGAGTCTATGAGTATGAATTTTGTTAGTGCTTTTTGATTGATAACAGTTTCTTATCTTGCTTAAAAGAGAGATTGGTTTTCTTGAGGTGGGTTTTTCCTTTTTTTATTATTTTTTAACTACTCCATTTTCCTTCTCTTTTTCACTACACTGAAACTAAGAAAGGATAACTGTCGATCTATAAAGAAGATAAGAAATTTTGAGCAAGTGGTTTATTGAGTTATAATGAGATGAAAATTTAATTGGCAATTTCACTTTAAGTAAGAGGAACTAAAATATATGGAACGTCTTCAGCTTGCATCCAAATTCTAAAAAAAGTATGTCTTCTTTGCATTGGCTTTTCATATATTCTAATTTATCTTATCTTTTTTGCAGGGATAGCTCAACTGATTGCTACACTTTCATTATTGATTATATTTTGATAAATCTACAATGATTGTTGATCTTTGTTTTAATAGCTTCAATTGATTGAATTAACATTCTGCTAGCTTTTTTTTTTCATAATCAATTTTATTTTGGGGCATTAAGTAACTTTTTATGGTTTGGCCCCAGCATTTTTTAATTGTTTTGTTTTGATTGGTTTTGGGGTTTGTCAGTAATGCTTTGTTAGGTTACTCATCTGATTAAGGCCATTTTTTGCT
Source organism: Excoecaria agallocha (assembly GCA_037975025.1). NCBI lineage: Eukaryota > Viridiplantae > Streptophyta > Magnoliopsida > Malpighiales > Euphorbiaceae > Excoecaria > Excoecaria agallocha. The sequence goes on from CM075815.1 coordinate 26,830,133, forward strand.
GGGTTACAATACGAAACAAACACTATCCTGACATTTCTGCTTCTTGTTTTCGTTGTTTTTATATTTTGAATGGATGTCCTCTACATTGTTTTTGAATGTGATCTTATATTTTTCTCTCTTATCCAAGTGATTTGCTTACATGCTTGACACATTGGATAATTGCAGGCATGTGCAAAACACTTTGTTATCTGGAAACATATCGTTGGTTATACTCGATAAAAATATAATTATCAAGTAAGTATTCATTTTCTGAAAAAGTAAATATAAAATTATTGGCAATCATTAAGTGCTAATAGATACAAACAATTATGACAATTTTTTTCTAGGTGGTTTAATATAATTTATCACAACTATCTTTCTAATGAATGCCAATTTGATAAATGACAATTTATAGTTTATAATTTTCTTGATCACTTGTGTTCTAGTCCAGATTTGATACTTATTTCATGACAATCTTTACACAATCACATTTCTAATCATTTTTTCATGTGCAGAGGAAAGATAAGACATCCGAAAAAGGTGCGTATTTGATAATAATGTGATTTAAAGTTCTTGTTTTATATATGTATCAATATTTTCTCATTCTTATGTGCAAATGCAGTTTTCCTAGCTTTTTATTTGTGAGCTGGCCTTTATATATATATATATATATATAAATCCTCAATAGAACTATAATATTAATTGCCTTTACATTTACTGAATTACTTGCTATTATTAGCTGTTGAAATTTCTGCATTATCTTTCATAGCTTCTTAGTTTTCCAAGTACATAATTAATTACTGAAAAAATCCAAGAATTTGTGCTTGCTTATAAAGTTTTGTTTTGCCAACCATTTGGTCATTAGAATGATTATACCTAATAGATTAGGATTGATGCAGCATTGGTCATGTGCAGGCTATGGCTTCTGAATGAGAACTTGTGCTAATGTTATTTGATTTTATTGTTGTGTTAGATACTGGATCTATAGCAGATCAATTTTCTAAGAGTTTAGAGAATGGTTCTGGCAAGATATAATCTAACTTGACATTTATTTTGGATAGAATTTTTGAAGGAGTGTTCCGACCATTTAAAGTTAGAGTTGAACAAGTTTTGCCAAGATATAATCTAACTTGACATTTATTTTGGATAGAATTTTTGAAGGAGTTTTCCTACCATTTAAAGTTAGAGTTGAACAAGTTTTGCAGTCACAACCTAGTATTATCATTGCATTTAAACTAAGTAATATCCTAGAATTTTATACCCACACTGTAAGTTTTACTCTAACCAGTTATTGTTCTTTTGAAGCTCTTATCTTTTTGTTTTTGGTATAATAACAACAAGAGTACTTAAAATATCATCTGATTTCTATTAGAGTAGCAAATTTTTTTTAAATTCTTTTTTGGCAATTAAGTGCTTACACATGCAACTTTTAACAAAGTGTATTTGGTAAAATTTCTCTCACCTGCATGAGTTGCTAAAAGTTTAAAATGTAGAAGGATTTTAAGAGAGTGAGATGACTCGAGATTGAAGGAGGGAAGGAAAGAGTGATGAAAGATGAGAATGTTGATAGATGCAAAAAATAGTATTCCTTGCAGTCTCACACCAGTAGGAATTTTTGGCAAAAATAAAGAAATGCAGTAGGTTGGGGTCCATCTTGAGTATAATATAATAGAGTAGATAGTAGTCAAATAATACAAAAGCAGTAGTTGGTTATTTTTAATATTTGATTCTCTTTTAATAATTTACCTCTCTCTGTCTCCACATGCATTCCCCTATTCCTGTGTTTTTTTCAATATGTTTTTTGAAAAACATAGTATAAATGGTGCATAGTTCTTTGATTTTCAATGATTATCTAATAGTTCTATTGCATGTGATGCTGCTCTCTCAAGCAAAAACAACTCATTTTACTCATCATTTGTGATCTCCTTTTATCATTGGGTTTCTTTCTTCTCTTTCTTTGTTTATTATTAATGTCAATTTCCCTTTCTTGGACTCATTCTATTTCTTAAGTTCCATTGCTTTTATGGCCAAACATAGATCTTTTGCAAGTCTTTGATGCAGTTTCATAAGTTTCTTTTTGTACATAGATTGTATAGTTTACCTTCTATTTGGTTTATGAGAGAGTGAAATGGGATCAAGGTAAGAAAATTTTATATTCTTTTTAGATTTCTTATAATCTTCCAGCAATCAAAATGTTTGGTACATGAGTATTAAATGGCCAATATACTTAAGAAAGACCTTTAATATGTTTTTATTTATTTATTTGGATTTTGATCATTCAATTGATGATATTATTGCAATTGATTTTTTTACCTTTAATCAATTATTTGGTTATCAACTTAGCCTTACCATAGACCTATCTTCATCCCCAGTAATTTTAGAAATTGCTATTATGAACTGTTGCTGCTTCTTCATCTTTAGCAGAATGACTTCATTCTTGTGAATTTGCTATTATCAACGTGGATGATATGGATTAAATGATTTGCTGTTGGAAGAATTTCAATATCATGATATAGTTTAAAAATGAGTAATGTTCTTAGAATATCAAACTATAAATTAATAACTTGTCATGCTTTTATAATTTATTTTCTTGATGGTGGTTCTGGAATTTTCAATTTTTATGTTATGCTTCTACATTATTCAATAAAAGTTTGAATGAACCCATCTTTTTTGCATTATCATGGTATTAGTCTTGGTTGCATCCTACATTTAGGTAATTAGCTCATATATGATTGTATTAGCGCCTTTATCTTTTGATTTCTTATTTTAAAATAAGAAAGATGATTGTTCTTGCAGTTGCAATAGTTTTTTGTATTTGAATTTTGAACTAGGAGCTTTTAGTGAAACTACTAAAAAGACTTACTTTTATTGATAAAATTTAAACATAAAACTCATGAAATTCTACATATTACAGTCACTATTTGTGTCCCGATCAGTTTTAAATGGTTCAGTCAAGATGCTATGATTGTGTACATACTTTTCAAGCATGTTGCCAGTGCAAGTTAGACAAGTATAGAGTTCCTGGAAACTTACTTGTATCAAACCTATTGTAAGTCATGCTTCCAGGTGAGTATGAATTGGAATGATCATCATTAAATAATAAACCTGATAGTAGAGTAGTTGTAGATGGGGTTGATGTAAGTAGTAGCATATCTCGAGTCCTGTTTAGCTCGTTGGAAGACTGCAAATGTTGTTGGTGCTTTTCTCGTGATGGACATGACTCATATAAGTGGGCTTGTTCCTGCTTCTTATGATGCACATGGCTTACATAAGCAACTTTAATTCTTTTTATGGAATTCTTTTTGGATTTTGTAAGTATTTTTCATCATTTATAATTAGATAATTATTTTTTCTTCTTTTTTACTTTTGATTTCACTACATGTGGTTTCTTTATATAATCTTCAAGATCAGATAATTTTTCTCAAGTGGTTCTCATTTTTATCAACTGAAAAATGCTTTTCTTTTTCTATGGTTTCTTGTTGTCTTCATCTATACTTCATATTTACATGAGCCTTGTACTGCCAGCTTTAAGTGAATCAAATCATTATGCTATATTTGAAATTTGAATGGTTTCTATTTTCAAGTTTGAGCTGGTTGTAATTTGCAGATATGAAAATTTTAAATTATAAGAGCTACTTAATTCATTTGGCTATAAATTCAATAGTATTTTGATCATAAAATCCACCTTTTTGCAATGTCTCTATACTAGATTAATTGCTTCAATTATTCATCTACAGAAGTAGACTGGAATGCTATGAGAATGAGGTACTAATTTGCAATTTTTTCCACTCTTTTTAGGTATATTTATTTTGTGATGGGAGTTATAAGATATGAACTCTTAGACTTTGGGTCTTTGCTTTACTGAGGCTTACAAGTTACATATAGATGTTTTTAACTTGGTAGTGGACGCTGATTTATTAAATTTTTAACTGATAATAGTGCAAAAGTTTAGTCTAGTTCAGACGTTCTTATTTTCTTCTTTGTTGGCTAAATGTGATACTTTTTCATAGTATATACAAGGGTTTTGGACCAAGAAAAATAATTGATTGGCAGAAAATTATTGAATGTCAATTCGCAGTGCATTCTGAAGTTCTTTACAAAACTAGTCATATGATGAATGAATGAAAGTTGATGGTTTTAATGAAAGTTAATCTCAATTTAGTTATTTTTATAAGTCTGTTATGAAAATTGAGATTTTCTTTTTTCTTTCTAATATCATATATATGCTACATTTATATATACAAAAAAAATGTTATTACCTTCTAAAGATTTTCTTTTTTCTTCTAAAAAATGGGGAGACTTGAATTCATAAATTAATATCAATGTAACTTTTTATTTGTATAAATCTTGTAAATTTAAACCTTCATATTTCAACCCATTAATATGATGTAAAAGTTTTTGTTCTATAAAATCACTGAAAATCCCTTTAATTTTAACTCCTTTGGTATATTCTTTTATAGTTTTTTTCTTTTCTACATTTAGTTCATGTCTGATTTAATAGCACCATTTTTTAAGGTCATATTCTATTTCTCTATGATTATATATGATGGTTGTTTGATGTTGGGTATTGGTATAGATGCAGCAAGGTGGTGAAGTTATCCATTCCATAGGTCTTGACAGTGATTTCACAGAAGTAGAAGGCTACTCTGAGGCAAGCATACAAGAATAAGAAGTTCTTACCTCTTGATCTGCATTCCAAGAATACTAGAGCTATATGTAGGAGGCTTACCAAGCATTATGTATATCGCTGCTTTTAACTTTCAACTTGGCTACATTCTCTAATGGACATTATTCCATTGCTTTCAACTTACCAAGCATCACTCTTCCGCCGTCCTTAACAGTTATAATACATCCTAGTAGTAGTAAATTTACATAAACTATTTTAGATAATTTTTTGTATAGCACTATAAAACTTTGTGCACAATACTGATATTGGTATTACTTGCATAACATTTAGAATTAGTTAATTTTTTGTACAATTGAAAAATATTATGTACAATATAAATATGTGTACAACAGTTATGATGTATATATATTACTTTTTTTATATCAATTTCAATTTTAGATTTTTTGTATTTAATTTACCATGTTTAATTTGGGATTTGCAAATGAGAAATATAGAATTTTTGAAAAAAAATTTAAAAAGATGAAAAGAAAAATTATATGTTACCGATAAAATTAAAAATGAAAATATATGTCGCTACCATTTTAATAATTTTAATCCAACAAAATTACCAACAAAAAACTCTGTCACTATTTATATTAAAATAAATTAATAATTTATTCATTAAATTTACTGATGATTTATCGACAAAATGATATGTCGGTAAATAGTCAACGTGCCGAAACATCCGACGAATTTTAAATAAAAATAGTGTCGGAATATTTTTTATAAATTGGTCAGTAAAATCCGTTGGTAATATTTATTGACGGAATTTTCCGCTGGTAATCTAGTACCTACAAACATTTTAGCAATAGATGCATTCCGTCGGTAAAATAATAAAAAATCGTCAGTAAGGTTATTTTCCATCGGTAAAATGCATTTTTTTTGTAGTAAAAAGAAATAAATGGGCGGTGCCCAAAAAAACCATTTTGAAATCATCCAAAACTTAGGGAGAGCCAAGCACTTCCATTCGCTGTCTTTTATGAGAAACATCTTCCTCATTGGGTAACCCTGATCAGAAGCTGCCTCAGAACCCAGTGTCGGCATTATTATATTTCAACTCTTACTTTTTTTTTCCTTTTTTCTTAACTTACTATTTTGGTCCTTGGAATTTAGCCATAAAATTAGAATTTAATGCGACAATATAACTATAATGGGCACATTTGGTTCACTATATTATAAATGGAATAGTATAATTTAGGACCGACTATTACGCATATAGTGTTTTTCAAATTATTTAAAAAATAATTAGAAGTTAATATAATATAGTATATGCTCTATTATCCCATGTACATTGGAGATAATAATACCTCATTAACCCTTGTGTTTGTATAATACAATAAAAATCATATTATACTAAATTGAGCCAAACTTCCTCCATCTTCTTCCCATCTTTGTTGTCTCCCATCTTCTACGTCTCCTTTCTCCGTCTCCTTGGTCTCTAACAAGTTACCATCTCTTTTTTCTTTATTTTTAATTTAATTGCTCTAAATTTTTCATTTAATATTTTTCGTATTCAATAGTTTAATTTGTAATCTGCTGGTTGAGTTTTATTCATCACATTCATGCAAAATTTAAATTTTTTCATTAGAATTCTATTCAATTTTTTGATTTATTGTTGTGATTGAAATGTTGAAAATTATTAACCTAATCAATAAAATTAGGAAGAATCAATAAAATAGCAAATTCTTTAGCAAAATAGGGAGTTATTAGGAAGATAAATCTAATGGCTTGGCTGGTTTAAAGCTAGTTTTATATTTAGCTTTTTTTTTGTGATACTTTCCTCTTTTCTACTTTTTGTAATCCTTAATCATTTTCTAGTCTCTTTAATACTCTGATTCACCAAAAAATGCAAAGAGTTAGCAGGCAATTATAGTTGATGACTTGGTTAGGTTAACTAGATTTTGTTTTCTCTTAGGTCTGTAAGGATGATGTGTTAGGGTCTGTTCTATCTGAGTTGTTTGATAGATGTCCAAATGCTGGTAAATAGACAATGGTAAAGATTGATCAAATTAGTAGTAAATAATTATTTTTTTTGTTAGAGACGATACTGTAGATTAAATAGAAAGTTTCTTTTGCCTGTTTGATATTTTCTACTATCATTTTCCACTCAAATACTCCTTACTTTGAGGTTCAAATTAAATTCATTTTCTAATGATGCCTTCCCATTTAAGAGCATTTTTAAAAGCTGATTTGGTGTAGTTATTCAACCTATATGCCACACAATTCATTTAAAAGTTAATTGGACATCACTAGCTATCTCATGTATATTCCTAGAGTTCTTAATTTTATTTTAAAACTTAATTTCTATACTGGCATAAATAAATCAATAGATGTCTAGCTTGTACAATCCAATGGGATTTATTTCACTATTTCAACATAAAATGAAATTACCAGACTTAACTTAAGTATTAAATTATAAATCAAATGTTCTATTTGAGTTGCTTAGGATGTTACACTCTTTGCTTTTGCACTCTCTTCTTTTGGTTGTATCTCCTCTTTTCTTTTATTTATATGGTTATATAAGGGTATTGTACAAGTTTCTAGTTTTGTTAGCTCAAAAGTGTCCTCTTCTACTATATCTAATCCTATTCTCATATAATGATTAATAAATCTCAAATTTATAAAAAGCAAAAAAAAAAACATCTCCACCTCCAATCCCAATCTTTCAAGACGGTTGCCGATTTGAGAAGATTTTCTCAAGAAAGTGAAAGAAAAATTAAATATTTGGAGTTTTTGATAATGAGAGCAAGATAATATTTGATTTTATGTTGTAAAATGTCCATAAAAGACAAAATTGTAGTAAGTTAGTATATATTTCTAGAAATGGAGTTTCAAGGTTTATTTTTAATTAATCTTCTTGAAATTATTAATTTTCTTACTATAAGTGTAACAATTATCACAAACAAAAAAATATCATAAACCATTTATTAGACAAAACAATTGGTTTTTGAAAAACTCCTTATTGATGACTCTTATTGATTTTTCTAGGATGGCATTTGGGAAGGGAAGGACAAACCTATTTTTGAATTGTGATAAAACATAGATCAACCCAACCATTATCTATCCCACATGAAGACCATATTATCTATTATCAAATTGCATGATGTTATTATATAGATATACAATTGGCATATATTTTCTCACATGGATTAGTTTATATGTGAAGGTTGTCTTATTAAGAAGGTTAAAAGTATTAACTAAGGTGTTATATGGAAAAACTTACTAAAAAATAAATCAAATTGTAATATTTTAGTTCAATTAAATGTCAATTTCTTTCTAAAATATCACTAAAGTGGAACATGCATGCTCCTTACTTTAGCTATACAACTCCATCTCATGAAAAATTACATGCATTATTACAACCTTAATAGTGCACGGGTTAGTGGTGGTTGGGGTCCCTTATATGTGTGAGAGAGAAAGAGTTTTCTAAAACAAATATTTGATATAATTTTTACTTATACCATTACAAAGAAGAGGTTATGTGTTTGAAGTTGATCTAATGAGACAATAACTATTGATTGCATTTGAGATTGCAAAAGAAAGTATTCATAATAAAAAAAAGATTGGAAAATAAAATTGCTCAATTTGCTTAACGCTTCTTGGTTAATGAAGTTAATAAACTTTTGTTTTGATTATGATAAAGCTTCATAATTTAGTTTAAATGGAACTTTTCAATATATAATGTATTGTAAATAATTATGACACCCTAATACCCTTTAGGAGTATACATAGTTGCCAAAACCAAATAAAATAACTTGATCATGATAACAAATATCCACTATTAATAACATGAATATTTGTACTTGATTAACTTCTTGCTAGATTACATTTAAATTAAACCTTTACAATAAACACAATTTTGATACATAAGTAAATAATAAGGTTTTTACAAATTAGTTAGTACACATTTCATTTCAACTACTATACTTTTCATAATTATTACTATAACCTATATATTATGAGAACTCTCCTTGAACTTTTTGATTATCCCCTTATGCACATCCTCTATTTAATACCTAATCAAGAAATAGTTCAAAACTAAGTCATGTTTGACAAATTTTCACTAAATATAACTAAATAATTACATAACTAGCTGGATACTAACATCTTTCTAGCCTAGTATTGCACTGGCTAATCATGAATATTGTTCTATTATTTTACAACTTATTTGGCACTTACACTATATAGTTTTCCTATAACTACTTATTTGAACTATATATTCATGTTAATTATTTACTCATTCCTACTGAAGGCAAAATTACTTATAAATTTTCTATTAGTTTCCAACTTTTAAATTGTTACTAACACTCAAATGCTTATCAACTCATCTATTACTTTGGTTCAAACTTGGAATTAACATTTTAAGCTTCTTACATATCCCATATCGGGAATCAAAACCATGTAGTTCTAAACATATAACTTATACTTTGTATTAAACTAACATGTGACGCATCGGCTACACACATCAAATCTCATCCATCACACATACATATGGTATTACCATCATTACACACTCAATTTCACATATACATTAACTATGTTACATATATGCTAACTATTTACAATCATTAGTTTTAACAATAATATTCATTAATAAGTCAATAATCTTCTAAATTATGCTAATCTCTAACACTATTATAATTACAACATAATCACTTTTGTAGCTTGAACTCGGTATAGGCATGGACAATTAGAAACACTAGATATCGTATAGGTATCAAATCACTGGAAATAATCAAAATGTCAACACTAGATACCCGGAGGTATCAATTTATTAGGAACCATTTCAGTGTCATCACTAAATACCTTAAGGTATCGAGTCACTAAACTCCATTACGGTGCCAACATTAGATACCAAAAGGTATTAATTCACTAGGCACCATTACAGTGCCAATACTAGATACCAAAAGGTATCGAATCACTATCCCATTTATGTCCACATCTACATTAAGTTTAGGCCTTAAATGAGGGTTTTACTCACTAAATTACTTCATTACATAATCTCTCATTGATACAATATACATTTTACTCATATAATCAATCATGACAAATACACTTCACTACAATCACATAGTAGTAAACACACTCATGAGCACTTAATTCTCTTGCACTTGAGAGCATGTAACACGGTGAATATTTCAAGATACATTTTAATCATTTATGCACTGAGGTTACAATCAACAAAAATGTAATAAAAACTGTGTATGCATATCATAGTTCACTTTGCATGCCATTATTTAAACTCATTCTTTGATGTTTAATTGCCTATCTCAATTTTAGTACATTATATATTAATCGTAAACATGTGTTTGTAAAGTTTAGTAAACATTCGAGGATGTTCAGTTTAAATTCGAAAACTTATCTTGTCTTTTGAACATAAGTATCCATGTCCATGCTTAGCACACATTCTTTATTTCAATATAAAATCACACATTTCATGTATAGTATCTCATGTTACATCCCTATGTATGTGATTATAAGGCTCTAGAAATGTTCGAGAGAGTCCGGGTAAGTTTTAGTAACTTTTTAATGGCTAAAACTCACTAATAGGTTAGAACGTGGGGGTACTCAGCTGGATTAAACTTCAATTCGTTCAGGTGGATTGCATTGTTTTGATCCAAAATGCATCAAGCCAGCTGGATTGGAAACCAATCCAGTCAAGTTAACCTAAAAATCCAATTTTTTAACAAATAACTTTTTTTGTTCAACTTGTGTAGGGTTTTAGGCATAAAATATATACTTTTAGGCAAATTAGTCTTCTAGACAATTGTTTCCTTATGTCTCTAGTTTTCATATCATTAAAAATCATACCATTTGGACTTTTTAATCAAAAGATATCTCTAAAATACTATACACTGCTCTGAATGACAGGGCAGTAGCTTTCACTTCACTTTGAACTAAATTTTACACTCTTAAAGGAAAAATAAGTTTTGGCCTCTTTATATAAATTTTAGGTCTATGATTCTAATGCCTTGCTTTTAGCCATGTTAAACCTCCAATCTCCTTTCTTTCTCTTTTCCTTCATCTTTGATGTCCTCTTTTCCACTATAAATGTAACCATATTTACATTTGAATCAAATTTCAATCCTTTGATTCATCTACCTTAATTTAGAGCAAGAAAGAGATGAAAAGAAGGTAAGGTTCCTATATAAACTCACCTTAATTACCTAGAAAATTAGCTTGAATCACATAGCCTCTTATCATGCAAGTAGTTGAAAGAATTTAGAGGGAAATGGATGAAGAAATTCTGTGTTCCCACCTAAAATTATGGTTGGTCTCTTCTCCTCTTTTATATATTAGTCACATGAAAATTTTAGAGTTATTTAGATGTCACTCTCTCATTCGTCCACTTGTTGGACCAATATTAATTTCATTTTAATCCCTTAACTTTTATAATTTCCCACATTAGCATATAGTATTATTTCTTAGTTATATTTAATCCATATCCTACACCATTCATGAATGTATATATTAATTTAAATAATTTACCTAAATTGTCCTCATCTTTTAAATTAATTACCGATGTGCCTTTTTGCTTCACTTCAATTGCTTTTCTTTTTATATTAGCTTCTAGTGCACTCAAGACATGTATAAATATGACTAGGGTGTATGTTAGGGCCTTACATTAATGGTTCATATTAGAAAGCATTGAATTTGTTTTACTTTTCTAAATTCAAGTTAGTTATTTTTTTCTTTCTCCTTTTGATTTTTTTTTTTTGTAATTAAGATTTGTTCTCTATAGTTTTTAATGACTTCATTTATGCCTAATACTTCTCAATTTTTATTTTTTTATTAGATATATATCAAAGAAATATTATGTTTTATATAATCATAAGGATATGGCATTTGCATATGATGTAATTGCCTGGTTAGAAGTATTTACTGAGCTGTTATATGGAAAAACTTACTAAAAAATAAAGCAAATTGAAATATTTTAGTTTTATTCAATGTCAATTTCTTTCTAAACTATTGCTAGAGTGGAATATGTATGCTCCTTGTTTCACATATAGAACTCTATTTCATGAAAAATTGCATGCACTATTACAACTTTAACAGTGCATGGGTCAGTGGTGATTGGGGGTACCTTGTGTGTGTGAGGAGAAAGATAGAGAGAAATAGTTTTCTAAAACAAATATTTTATATAATTTTTACTTATACCACTACAAAGAAGAGGTTATGTGTTTGAAGTTGCTCTAATGAGACAATAACTAATGATTGTATTTGAGATTAGAAAAGAAAGTATTCATAATAATAAAAATAAAGATTGGAGAATAAAATTGCTCAAGTTCCTCAACTCTTCTTGGTTAATGAAGTTATTAAACTTTTGTTTTGATTATGATAAAGCTTTGTAGTTTTGTTTCAATGGCGTTTTTCAATATATAATTTACTATAATTAATGGTTTATATTAGAAAAACATTGAATTTGTTTTACTTTTCTGAATTGAAGTTAGTTGTTTTTTTTCTTTTTTTTTTGTAATTAAGATTTGTTCTCTACAGTTTTTAATAACTTCATTTGCGCCTAATGCTTCTCAATTTTTATTTTTTTTATTAGATATTGATCAAAGAAATATTATGTTCTACATAATCATAAGGATATGGTATTTGTATATGATGTGATTGCTATTGATGATGTTGATTCAAATGGAAAATAGGAGCAAAAAGCTTTTTAAAAGGAGGAGAATCCTTATAGATAAAAATATTGATAGGGATCAGGTTCTGTTTACATATATAATTGACAGTAATGACTTGTAATGTATTAATCAATTAAAAATGGATAGAAGAACATTTCAAATATTATGTAACGTGCTTCAAACTTATAGAAGGATTAAAAATGATGGCTCGATACAATTAAAGGAGCAAATATATATGTTTTTACATATTCTTGCCCACCACGTGAAAAATCGTATGATTATCTCTAGATTTTTAAGGTTGAGTGAAACTATTAGACATTTTAATATTATTTTAAAGGTGTTTTACAACTATAAAGCATCTTACTCCATGTTTCAGAACCTATCCTAAATAATTTTACTGATGATAGGTGGAAATAGTTTAAGATTAATTTAAAAATTAATTACATACTTTAATTTATAGTTTAAGACCTTTTTTATCATCACTAATAGTTAGTATTTATTTGTTGATTGTTCCATTTAGAAAATTTTAGGAGTATTGGATGGGACTTATATTAAGATTCGTGTGGACGAAAGTGACAAACCTAGATATTGTACTAGAGAACGAGATATTACAACTAATGTATTTAGTTTTTGTTCACATGATATGATGTTTATATTTGTTTTACCTGGCAAAGAAGGATTTGCATATGATTTTAGAGTGCTTTCGAGATGTATTAAGTAGACAAATGGATTTAAGGTCCCTATAGGTAATAAAAATCAATATTTAGATTATTTTAAAATATACTAAAAAGAAATTATATATATATATATATATTTAAATAAAATTATATATATATATATATATTTATTTATTTCTTTATTTACAAAGCTATTATCTTATGGATGGTGGGTGCACTAATGGAGGGATTTCTTGCACCATATAGGGGTACCCATTATCATTTATTAGAGTGGAGAAAAGAAAGTCAAAGTAATAATTATAGAGAATATTTTAATATGAGACATGCCTTAGCAAAAAAAACATATTAGAAATATTTTTTGACTTGCTTAATATGTAATGGGCTATATTAAGAAGTCCATCTTTTTATCCCATTAAAATACAATGTCAAATCATTACTGGTTGTTGTTTACAACATAACCTTATTAGAGGTGAAGTGAATGTTAATCCATTAGAGCAAACAATACAAGATTTAGAAAATGATGAAGAAAATCAAGAAATTGAATTCTTAAGTACAACTAAATTATCTAATCAATAGACTGCCTAAAGGATTAATTTAGCTATGGAGATGTATGATGAGTGAAGAGCACACAGACAACATTTGTAAAGACTATACTGGACCTTTCCTGGCCATCCCTTTGCTACATACCACCCTATGCGCATACATTCCTAATGTAGTTCAAGTGTATAGTGATTACGTTCATTAGCATACTTTTAAATTTACTTTATCAAACTAGTTGAGATCATGCAAAAATATTAGTCACTATATTATGCTTTACAACTAACTACTCTTTACAAAGCACTTCACTAAGTACAAAATGAAAATGTACAATAGTAAAACAAAAAAGATAACATCTTCATACTTCAACTCTTCATAGGGTTGGCTTGGTTGATCCAAAATTTACCCCTGAATAAGAGTCTGAATTGGAATACCTACACAGATAAAATCCGTACTAAGCTAAACAACTTAGTGGTGAATAGGTAATATACAAACAACCATTCACAGTGGTTATTTACAAGCACATAAACATGCAATAACACAAATATACATTTATGCTCATTGGAAAACTTCACGATCAATAACAAGAGAAATTATGTTACTATATTACTTATAAAACAAGTATAAGCATGTGTAACATATCAATATTTGGCCATTTCTTTAGCAGTTCATTTCTTTCCATGAATGCCTGCCTAAGCTCTATGTTGTGAATAACAGGTGTTGTAGATACCTGTAGGTATCGATTGTATAAATGCCTAAAGGTATTAAACAAATGGACCCAAACTAGATCAAGATTGTGGTCCCAATGGGGATATACATACTGTGGGCCCAAACGGGGTCGAGACTATGGCAGTTGCATTTATAACCCTATAGGCATGCCCATCTATCTGTTAGTATAAGCCCTAGCCCCAATAGATTGTAATAAAACATTTGAGTTAATAAATGAGGCATTTGTTTTATCTTTTGTATTTCTGTGCATATCAATTGATAGAACTATCCAATAATGTTGTTTCAGTTTAAGTTATCATGTGTGAGGCACATGGTTGTAAGACCTTGAAACAAAAGAGATATCATTCTAAATATCCCTAGTCAGTCATTGTTATGGGAATAACAATGAATTAAGACTAGTATGCTCTCTCTAATAAGTTGCGTTCTGTCTTACGGATCATAAGGACAAGAGTGTCAATTAGAGATCATAGATACATGTTTAGAACATGGTATCTGGATTCGATCCATTTATGAGAACACTACATGGTATAAGTCATAAGTGTTTCTCATATGCAAGTTTTGCATTGGAGTTCTTAGACCTAAAATCTCTATAAAACTCTTTATGTATTACTATATACTTTGACATACACCTAACGTACTCGTAACAGAGTGACAAGTATGGGTATGCTTGGGTATACATTGATTCATGTTAGAGAGCATGGGAGAAGTGAAGGGATTACCCTTCTCAATAAGAGAGAAAATATCATCGGTCACTTGATCAGTGAACTGAGAAGTGTATGGCCATACCGAGATGAAATAATGAGTAATCATTATTTATCTGAGAGTTCAGTGTCACTGGAATATCAAGAAAGGAATTAATTTATATAAGGGTGACTAGTTCCATGCCTTATATTAATTCTGATATTTTTGGGTAAGGGACTATGCAAAATTACATTAGGTCACAAAATGTCATATGCATTTTCATTTAATTTGGAATGCTATAATATCTTGCTAGAGAATATTTATAGCCTTTGAATTAATTTATTAATTCATTGCCAACATTAAATGGACCTATAGGATCGCACATAAAGCATTGGGCTTAAAATATTTAAATTAAGTATTGGGCATTAATTTGGGTTTTTAATTAAAGTCAAATTAATGTGTGTAATGGATTATTATATTGCTATTGGACCTTGGCCCATGAGAGAGAGAAATTCAGCCCACAAGGCTTAATTTTAATTAATTAAATGTCTTGTATTAATTTAATTAATTGAGTTTTAAAGCCTAAAAGAATTATGATCAAATAAATCACTTAAATAAGAATACTATTGGCCGAAATTCCTAGAGAGAAATCAAGGAATTTTGGCATATCCTTTATATTAATTAAGTAGTTTATTTGATTATTATGTCTTGTATATTCCTATTTAATTAAGTGGTTAATTTGATTAATATGTCTTTTGTTTTTATCTTGGATAAATTAAAAGAGTTTTTATCAATAAATATTACTTATTTTAATTAAGTGATAAAGGCATATATTAATTATCTTTAGCTAATATTAATTATCCTAAGGTAGTATATTTGAGATTTATCACTTAATAAATAAGATAATATATATATTGGATGAGAGAAAAAAAATAAAAACCTAATTTTGTGTGTGGCGTGAATAGTAAATCGTGAATAGTAACTCTCTCTCACAATTTTATTTTGGCCAATTTTTCACAAGGAGAAAGGATTGTTCCTCATTCTCTTGTGATCTTGGGTAGTAATAGCTACCTTAGAGAAGTGCAAAATCAAATTTTGTAACTTCAATCAATTGCCATTACACGATACTTAAACAGAGAGCTAGCAATCTTGATTTTAAGCCGTCTTTACAATTGTGTGTGTGAACATGGAGAAGAGTGGCGTAAAGGCTATTCTTTTGGCATTGGCAAAGAAGATCAAAGGTTGATAAATCAGTCTTGATTGCTGGTCATCACCAAAACCAAATATTGAAGTGCATCTAAAGTTGTAAGTTTTACAACCCTAAATTTGCATGTTTTGCTTCTTGCTTTGGAATTGTATGGTATGTATGATAAAATTTTTGTTTTTTCGCTGTGTTATCATCACCATCATACCATGTCATATTTCATCACTATCCACCACCAAGTTCTATGTGCAGGCATTAGATATTTCATATATCATTCTATCAATTTTATCTAATTCATTATAGTGCCTTACATTGGATAATTATACATATACATGTTTGTAGGCATCATGGTAATGTAACATTACTATCAACATGTAAACCAATATCACACACACACACACACACACACACACACACACACACACACACACACATATATATATATATATATATATATATATAATGGAAACATTATAAACCATGTATACATATATACATACCTTGGTATAAATTCGTATACATACGCATTTATAGCCTCCATATGCTCATATTTTAAGGTATAATGCGTCCTATTATTAACACAACTCATGGGGACAGTCTAATGTGGTAGAAAATGGTAAGAAAGAGTAAAAATAAGGGATAAAAGCCTACTATTGTGAGTGCCGCAAGTGCGATAGTGGGCGCTGGCCAATTATGAGTTTCTCCTATTCACAAAATTCTGCCAACTGGTTGAAAAACTTAACTTGTAACATGATTTTGACCAACTAAATGACTTTCTCTGGCAAAATTATTTTTTAGAAAGTTGTTCCTATACATTTTTAGTTTCTAAAAAATTAAAAATCATTCCATTTGGACATTTAAATCTCCAAATATTCACCAGATAAGGTGGACTGCTCCTAATGATAGGGTAGTAGATATAATCAAATTTCAAGCTCAATTTTGATCATCATAGGGCAAGAACCAAATGTTGATCTCTTCTTATGGAATTTAGGTTTATGAATTTAGTTTCTATCCCAATTATAATTACTCAATTTGGGTCTCTCAAACTCCAGATATAGGCAAAACAATCCAAATAGGTTTAGTGAGCCTAAAGACATATTTTACCAAAAAAAAGACATATCAAGGATTTTGGTTCCTATGCCAATTTACCCATCATATTTAGGTATCCCCTCAATAAAAACTTCATTCTAACATCTCAAATCACTACAACAAGGCCACACCATAAATTTTCAATAAGTTCTCATACCTTTTGTGATTAACCTCCTTTAAGCTCCTTTTTCCAGCTTCTCTTTCCCTTTGCTTGATTTTTCCTCTACAAGAATGGATTCACATGTTATTATAACATAAATGATTCACATAAATTATAAATTGATTATCCAAAATCAAAGAAGAAAAGGAGAAGAAATTGTTACCTTAAGATGGTAACCCTTAAACTCTCTATCCCTAAGCAAAAATCAGATTTGGATTCTAAGGTGTTCTTGAGAGTTTAATTAGAAGCAATAGTGACCTTGAAGTCTTTGAAGTGGCCGGCATCCTCCTCCCAAAAGTCCCTTTAAATACTACTTTCTCAAGAAAATT
The DNA here is from genome assembly GCA_037975025.1 of Excoecaria agallocha. Classification (NCBI taxonomy): domain Eukaryota; kingdom Viridiplantae; phylum Streptophyta; class Magnoliopsida; order Malpighiales; family Euphorbiaceae; genus Excoecaria; species Excoecaria agallocha. The sequence goes on from CM075815.1 coordinate 26,847,815, forward strand.
CTAGGAGGATAAGTGCCATGCTCCTATTAGCTCCTATTTTCACTTTTCAAAATTACACTTAATTTCTTAAATTTATGTTTTTATCCCAAAACTTTCTCTTTCTCTTTTCAATTAGGTCCCTTAATTAACTTTTTCCTCATAATTAATCACATACATGGCCTAATTTAAAATGATCATTTTATCCCTCTTCTCTTAAGGTAATTACCTTTATGCCTCTACTTGTAGTTCACTAACTATACACATAGTGATCATATTATCTTTTCAAAATACCTACATATTCTTCCAAGGCCTAAATAGGGGCCTTACAATATTATTGTTGCTTAATAAATTTTTTACATTGATCCATTTACTACCATTTTGTAGTTTTGACAACTTGATTATGTATTTTTATTATATGAATTATATTTATATTTAATTGAATATTTGTTATGTGTTTATATTGTAGTATTTTTACTCTTGGTCTTCTTTGTGCATGCAATATATATGAAGAATATTTTATATATTTAAAATTGTCATTTAGGAATGGATATTGGACAAAGTTCTCAATCTAAAGGAATGAGATGAGTGTGGAATAAGAATGAAAAAGATCTAGTACTAAAAATTTCTGAAGAAATAGGTGCTAATGGTGAAAATGGTACCTTTAGATTTGGAACCATGAGAGGCATTGAAAAAAAGATGCAAAAGTTGCATCCAAACTATGGATTAAGAGTTAATCCTCATATATATTCAAAGATGGGAAAATGAAAAAAAGATTATGCAATAGTTTATGTCATGTTGAAGAAGAATGGTTTTGGTTAGAATGATACAACCAAATGTATTGAGGATATAACCAAATGTATTGAGATTAATAGTGATGAAGCATGGCAAGCTTATATCCAGGTTTAAAACTTAATCATTCAAGTAATTAATTTTTTCTTAGAACTTAAAATCTAACTTAATTACTATACTTTTTGTATTATTATAGCACAATATTGATGCGGCGGGATAGAGAGGAAAACAATTTTATGTATTTGATCTCCTTGCTAATTTATTCCCGAAAGAAAGAGCAACTGATAGAGGAGTAAAAATATCAGCTGATATGGCATATATGGTTGACTATGAAGATGAAAATTTAATTAAAATTAATGATGATATTATGCAAGGAATCGATATTGATAAGACTTCACTAATATCAATTCTAAACGTATCTACCAATATACCTCTTGGGGGGGGGGGGGTGTGCGTACTAGTATAGAATTATTTAGAGAAATGTTCAAAGAAAGTGTTAAGCAAATTGCTACTTTTGCTGAAAGATTTGTTAGAGCAAATGATAACCGTTATGATATTTTCAAAGAGTTTAAGGCAACGGTATCTTTCGTGAGAATCATCTTGATGTTTTTCAAGCAATAATAGATAAATTTCAACATGTGGCATCATTCTAGGTCCGTAAAACCTGAAATTAGAAAGATGTTTGTTCAGAGATAATTTAGACAAATAAATAGTGATTGACGGAATTTTAAATGTATTAATTATGTTTTAAATTAGGTTGCATCTTTGACAAGGATATATGAACTCTTTGTATTCACTAATTATTTTGATTATGTCCAAAATTATCATGTATAAAGTTTATTTATTTTTAATTATCATTAGACTATGTATAAACTTATTAATTGTAGCGCATTTGTTAATATATTTCTATTATGAAATTACTTGTTATTAATTAAATTATTTGTTAGATTGTTAATTTATCAACTAACATATATTCATGTTTCAAGAAATTTGTACACTTTTAAAAAAATTGATATATTTATGAAAAATCATATTTTATAATCAATTTTTTTTGTCTAAATTAATAATATTAAAAATAATTTAATTTTACATATTTTTTTTTTTTGAAAAATAACATAGGACACCATTTTATACTAAATATATAAAAAATATTTTATACCAAACAATTTATATGCAAACTAAATAATATAACCTAATACTAATAAAAACTAACTTTTCCATAACTTGCTGCTTGGCCATAAGCATTCAATTCAAGCATTTCCACGAAAGTCCAAATCCCTAGCTAATCTGGCACTAGAAAATGATTATTATATAATTATCATTATTATTTTCTTTAGATTTTCTTTCATTGTTTCTGTTGTGACAAACATCTCTCTCCGTTTCCCGGCGTACGGTTCTTCGTTTCTTCTTCGTATTAGCGGAGAATCAAGCACCGTTGAATCCAATCTCCATCTGTCAGATTCACTGCTCATTTATATTGGTTCCCTTTTCAGAAAATTTGATAATCCGATCTGATCTCTCTCGATCTGTCACTACCTGTACAGGCACATTCTTACTGTGACTTTGTATTGTAAGTTCATTCGATTTCAGTTAATTGATTTACTTATTGTTGATTGTGATTTCAGAATATGAGTGGTAATGCAATTATGAGTTGAATCGCTCTATAATGCCATAGTCAGTAGCTTTCGAGACTTGAACCATTTCTTTTCTTTTTGGTATCACTGGGTAATGCCCAATATTTTTGTGATATTGGTTAGAGAGAAATGCTTGGAGCATCATAACACTCTGCATAAATTTAGTGTCTGGTTGGAACAAAATATTAGAGCTTGTAATCTTGAGCAATTGATGAATTGTAATTATGATTACGATGGAGATTATAGGATAGATCTGAATAATTCATGCGTTTCTAATCTTGGGAATTAGAGTTTTAAAATAAGCAGAGGATCGAGGGGTTTGTATATGGGATTGGAATTTTCTGGGGTTTAATAGTCCAAGGGTGAGGCTTGAGGCATGAGCAAATGGGTGATTTACATTATTTTTGGGAGAAGGGATGTGATTTAATTTACTTTATAGCTTTTTCTTGATTGGGAGGAAATTAGGATGTGTAATGGTTTAATGATGTTTTTATACCGTGAATGGTCTTAGTCTGTCTATTATAATGAAACCCTCCAACATCATACCATTCAAAAGTTACTATTCTGAAACAAGTTGTTGTGATTTAAAAATCTTAGAAAACCATATTGCTATCTAAAATCTCAATCCAAACTTTATTAGATGCGATAATTGATGGAAGTGAATGCAAACAAGAGGAATTAAATTTTGAAAGTGTTAGAGTAAGATTGCTCATGGAATCACTGGAGACTATACCATCAAAATCAGTAAGCAAATTCTGCAGGAAGCTGGAACATATTCAGTTTTCTCATAAGCAAATCTGACACCGATAGAAAATGGAAGTTGACTATTAACACTTATCATAAACTAATACAAAAATTGTAAAGACTCGGGGATTCCAGAAGGATAAAGATCCCTAATTTGTAGATTTTGGGAGGGAGTTAATTTGATGGAAGTGGCAGGCTTGTGCAACACTCATGAGAATCACCTAATCCAATCTTGTAACATGTTCCATGTCTTTCCTTTCATTCCTAACTCTGTTGCAAAACAACTTAGGGGTTGTTTAAAAGCATTTCCTTAATAGTAACTGTGAGGAGGAATTGAACTTCCATCTTGTGAAACAGGGAGTAATATATGAAGTGTGAAAGGCAGTTTGGTTTTATCTGGGAGTGTAAAGTTGTTACAATAATCCAGAGGTTCTTTAAGTTTTGACATATTTTTTGATGATTAATATGTTCCTTTCTTTGCTGAATTATGTTTTTTGCTTTCTTGTGAGTAGTTAAATATTTAACTTTGGAATGGGAGTGTGCGATTTCTATTCCTTAACTTTTTTAAAACTGATGATGTTTCAATGGGCAATCTTGAGGTGTCTCTGGTTCCTTGGGCGTAGGAGTAGCATACAAGTTACTAACTAATACATACCATTTCTTATTGAGAATCAGGTGACAAGCTTGAGCAACTACCAATAGCTTCTATGGGAACAGAGGAGATTAAGGACATTAATGTGGATAATTGGTTCTCACAATTGACCTATGACCAGTGGGTACCAATTACTGTTTCTGGTGCACGAGCATCAGCTCGCTATAAGGTGATTGTTGTTCTGAATTCAAATCTAATTCTGGAATGCAAAAAGATTTTCGGCTCGTTCTAAATTTTATTCTTTAAAGTTACGGTGGTTTCTTTCTTCTTCTTCTTCTTCTTCTTCTTCTTCTTCTTTTTTAATGAACAAGGTGCTGAATGTGCAATTTCTCTTCATCCTAGCATGCTGCAGCAATTGCCAATGAGAAACTCTATGTCTCTGGGGGTAGTCGCAATGGTCGGTACTTGTCTGATGTTCAGGTAATGATTATGACTATTAACTCATGCAAATGAAATTATTTCTAATGGATCACAAAGTTATGTACCCTTGCATAATATTGTCAGGTCTTTGATCCCAGAAGTTCAGCATGGTCTAGCCTAAAACTCAAAACTGACCTGCATCCAAACAAAGTTGAAGAGAATGGCCTGCAAGAAGTTCTTCCAGCTATATCAGATCACAGTATGGTAAGCCATGCACACAAAAAAAAAGAATGGATATATGGAGTCATCTTCTTCCATGTTGCAGAGCATGACCATATTTTCTTTTGTCTGGATCTTAGTTGTTTGTGATGCTTTAATTTGATTTTTGCAACCCACTGTTATTTTGCTGCATGTTTTTCAGGTTAAGTGGGGAAGCAGACTCCTACTTGTTGGTGGCCATTCCAAGAAATCTTCTGATAGCATGATAGGTTTGTTTCTTTTTTATCCAGATCAATATTTCTCCTGTTCTTTCCGAAACCAATTAATTGTGCACCGTAAATAACCTTTTTCTTGGACTCTTATTTCTTGCTAATTACTTCTTGCAGTGCGTTTCATTGATCTAGACACACACCTTTGTGGTGTCTTGGAGACATCAGGAAAAGCTCCGGTAACTCACTTTGTCAACATCTTATTTTCACAGCTTCTTTAAGCTGGTTTATCAATCTCTTCCTTATGTTTTTATATGAACTCGTTATTTATGTTATTCCAAAGGAAATGACTGCAATTATCCTTTCTAGAAATTTGGGATGGTAAGATTTTTGTACATATTTCAGGTAGCTCGAGGGGGGCATTCTGCTACCCTGGTTGGTTCTAGGCTAATAATTTTTGGTGGAGAGGATAGTGGCCGGAGATTGCTTAATGATCTCTATGCTCTTGATCTAGAAAAAATGACTTGGGATGTCTTAGAGACGACGTAAGTGCTTATTCTATTTTTATGATAAGGTATTTTTATGTCATGCAGAAGTTTTCTGTATCACTTTTTTGCTATTGATAGGCAGACACCTCCCACTCCAAGATTTGATCACACAGCTACAATAAATGCAGAACGCTATCTTCTAATATTTGGTGGTTGTTCCCATTCAATTTTGTTCAGTGATCTTCATGTACTTGACTTGCAGACAGTAAGTGGTGATCCTTTATCTATCTGCGCTTTTTTTGCGTTTGGAAAGTTGAGAGGCAGAGGTATTTTTTTTTGCATGGGAGTTTAGACTGTGAAACAAATGTTGATTGTCATACATGCACTTCATTTATCCTGAGCTCAAAATGCTGAAATTAGTATATTTGGAATCTAAGTTATAGGCTGCAGATATGTGGTATTCTTCAGAATGTGCTATTGGGAAGCCTCATGCAGCATCACAAGATTTTAGTACTCAGAAAATCTTGCTAAGTCATAATATTTACAGCATGGCAATGCAGCTAATGGGGGATATGATTACTTGGTGTTAATGTAAACATAAGTGAGCTATGAGTGGGCTACTTTGCCAAATTGGCACTAACATGCTGGCATCTGTTTCTAGATTTTTGATAAAGATGCATGTTTTTCATTTTCTATCCCATGGTTTATTTTGAGCCAGTCATGTCAAGCCATTGTTTGGAATATTTAATGTATCAAGATGAATCCCCTATTGTAACCATATGAAAGTTTAGTAACAAATTTATACAATAATACTGCCTCATACATCCTTGAACATGTTTGGAGAATCATTCTAGAACCCACCAAAGACTTAGAGATGTCCAAAGTTTAAGTAATTCAACAATATATTGGACAAAATTACATAACAAACTTATTACACAGATTTTAAAAACTCTCCAAATTTTATCTTAAGAAAAAGAACTAAAAGAATTAAATTATTATATACATTTTATAGTACAATTATGAAAGACACAAGCAAGTCCCCTATGCATATATGATTTTGAAGTTATCGGCTTGCTTGGACTATTGCAAACTATTGTTTTGGGAATCTACGTGTGAAATGATTATGTGCCTATTTAATATGCACATAACTTGCATGAGAAGATAAGTATCTTATCTGCTGCTCTGCCGTATGACAAGATCTCTTCGTATTGCAGATGGAGTGGTCCCAACCAGAAATTCAAGGTGATTTGGTAAGTCCTAGAGCTGGTCATTCTGCTGTAGCCATTGATGAGAGCTGGTATATTGTTGGTGGTGGTGATAACAAAAATGGTATGCATGTAATTGGGCTCACCATTTCGAAAGTGCTTATGCACCTTTTCTAACATGGTGACTAGGCCACTCTTCTGGTTTGCAGGTTGTCCAGAAACCCTTGTGTTGAATATGTCTAAGCTAGCATGGTCAACATTGACTAGTGTAAAGGGAAGGGATCCACTTGCTAGTGAGGTCAGTGTGTTTCTCAAAAAACAACTTTTTGTAATTTAAAGCTACATCATATTGCAGCGAAGATGGGTGAATAGAGTGCCAAAGCTTGTCTTTGTATCCCAAGCTGTATGGCTTTAGAGATCCTTAGATTTTGAAGGCATACTGGTCTTGATGGAAAAAAGTAGCAGTTGGAGTTGGATTTTTTAATAATTTGTCCAAGTTGAAGTTTCTGCTTCCTGAAACCAGAATCGAAGAATAGTGATTTGTGTGTGTGTGTGTGTGTGTTTGATGTGACTACTGCCTTAAAATTCTGCTTGTCTTTCAACTTCTCCACTCTATAAGTCCACAAAATGTGCATTTATAAAATCAATTTCATTTGGCTCTGGAATTCAAAATGTATAGCATTAAAATCAACTTGATTATAGCTACATCAGCCAGGCTTTGGCCATACTTTTCTTTAGATGCAAGTTGCTATTGTGGAGAAAAAAGGAAATATGAAATTACAACTTTGCAGGCAATAATAATTATAGCATGACTTTGAAGGATCGCATGAAGATTTGTTGATTTTAACTAAAATTTTATAAACTCTTTCATAGACAACTGAATGCCATACAATGAATCGGCCATAACAAGTACACCATCTCTATCATACATCTTACAGAAAAAAAAAATTGTGCGAGAATTTGTGATTAACTTGGTTGTTTACTTTCTTCCTAAAAACAAAAAGAAAAACATATTAAAACAAAAGAGAAATTCTGCACTAAATTGTGTGATCTAAGTGTAAATTCTGAAACAGGGACTCACTGTTTGCTCCACATTGATCAATGGAGAGAAGCATTTGGTTGCTTTTGGTGGCTATAATGGGAAATACAATAATGAGGTAAGTGTACAATAGTAGTTGGTGCTGTTGTAATACTAGGACACTGCGTCATTCTATTTTAAACTGATTGTTTTTGGCATTTCCTTACTGACTGCTGTTTTTAGGTGTTTATTATGAGACTGAAACCCAGAGAGATGCTACGTCCCAAAATATTTCAGTCGCCAGCGGCAGCTGCAGCAGCAGCTTCTGTTACTGCTGCTTATGCCTTGGCTAAATCTGAAAAGTTGGATTTCTCCAACATTAACTTAAACTCTAAAGGCTTTGAAAGCAATCCTTCTGAACAAGACTTAACAACTGAACTCGATGCAGTTAAAGAAGACAAAAAGGTGTTGGAGCTTTCACTTTCAGAAGTCAGAGCAGAAAACTCTCGGCTCAGGGAAAAGATTGACGAAGTTAACAGTACTCATGCAGAACTATCAAAGGTGTGCTTCTGAAGCTATTTTTCAAGAGGGTGAATTTTTCATTAATGGCATCAGTTTATTCTAATTGATCTCTGCAATTTTCCTTTAGGAACTTCATTCTGTCCAAGGTCAATTGGTAGCTGAGAGATCAAGATGCTTTAAATTGGAGGTTTTCCTTTATTCCTCTTATACTTTTGTTCATGCTGTTACTTTTGAATACTTGCTAGCAGAATCTAGACTTTTGATCCAGTTTTTCTATAATAGAAGTTGTTTGAATTATATGCATAACCTGTGATGTTGGTATTGTTGATGGGAACTTTTGTAGCATGTCGAGAAGTTTTATAATTGTTGATATAGCATATTCAAAAGGGTGTTTTGGACAGGGGCACATACTGAATACTGATAAGATCCAGAACTCTATTGTTTATTTATTTTTCCTTACATTTTATATATTTGTTAATGTCTATAGAAGAATTAATTATTTCATAAGGGTCTTACATTTAAATGTTATCTGATGTGAATCTTTAGAATGAAACATAAGGGTCTATAGAATGAAACATATGCTAAATGAAAAATGTGGAAGACGTGGCATATGCCATCTGAATTTAGCCTCAATTGACACCAACCACGATTGACATGAAGGTTACTCTATATATAACAATTACCAGTTAAAACACAATTACATGGAAAGCTTTTCGCTTTCCTTTTTCATTAGATGACCGACTGCATCCTAATTCAGGCCAAAGTGTCCATTTGCAGAACCTGATTGGTTTTGGTGATGATAATTTCCAGGCACAAATTGCTGAGTTACAGAAGATGCTAGAATTGCTAGAATCCATAGAGAATGAAGTACAATTACTTAGAAGACAGAAATCTGCTCTGGAGCGAGAGATGGAGCTCAATGCTGCAAAGAAACAAGGCTCTGGTGGTGTTTGGCAGTGGATAGCTGGGTAATTAAGAACAATAAGAGTTACAAGATCTGTGGCTCAAATTGCGAACACACCTCGCTTGCTATAAGAGGAGTACCACAATTTATGCTGCAGTTGAGATCATACCTGTAAATTTTCAAAGGACCGGGTTTTATTGCTGCATTTGATGGTTGTCTTCAAGAATTTGTCTGACAGATCTGTCTGATAGGGTATATACAGTCTGCGTGATCAAACTGTTATTTTTATCCAATCCTATTTGTAATTTTTTTTCCTGTTCTTTTTGGTTCATTCTATCACATCAAAAGATTTTGGACTTTTAGTGCAGTGTGGCATGTTGATTCGATTATTGTTGTACAAGTGAATAACATCATTTCAATATCTTAATATGCAGAATTGTGACTTTAAATTTGAAGATCATTCATGCAAAGTATTTCTTATAATTTGTATTCTGATTTTGATAAATAGCATTCAAGTTGCAGTAGTGGTTCTGCTTGACAATATTAGGGTCCATTTTGCGGAAGCGTGATTTTAGTGCTATATTCCATTTTTGATATCTTGTATATATAAAAGAAGAATTAATTTTTTGAGTTCAAAATTAGGTAAATTAATATTAGGGTTTAATTTCTGATATATCCATTATCTACATTCTACCTTATATATGCTGGTGAAAACTTAGTAGGTCCTTTTAACTGTACCGGAAGGTAGACACACCACAGTAGAACTTTTGGCAAACGATGCAACAAAATGCATAGCTGCTTTATATTTTTGCTACTAGCACTTCTAAAGCTGCTGTAATATATTTGAACTGGTTCTTTATTGGAGACTCACTCTCTGCTTTCTTGGTCCTGGGAAAAGGAAAGAACTACAATCTTGAAACAGCTTGCTGTCTGCTATATAAAACAACTTCCTTTCTCAGGATTTTGCCAGCAGCTGACTTAGGAATAGCATTGATGAAGCTCACTCTCCTAACTTTTTTGTACGGGCGACCTGAATTTTTCATTTAAATCAGAAAACAAAATATTAGGATTCAAAGAAAAGAGAACATTCTAGGAGCTGTAAGATTAACCTGACTGGCCACGAAATGGAAAACTTGTTATTCGGTGAGTTCGGAACCAGCTTTTCTTACTACATATGCCATAGGTATCTGGCCTACTTCTTCATCTTCGACACTGCATAATTGTTGTGTTGATCACATAATTGCATAAAATAAACAAGCAAGAGAGATAAAAGATAGTGGAGAAGATGCCAGGGCAACTCACGGTACAACTGCCGCATCAAGTACTTATGGGTGACTCAATAGCATTGCTTCCAGTTCTGCTGGAGCAACCTGCATAGCATCAATTCAACAATTTTCATGATAAGATGAAAAGATTTAATGAAAGAATAACAAGAATATGTATATATATTTGTGTATACCTGATACCCATTGTGCTTGATAAGCTCCTCAATCCTATCAACAATATAAAGAAATCCATCTTCATCAAAATAACCAAGATCACCAATTTTCAGCCAACCATCAGAATTAAGCGTTGCAGCCGTTGCTTCCTTATTTCCCAAGTAACCTTGCATAATAGCAGGGCTCTTTAACCATACTTCTCCTTCTCTACAGGGTGGCAAAGTCAATCCTGTATCAAAATCTACTACTTTAGCCATGAAACTTGGCACTAACCTTCCGCAAGAACCTGGATGCTCTTTAGCCTGCTGATCCGATACAAAAAAGGTCGTTGCGCCACAGCTTTCTGTTAACCCATATCCTTGTCTTAGCTCCATCTATGGAAACCTCTTCCTGAATTCTTCAGTCAATTATTTGCTCAATGGAGCTGCTCCCGATCCAACCCTCCTTAAAGATGACAAATCACACTTAAGTTTACTAGCATGCTTAACTAGCCCGAGTATCACGGGTGACACAACAAGTGAGTTATTAACTTGGCGAGATTGAATTGCATCAACCATTGCTTGTAGATCAAATTTCTGCATTAGTACAGTTATGATCCCTGCACTAAACAATCCTAAACCGAAAAATGCGAGCCCATATATATGAAACATAGGAATGAAGCACAAGAACACATCATTTTGAGAGGAAGTTACATATGTTAGAAAGTATGCCCTAGAGCCCATGGTGCATGGAAAACACCTTTATAAGTCTATGTGTCCGCAGACACTAGAGGATAAAGAGAGCACAAATAGAATACCATATGCATCTGCAATTGGTTCTATCATGTATGCTATGTTATGTAAACGTCCAAATGTAGCATTTGCTTTGAGTGTCACAAGCAGATTCCAATCCAATTTTGGAGAGGAACACTGGGCAATTGTCAAGAATATCCTTAAGTACTTGAGAAGGACTAAGGATATATTCTTGGTATATGGAGAGGATAGTTTGGAAGTAAATGGGTATACAGATGCCAGCTTCTAATCTTACAAAGATGATTGTAAATCACAATCTGGTTATATGTTCATAATGAGAGGAGGAGTAGTTAGTTGGAAGAGTTCCAAACAAGAAATAACTGCTGATTTCACGACGAAAGCTGAGTACATTGCTGATTCAGAAGCAGCTAAAGAAGCAGTCTGGATCAAAAAGTTCATAACTGAACTAGGAGTGGTGCCTAGCATTGTTGATCCGATTCCTTTATATTGTGAAAACAATGGAGCCATTGCGCAAGCAAAAGAACCATGGTCTCATCAGCGATCCAAGCATGTTCTTAGACGCTACCATCTCATAAGGGAAATAGTAGCTAGAAATGATGTGAAAATAGAAAGGGTCCCTACAGATGATAATGTGGCGGATCCTCTCACTAAAGTACTTTCCTAGATGAACCACGATCACCATATAAATTGCATGGGTCTGAGACATATGAGTGATTGGCTCTAGTACAAGTGGGAGATTGTTAGAGAGTATACCCTAGAGCCCATTTAATAAGGATGTTTTTCATATGTATGAATTTATATTCTTAATAAAAGACATAATTCATTTATTAATGCTATGTTTAAATACATGAGTTTGTAAATCTTAAATTAATAAATGAAGTCCTAGATATTATAAACACAATGCAAAGGCAATCATGAAAGTGTTCATGATATGAGATGTCTATTGCATGCAAATGTGTTAATATCTAAATATCCCTAGTCATAAAATTAACAAGATAAGGATATTGTTAATTCGGACAGACTAGAACATGTTATGCGTCTTGAATGGTTCAAGCAGTGGTTCTCATAACTGTGATTATGGAAGATAATCAAAGCTAACATGTGGATGCTTGTTAGAAGAACAAGTTCATTTGAGACCTGCATAGAGAATCCTCACATGGATATTAAATCAATGTCAGTGAGGAATCTCTTCATAGCGGTTGTGCAAGTATCCTTAGACTTGAGATCACCAAAATTATCTTAAGTAACAAATGGTATACTTTGACTCCATAACTGATTACTTCAAACTGGGAGTGAACATAGTTAGGAGATTGGGTATATCATGACCTACTTAAAGAATAGTTGAGTGATTGACAAAGGATTCACCATCCTAGATTTATTAAGGAAAGTTATCTCGCATGATTCTATAATTACCTTGTTCAGAGAATCTCTGCTCAGAGTAATATGCCAAGATGGATAGAGATCAATGAAGGGCATTTTGGAAACAATGGTTAAATTAATAGAACATATATAATTAGATTTATATGAGTTGACAGAAATCCATACTCAGAATCTAATTGAGATAAGAGTGGTGAAATGAGTAATTGCACGGTAACTATTTCTATGAAAGGGTATAGTCAAATCACTTGACTTTCTTGACATTTGGGTAGTCATGATGCCTAGCTGGAGGCCTATCATGACTTGTATAATGATGTATCAAGAATATCAATAGGGATTGATAAAATGATTTAAAGGAGTTTAAATCATGTGAGTTTTGAATAGAATTCACAATTACATATTATACTGCTAACATGGATAGGAACCCAATAGGTCACACACATATAGAGAAAAGGATAAAATGATAAAATGACAAGGATAATAATATTTGATATTATTATGGGGGTAGAGAAGTGAATAAGATAATAATTAATTAAAGAGTTTAATTAATTATGATCAAGTAAAATTGTTCGCGAAACTTTTGAGAAATATTCTGTAAAATTGAAACTAATTGAAATAATGTATTTCATGATTAATTATTATTGGACTATAAATGTTATAGGACTACTATATGTGTTATAGGATTGATATAATAATTAATAGGTCCATTGAAGGAATTATAAAGGGGCCAGAGGAATGAAGTTGGTGTAGAAGCCCTTCTGTAGAGGGCCACACGCCAACTCCCACACAGAAGGCTTTAATGGCCTATTTCTTGGACCAAGTTAAATTATATATGTTACATAAGTGTTGTGAAATCTACATATTTAATTTGGTTGGATTTGAAATTCATTTGGGTAATTAAATCCAATTAGTTGCATAAAAGGCCTAATTTGTGAGTTTTTTACATAGTCTTTTATGAAAAAGGTTTAAATTGGATTTAATTGAGCCTAAATAATTATAAAGAATTTCAGAAGCCCAATTAATAATTCTTCAGCAATTTTAAAGAGCCCAATCTCATTATGAAGTTGGATTTTTAACCTAACTATAAAAAGCCAACTAATGAGGAATTAGGGTTAAGTGATATAACACTTAAGAAAGACTTCTTCTATTATTCTCTCTACCCTAGCCGCCCAAACCCTTGCTAGCTTTAGGGTTTTTCGGTCAGCACTTGTCCTCTACCAATTTGTTGGTTCATTCTATCAATCACTAGTGTTGATTACTCATTGGAGGTGTTTAATTTTGGATACTGTAGTTTGCGACAACCCTGTGCAAAGTAAAATCAACTGTTCAACAAAAATTAAAGGTAATTTTTCTTATTCTCATCAATATGAATATTGTACATTCATGAGAAGATCAGTAACATTGGTTAAAAATTTTAAATTCTGCTTATGTATGAGATGCATGTAACCGATAAATTCCAACAACATAGACTGACAATTTCAGCAGTGTCATTATAGCTAGGAAATTGGAATGTGTCAATATCACCCCTTTACTTTTCCCTGTAGTTCTTGAAGAGTAAAGGATAGCTGCAGTGTCTGACTGTGTTATCTTGACTTGTGGGAACTTGACAGGATCACAACATTCGATTAATTCTTCAATGGAAAGAGAATTAACATCGCTAGAAACTCGGGTTGTAAGTACTTTAAGTACCCCACTTCGCGCCAGCTTATGCATCTCTTCGGGTGCTGAAATAACAAGTTTAGCACCAGAGTCTATTATCTGCTTAGCAATTTCTGATTCCGTGTTAATTGGATTGGCAGGAGTTAGGATTGCTCCAATCGAAAATATGGCAAGGCATATAGTTGGATACAGGATAGAGTTTGGTGACAAAACGAATATCACATCGCCTTTTTGGACCCCCAGTCCGTGATACAAGCCCGAAGCAAGGGCTCGGATCGATCGATGGAGTTGTGCATAGGTGAGTTGGTGATTGGAAGTAAGTGCAAGTTTATGTTCAGCATGGTCAGGATGGGGAAATTGTGACGTAAGGTAGCCATACGTGTGAACGTCATTTCTAGTAGGAATTTGAAAATTTTCACCAAGTTGTTCAAGTGAATGGTAAACTCTGGTGCGCGAATCGAAGCCACTCCCTCTGAGCAGTGGTGGAACGTTGCCGTTTGTCTCCTCAATGGTGGCGTCTGTGGCCGTGGCCTCGGCGGAGTTGCTTGGCCATGACTCTTCCATCGTCAGCTTCTTGTGAATTTGGTAAGTTGTACAATTGACGTTATGTAAAGAAAATGTCTATGAAGCGCAACTAATAAGCATAGTTAATTAAATGGGATTAGTGTATGTCGGTAGTTAGAGATCAACATCGTTAATTACGTTTAATGAAAAAAAGACATCGTTAATTACGCAAATTTATGGATGTTGTGAATGTAAGTTCATGTGATTAGTGGCCGGCTGGACCGGCTAGCATATGAAGATAACGCCATTGAGGTCTGTATATTAATTGAATTTTTATTAAAGGATGATGAATATTAAGGATAAAAAACTAATTTTAAAAGAATTTTTAAGTAATAAATTAAAAAAAAACTACAAAAAAGTAGTTATCGGTGGCAAATAAATCATATTGAATTGGATTGAATCAAAACATAAATAAATCATTATTTATGTATCATAAATGAGTAAATATCAAAAAAAAAAAATTTGGATAAATTTGGATTGATCTAAATGCACCATTAATTGTATCTCAAAAAAAATTACATGGAATACCATTTTTTTATGAATTTTAAAAAAATGCATGTTTCTTTTTTTTTTCTTAAATATATATATTTTAAAATTTTTGTTTTAAAAATACTTTTCTTAATTATTGAAATGTGAGCTGTTATCTAATAATTAATTGAAAATCAAATCCTTTAAAATAATGAAATTTTCAAAATCATAAACGACCCACTCAAAAATAATATATTTATTTTCTGAAAATTCTAAACAGATTTATTTTCTGCATAGCTATTCCCACTATCATTAAACTCTTGAAAAAACTTCTTATCCACGCGAATAAACTATCCACATTATCATTAAGCTTTCTGTCATTTTATTATAGGATTTCAACACTGTCATTTGTATACCAATGGGCACACTTTGGTATACCAAAGTGCAGTATATGTATTTCAACGTTGCCGTTTAGTATGCTAGGGGTTATTCCTTTGGTTTAAAGTATATATGTAAAGATTTTAACGGTGTCATTTAGTATACCGGTAGATATATTTTATAATATCAAAGTGCAATTTAAGGATTTCAAAACTGTTACATGGTATATCTCTAGGTATATTTTAATATATCAAAATACTATGTAATGATTTTAACAGTGTCATTTGATATATCCACTGATATATCTTAATATACTAAAATACTTCATAAGGATTTCAAAATTGCACAAAGGAATAGAAAAAAAAAAGAAATAATTTAATATTTTATTGATTCAATAAGAACAAGAATAATAAAGCAATAAAAAATTTAATTAAGAGAATAAAAGATAAAAAAAACAAATAAACTGTTTTGTGAAAAATCAGCACAAAGGAACATACCCAATTTAATTTTTTGATTGATGATAATCTTAATTTTTAATTTGTTGATGATTGATGTTTCTACCCTAAGATTTTAAGTTTAACATGATTTTTAGTCATTAAAATAAAGAATAAAGTTTTTTTTTTAAGCGAATAGGTGTGAATTAAAAGTTGAGTTAAAATAAAACTCTTATTAAAAGGTGATATTTTGAAAAATGAAAATTAAAAAAAAAAAAGAAAATGTGAATTAAAAGTTCTTTTGTATATTATTTTTGTAAAAATCCATATGTAAAGGCCCATGCTAGCTTCCGTAAATTTTTCTTTTGTTCTTCCATATAGTTAATAACTTCAACTAGCAATGATGTTTTGTCCACCAGTAAACTCAAATCTACAATTTCACCATGCTATGTGATGACTTGGCAAGAAAAGTGGATCCTCGGGTAAAGTGAGTCCCCTAAAAAAACACAAAATAGGCTGAAATTTTTCGACAAAGGAGATTCTAATGATCAAGTCAGTAATTTTGGTGATAGAGAAAATAACTGAAAAAACTTGATTTTCATACTTGATCCTGGCTTTATTTATAAACTCAAAGTCCTTTTTTTATTTAGGAAGCTAGAAGTAGAGTCATTCTCTATGAGAAATTCTTACCTTCCTTGAATAGGGTGATCCTCATCTCTTCCTAATCTGGAGGAGAGGAGAAGGAAAGAGCTATCTTCTCTTGATAATCCGGGATTCCTCCAGATTTTGGATGATGTTGGACGAACTCTTCAGTGTTCGACGGGACTGAACACTTTGTAGGAGTGATTCTAACCGAGCTAATGAGTCGGGCTAATCTAGCTATCTAAATGATTCAAGCTGTTAGTCAAGCCCTATTATCATAAGTCCTCCCCCACTCCCCCCCCTTTCAGGCATCTGCTCCAAGATTTAATAAGGTAACATCTTGAATTGGGTCGATGCATTTACAGCAAGTAATCATGGCTCCTAGTTAGTCATAAAACAGTGGCTAGACATCGCGTCTGACGAGAAAGGGGCGCTTCGATATCTACAGCAAGCAATTACGATAGGACAACCTTGAAGGGATATAACATGGCATATCAATGATGATCACACAGCGAAAAAATAAAAATATTGATCATACATACCACGCAATCCACAACAAGAATCGAAAACATGCAATTTTAGGGTTTTGAAACTTACAATCTTAGATGCACTTCAAAATCTTCATTTTGCAATGGCAAATGTATAAGATAGACTTATACACTTCAGATCTGGAACACCAATGCCAAAGGAGCAACATTTATGCCACACCACTCTATGCTCACACACACACACACTTGCAACGATAACTTAAAATCAAGAGTGCTAACTCTATGATTGTGTATTTGGCAATGGGAATGGTTTGAAGCCACAAAATCTGATCTTGTTCTTCCTTTAGGTTGCTATTTTCGCCCAAGAACACAAGAGATAAAGAAAGAATTCTTTCTCTTGAGAGTGGCGGCACTAAAGGAGAGAAATTATCACTTAGGTCAAAAATAGAATTAATTAATTTATATCATTAATAGAATTAGGAATATTTTCAACCTTCACCACTTCCTAATTAAGTGATTTAAATTAATTCAAACTTTATTAGGTTTCAAGTTTAAATGACATTAGTCATTTAATCAAAATAAACTTACTTATTTTGGAATTAATTGGTTTCCGAATTCAACTAGGATTTCTAGCTTGAATTTTAGCCATATTAATTCCCTCTCAAGTATTATATTTTGATTAAATACAATTTAGGATTTAATACTCAATTAACGTAATTATATATAGATAATTAATTAATTAAAATTAAAACTAGTACATGCCAATAAATTTCTCTCGTATAACAACTGTTAACATATTTGCCTTAAATAGCTAGCTGTTTAAGCCAAAATAACAGTTCAATAGATTTGCCTTAAATAGCTAGATGTTTAAGACAAAAACCTTGTTTGACAGATTTGCCTTAAACAGCTTGCTATTTAAGGCATAATCGGAGCTGAACAGATTTGCCTAAAATAGCTAGCTATTTTAGGCAAAATAACAGCTTAACAGATTTGCCTAAAACAACTTGAAAATCTATTTAACATATTTGCCTAAAACAGCAAAAATCTATTTACCCATTGCATACATTAATTTGACTTTAAATAAAAGCCCAAATTAATTCCTAATATACTATTTAAATATTTTAAGCCCAATGCTTTGTGTTCGATTCTATAGGTCCATTTAATATTGGCAATGAATTAATAAATTAATTCAAAGGCTATTTATATTCTCTAGCAAGATATTATAGCATTCCAAATTAAATGAAAATGCAAATGGCATTTAGTGACCTAATGCAATTTTGCATAGTCCCTTACCTTTAAATATCAGAATTAATATAAGGCATGAAACCAGTCATCCTTATATATATAGTAATTCCTTTCTTGATATTCTAGTGACACTGAACTCTCAGATAAATAATGATTACTCATTATTTCATCTCGGTATGGCTATACACCTCTCAGTTCACTGATCAAGTGACCGATGATATTTTCTCTCTTATTAAGAGGGGTAATCCCTTCACTTCTCTCATGCTTTCTAACATGGATCAGTGCATATCCAAGCATACCCATACTTGTCACCCTATTACGAGCACGTTAGGTGTATGTCAAAGTACACAATAGTTCATATAGAGTTTCATAGAGATTTTAGGTCTAAGAACTCTGATGCAAAACTTTCACACGAGAAACACTTATGACTTGTACCATGTAGTTTTCTCATGAATGGATCGAATCCAGAAACCATGCTCTAAACATGTATCTATAATCTCCGATTGACACTCCAGTCCTTATGATCCGTAAGACATAACTCAAATTATCAGAGAGAGCATACTAGTCTTAATTCATTCGTTATTCCCATAACAATGACTGACTAGGGATATTTAGAATGAAGTCTCATTTGTTTCAAGATCTTATAACCATGTGCCTCACACATGATAACTTAAACTGAAACAACATTCTTGGATAGTTCTATCAGTTGATATGCACAGGAATACAATAAATAAAATAAATGCCTCATTTATTAACTTAAGTGTTTTATAACAATGCATTGGGGCTAGGGCTTACACTAACAATCTCCCACTAGCACTAGTCCTAATTGGGCATAGCCCTAAGACCGAACGCTTTCAAATGAGCTTCGTGCGGATTTGGACGCAACTGTTTCGTCAAAAGATCTGCTATATTATTTTCACTTGCTATCTTGGTAATCTTGACGTCCCCACGATCAATGATCTCTCTGATCAGGTGATACCTCTTAAGTATGTGTATGAATTTCTGTTGTGATCGGGGCTCCTTGGCCTATGCGATGGCCCCGTTATTGTCATAGAAAATTTCTAATTGATCTAGGATGTTGGGACCACTCCTAATCTAAAAATAAAATTTCTAATCCAAACAACCTCCTTTGCAGCCTCACTTGCTGCAATATACTCAGACTATGTAGTTGAGTCAGCAACGGTCTCTTGCTTTAGGCTTCTCCAGTTGACAACACCACCGTTTAAAACAAAAACAAAACCAGATTGCGATCTTAAATCCTGAGTGCTAGTCTAAAATGCAACATCGGCATAACCTTGTATGATGAGCTCTTCTTGACCACCATACACCAAGAAGTAATCCTTAGTCCTTCGTAGGTACTTAAGAATCCCCTTTACAGCAGACCAGTATTTCTCACTAGGGTCTTGCTGAAACCTAATGGTTATACTCAGTGCATGAGCAACATCCAACCTAGTACATAATATTGCGTACATGATAGATCCAATAGCAGATGCATATGGAATTTTACTCATGTTGTTGTTAGAGAGTATGCCCTAGAGCCCATGTAATAGGGATGTTTTTCATATGTATGAAATTTATATTCTTAATAAGTGGCATCATTCATTTATTAATGCTATGTTTAAATACATGAGTTTGTAAATCTTAAATTAATAAATGAAGTCCTATATATTATAAACACAGTGCAAAGGCAATCATGAAGGTGTTCATGATGTGAGATGTCTATTGCATGCAAATGTGTTAATATCTAAATATCCCTAGTCATAGAATTAACAAGATAGGACATTGTTAATTCGGACAAACTAGCACATGTTATTCTTCTTGAATGGTTCAAGTAGTGGTTCTCATAACTGTGATTATGAAAGATAATCAAAGCTAACATGTGAATGCTTGTTAGAAGAACAAGTTCATTGGAGACCTGCAAAGAGAATCCTCACATGGATATTAAATCTATGTCAGTGAGGAATCTCTTCATAGCGGTTGTGCAAGTATCCTTAGACTTGAGATCACCAAAGTTATCTTAAGTAGTAAGTGGTATACTTTGACTCCATAACTGATTACTTCCAACTGGGAGTTAACATAGTTAGGAGATTGGGTATATCATGACCTACTTGAAGATAGTTGAGTGATTGACAAAGGATTCACCATCCCATATTTAACAAGGGAAGTTATCTCGTATGTTTCTATGATTGCCTTGTTAGGAGAATCTCTGGCCAGAGTAATATGCCAAGATGGATAGAGATCCATGGAGGGCATTTTGGGAATAATGGTTAAATTAATAGAACATACATAATTAGATTTATATGAGTTGACAGAAATCCATACTCAGAATCTAATTGAGATAAGAGTGGTGAAAGGAGTAATTGCACGGTAACTGTTTCTATGGAAGGGTACAGTCAAACCACATGACTTTCCTGACATTTGGATAGTTATGATGCCTAGCTAGAGGCCAATCATGACTTTTATAATGATGTATCAAATATCAATAGAGATTGATAAAATGATTTAAAGGAGTTTAAATCATTTGAGTTTTGAATAGAACTCACAATTACATATTATATTGCCAACATGGACAGGAACCCAATAGGTCACACACACATAGAGAAAAGGGTAAAATGGTAAAATGACAAGGATAATAATATTTGATATTATTATGAAGGTAGATAAGTGAATATGATAATAATTAATTAATGAGTTTGATTAATTATGATCAAATAAAACTATCTGCGAAACTTTTGAGAAATGTTCTGTAAATTGGACCGAATTGAAATAATGTATTTAATGATTAATTATTATTACCTTATAAGTGTTATAGGATTACTATAAGTATTATAGGACTGGTATAATAATTAATAAGTCCATTGGAATAATTATTAAGGGCCAGAGGAATGAAGCAGTTGGCGAAAGCCCTTCTGTAAGGGAAACACGCCAAGTCGAGAATAGAAGGCCTTAATGGCCTATTTCATGCACTAAATTAATTTATATATGTTACATAAGTGTTATGGAACTCACATATTTAATTTGGTTGGATTTGGAATCAATTTGGGTATTTAAATCCAATTAGTTGCACAAAGGGCCTAGTTTGTGGGTTTTGTGCATAGTCTTTTATGAAAAGGTTTAAATTGGATTTAATTAAGCCCAAATGATTATAATTAATTTTAGAGGCCCAATTAATAATTCTCCAGCAATTTTAAAGAGCCCAATCTCATTAAGGAGTTGGAATTTTAACCTAACTATAAAGGGCCAACTAATGAGGAATTAGGGTTAAGTGATTAAAACAAAAAGAAAGTCTTTTTCTAATCTCTCTCTCCTTTTTGCGCCAACTCCAAGCTAGCTTCTTGGAATTTCAGCCAGCCCTAGTTAAACACCAATTTGTTGGTTTAATTTATCCCTCTCTAGTGTGGATTACTCATTGGAGGTGTTCGATTTTGGACACTGTGGTTTGCGACAACCCGGTCGAAGTAAAATCAACTGTTCAACAAAAATCAAAGGTGATTTTTCTTATTCTCATATAGTTATATTGTGTATTCATGGCAAGATCAGATCTAATGGTTTAAAAATTTTAAAATTCCGCTCATGAATGTGATGCATGTAACCGTTAAAATCCAACATGGTATCAGAGCCACGGTTTTGCCATGGATATACAATTCTATATTTTTCTGCGGAATAAGTTTTGTTTTATTTTGAGTTATTTTTTTTCATGAACTTTAAAATATTAGATTTGATTGTTCATGAATGAGAAATATTGATTTCTTGTTGTATGTGTGATCAAATAAATTTGGCGGAAACAAAAATGAAACTTTTGAAGGATTGTGATTAGGGTTTGGCGTGAAACCCTAGGTGATTTAAGGGGCTGTTCTAATTTAATTTCTTATGGATCCATTAAAACATCATTTAGATGATATTTTATGTGTTTAATATGGGATATTAAGCCGTAGGATTGTACGGAATTAAAATCGAACAAGTTTTGCATGAGAACTAGTTTAGTCGAAAAGTTCGATAAATTGGTGTTATTTGTGTGTTCTTGATGTGTTCTTGGTTAGAACGACTTTTGATCTTCTAAATCTGATATATATGATATATTAAAGTGTTTTTAATTAATTGGATTAATTAAAATGGGCCTTAAATTAATTTGATTAATTTTAATTTATTAAAACCACTTAATGGGCTTAATTATGTTTACGAACTTGGTTTAAATTTGTGAATGACTTGGTGGGCCCAAGGAGCTGATTTAAATTAAATATTATAAACATTAATTAAGTTTATTAATGGGTTTTA
Source organism: Excoecaria agallocha (assembly GCA_037975025.1). Taxonomy (NCBI): domain Eukaryota; kingdom Viridiplantae; phylum Streptophyta; class Magnoliopsida; order Malpighiales; family Euphorbiaceae; genus Excoecaria; species Excoecaria agallocha. The sequence continues at coordinate 26,870,259 of CM075815.1, forward strand.
AGGGCTGGAGTGGGCTTGGCTCATTCCAAAAGGCCCAAATGGTCCAAAAGAGACAAAACTAGTTTGTGTATGAACACATTTAGGGTTTACTTTTGTGGGTTTCGGCCCACCCTTGGTTTTAAGCCCAAAATTGATTCTTTAATTATTTAATATGATTAATTAATTAAATAATCAATTTATATTTAATTAATAATTAATTGGATTGATTATTAAGGCAAGAACACATGCATGCAAAAAGGTTTCCTTAAATGAAAGTTTCAAAAATGGAAAAAGTTTCCTAATTGGATCACATCATTAAAATAACTCAAAATATTGTTTCAAAGGTTGAAAAAAAGTTAGTAATCCATTTATTTATGCATTAGAAAGGCATATAATGGTGTATGATTGGCATGATAGATAGTTATTGACAAAACCCAATGTGATTGAGCATTATGTATGTTTTGGCTCAATGAGGACTTTCATGTTCCGGCCACTTGTTTTTGGTTTGTATTTCATTTCAAAATGTAATATGTAATTAGATTACTTAGATTAGAATTAGAAATAGAGATGGAGACCATTTTCAAGGAGCAAGATGGGCCGGATGGAGATCCAACAAGCTTGAAGATAATGTAATTATTTTTCTTGTTTGAATCATGCATACTACCTAGGTGTGACCTTTTGATTTCCCTCTTGGCTCAGGGAAATCAATGTAGTGAAGTCCATAACTATACCATATTTGTATGCTTATATTTATGTGATAGATATAGGATGCATATCAATGTATGCCAACCATGTATGATGAGACTTAATTAACTAAAACCCTCAAACAAATACTAAGGTATATAAGCCTTCCATTAATTTGAGGAGAACCAGAGTTCTTTATAGTATGGGTTGTTGACCACAGTCAAGCTCACATTATATCGAATATGTTCAAATCTAATTAAATGGGTCATCTTAGCTAGCCCATTAGTTTGTTGACCACAGTCAAGGCTAATGGTTCTGGAGGTAAGATTAGGGAATGCATATATGATATGCATGCATAAAGAGTTGATAACCTAATGATCCAATAGTTGTGTAGAGACACAATTGGTATAGAGATACCTACCTTTCAAGGGTATGGGGTTTGGCTTGTTGACCACAGTCAAGGTCAAATTACATATCAAGGATTGGATATTGGCCCACCAAGAAAACCATCGGTTTTCTTGGATTAAATAGTGAGGGCTATTAATTCGCAATAAAAATAGTGGGAGTAAATGGATTAATTAAAGACCTTATTAATGCATACATATATATGAACATACTCTCATATCTTTTCTTTTTCACATCTAGGTCATCATTATGAGCACATCAAACATTAATATACGATCAATCTTGGATAACAAGCTGGTTGGCAACAACTATTCTGACTGGATTAGGCAAGTGAGAATTGTTCTCAGAGCTGAAAGGATCCACTATGTCTTGGATAAAGATCCACCACCACTTCCATCAGATGATGCCATTAATGAGATCAAAGGCAATTATCGAAAATACATGGAGGATAGTGAAGCAGTAGCATGTTTGATGCTGGGTGCTATGTCCTCGGAGCTTCAAAAGCAACATGAGATGATGGATGCTAGAACCATCGTTTTGCATCTAGAGGAGCTATATTCTTCTCAAGCTAGAACTGAGCAATATGAGATTGCTCGAGCTCTATTTAGCTGCAAAATGGTGGAAGGCACTTCAGCTGCTACTCATGCATTGAAGATGTATGGGTATATTGAGCATTTGAGTAGACTTGGCTATGTTATGGATAATGATCTATACATAGATTTAATCTTGTACTCGTTGGCTCTAAGTTATGCACCTTTCGTGCTTAACTTTAACATGAACAAGATCCAAGTATCCATTCCTGAGTTAATCAATATGCTCAAGACAGCTGATGGATCATTTAAGAAGGATCCAAAAAGTGTCATGGTTGTCACTTCTGCTAAAGGTAAGAAGCAGAAGAAGAAGAAGATAACCAAGGCGTAGCCAAAGAATGGTGGGATCTCAAAGAAGAAGGTTGCCAAGATAGAGAATCCCAAAGGAACATGCTTCCATTATGGAAAGGATGGTCATTAGAAGCGTAACTGCAAGGCCTATCTAGATTCTTTCAAGGAGAAGAAGCAAGTTGATGCTTCTACTTCAGGTATTCATATGATTGAAATTAATACTTATTCTATTGCTTCAAAACAATCTTAGGTATTAGATACCGGATGTGGATCTCACTTATGTAATGATCTACAAGGGCTTAGAAGCTTTAGAAGAGTTGGAAAGGCAGAGATATGTTTGCAGTCAGCTACTGGACAGAATATCTCTACAACAGTTGTGGGGACTTACTATTTGCCTCTTTCTAGTGGATTAGTACTGGAATTGAATATTTGTTATTATGTTCCAGCTTTGTCCAAAAGTATTATTTCTTTCAGTTGTTTGATGAATGATTATGATATTTCTTTAAAGGACAAATGTTGTTACATTTTTAAGAACAATATGTTTTATGCAAAAGCTATCATTGAGAATGGTATATTTGTTCTTGATTTAATTAAAGAAGTACATAATGTGGATACCAAGAGAATAAAACATGATAATCTAAATACCTCATACTTATGGTATTGTCATTTAGGACACATAAATGAAAAATGCATGACCAAATTGCACAAATCAGATGATTTAGGATCATTTGATTATGAATCATTTGATACATGCGAATATTGTTTATTGGGAAAAATGACAAAAGCTCCCTTTATTGGTAAAGGAGAACGAGCTAAAATGGTTTTGGACTTAAGTCTGATTTATTTCTCTCTCCTTTTTGCGCCAACTCCAAGCTAGCTTCTTGGAATTTTGGCCAGCCCTAGTTAAACACCAATTTATTGGTTTAATTTATCCCTCTCTAGTGTGGATTACTCATTGAAGGTGTTCGATTTTGGACACTGTGATTTGCAACAACCCGGTGCGAAGTAAAATCAACTGTTCAACAAAAATCAAAGGTGATTTTTCTTATTCTCATATAGTTATATTGTGTATTCACGGCAAGATCAAATCTAATGGTTTAAAAAATTTAAAATTCCGCTCATGTATGTGATGCATGAAACCTTTAAAATCCAACAGTTGTCCCTCTCCTCTTTAGTTTTAGGACACTGTTCATTAGTCAAAGGAACTCCCAAAGCCAAAGGTATGTACCCTTTCTTTGAGTCTCTCATACTAAAATGCTTTAGTACTTTTTCTATGTACTTTTCTTGACTTAGTCTCAAAAACTAATTCGATCTATTTCTATAGATCTGAATACCAAGTATTATCTCGGCTTCACCTAATTCTTTCATTGAGAAACATTTCCCAACCATTGCTTAACCTTTTGCAATGTTGGAATGTCATTCCCAATGAGTAGGATGTCGTCCACTTATAAAACCAGAAATACTATTATGCTCCCACTAACCTTCTTGTACACACAAGGCTCATCTTCTTGTGCAATGGGTTCATGTTCCACAACTGGTTGTGAACTTGATCCCATTTCCAAATTATCCTCTACAGGAGTTTGTGACACTTGAATTTCTCCAAGTTCTATTTTACTCCCACTGTCTTTCTTAAGAAGGAACTCCTTTTCCAAGAAAATATCCTTGTGAGCAACAAACACTTCGTTCTCGGCTTGTGAGTAAAAGTAGTATTCCTTTGTTTCTTTGGGATAACCCACAAATAAGCAGACAACAGATTTGGACTCTAGTTTGTTAGATGTTTATTTCTTAACATATGCTTCACAGCCCCAAATCATGAGAAAAGACATATTGGGCTCTTTCCCAGTCCATACCTCGTATGGTGTCTTCTTAACTGCTTTAGTCGGAGTACGATTTAGTAGAAACGCAACAATTTCTAATGCATAACCCCAAAAAGAGACAGGAAGATTAGCTTGACTCATCATAGATCGAACCATGTCCAATAGAGTTCGATTTCTCCTTTCGAACACACCATTCCACTATAGTGTTCCAGGAGTAATGAGCTGTGAAATAATTCCACACTCCTTCAGATGACCATCAAACTCTTGGCTTAAGTATTCACCACCTCGATCTGATCGAATGGATTTTATACTTTTGCTAAGTTGGTTTTCCAATTTATTCTTAAACTTTTTGAATTTTTCAAAAGTTTCAAACTTGTGCTTCATTATATAGGCGTAGCCATATCTACTAAAGTCATCTATGAATGTCACGAAGTAAGTAAAACCACCTCTAGCCTATGTACTTAATGGTCCACATACATCGGTATGTATTAGTTCCAATAAGTCACTAGTCCTCTCACCTTTCTTGTTAAAAGGACTCTTTGTCATCTTTCCATGCAAACATGGATCGCATGTGTCATAAGATTCTAAGTCGAATGACCCAAGCACTCCAGATTTATGGAGTCTTGAAATGTATTTTTCATTTGCATGTCCTAAACGACAATGCCAGAAGTAAGTAATGTTCAATTCGTTTGATTTAACCCTTTTTGTATTAATGTTGTATATGGACTCTTTGTTTTGTAGATCGAGAATATAAAGGCCATTTTGTAACATAGCAGTGCCATATAAAATTCCTTGGCGATGAATATGAATATTGCCATTATTAATAACAAAATCAAATTCACCAAAATCCAAACATGAAACTGAAATAATGTTTCTGCTCATAGCAGGCACAAAATAACAATTCATTAAATCTAATCAAAGTCTAAAAGGTAAAGTGAGTCGATAGTCGCCTATCTCTATGGCAGCAACTCGTGCTCCATTCCCCACATGGAGGTCAACTTCACTCTTTCCAAGTAACCGCCTGTTTCTTAACCCCTGCACATTTGAACAAATGTGAGAACCACAATCGGTATCCAATACCCAAGTGGTAGAAATAGAAAGGTTAATTTCAACAACAAAAATACCAAAACTGGATGCCTTGGCTCCATTCTTCTTTTGTTATTCCTTAAAGAGGGTGCAATTCTTCCTCCAATGCCTTAACTTGTTGTAATGGAAGCATGTGCTCTCGCTCTCCTTGAACTTTTGCGCCTTGGGCTTGGGTTGGGGTTGAGGTGCACTCCCAATTGACTTGGGTTTTGCCTTTTCCTTTCCCTTAGCGGGTCCCTTCTTAATGCTCCCTTAAACCATAAGTATGGGATTGGTCTTTTGAATGTTCTCTTCAGCATTTTTAAGCATCCCATGAAGCTCGGTGATTGTCTTATTCATTGCATGCATGTTACAATTCATAAAAAATGGATCATAATCATCAGTCAATGAACCTAAGATCAAGTCAGTGGCTAATTCCTTTGGGACTTGTACCTCAAGCTTCTCAAAAGTATTAAGATACCCTTTCATCTTGAGTACATGGGTACTAACGGGAGTACCCACAACCATCTTACTAGAAATCAAGGCCTTTGTCGTCATAAACCTCTCATGACGATCTTACTCTTGGAACATCTCCTTGAGGTGCACCATGATCACATAAGCCTCTTGGTCTATAAATTGCTTTTGCAAATTGAGCACCATAGTGGCTAGTATTAGACAAGTCACATCATTAGAGTCACTTTTCTTAGTCTTAAAATTTTCATTTTGAACTGCAAAAGCATTCCTAGCAGGTTTATCGAGCAAGGGTGCATCCAAAACATACGACTTCTTCTCTTGCTTGAGAAAAATTCTAAAATTTTGAGACCAGTCTATGAAATTGGTGCCATTCAATTTGTCCTATTCTAGGATCGATCGCAATGAAAATTTGTTGTTTGAAGATGCCATTTTTCATTCTACAATAATTAACTTAGCAAGATTAAATGAGGTCTTTTTATAATCCCACAAATCGAATTAATATCCCTTTAAATAATGTGTTAGTGATTTAATGTGGGCTAATATCCACTTTTCACAACAACTTATTAGTCAAGCTGAGCTTGTACACCTAACAAAATAAGTTACTTAGGTAGGAAAACTCCAATCATGTCTCGTACATGACTCTTGGATCAAATGGGCTAACATCTTAAGATGTTATAGCACAAACCCATTTATTAGTTGCCTAGGTCCGGGCATCCCTTTCCATGTTAAGTCCAACCTACATTCACAACCCATGCCTCACAAAGATAATCAGGTGCATCTAGGACTCCTAGTCTGCATGACCGATGATCGATGCCTTGACATGTTTTGAATTAGGAAGGCAACTTTTTGACTTACTATTTTAGGGATTCATTTTATTATGGCTTACATGGCATACACTTTGTCATCCATTCATGCATGCATATATATATAATTGCATAAAGTAAAGCATGAAAAACATGGGCCCAAAAACCTATAACTAAGATTCTATACTCTTACATAAGAATCTTCGAGTTAGGTTTCTCCACTCCGGTGGGCTTCGTCTTGATTTACAAAGTCTTCAAATAAATTTTATACTAAGAAATAAATGAAACTTTTATAATAATCCATAATGGAACGTAGGCCATATTTAATTACAAAAACCCAGGGCCCATGAATGCACCATGCATATCCATTCATCACACAAAACAAGCAAATAAATATACATAACATTCATGGATAAAATAAAGTCCAATTTTAATTAATTTAGCCAAGCCAATTAATGAAAATTATGTACTTGCATTTTAAAGAGAAGAACCCATGATGGGCCTGTGCCAAAGCCCAATGGAATAAATCCCCTTATTGAATAAGTTCTCTTAAAAGCCCAAAACACAAACTAGTTAGATTTGTGCTATAAATCAACTCTAGTATAATTTCCAATTTTGCCATTTTGAATATTATGTCATACAGCCCATAAAAATTAAAAATAAATATAATATGAACCAACATGAATTAAACATAAAAATTCATGAAGAACATATGTCGTACACGGCATATATACTAAAACAAACAAACAACAATGAAACTAGTTGTTTAATGCTCATATAATGCCAAAAACAATGCACAAACACTTAAAACAATTTTATGAGCTATTTAATAATTTAAATAAGGTCATAAACATTGAGTTAAGGTTCTGTACAGATCTGATCTAAATGTATTTTTGACATTTTAATCAAAACATAACAAACAATGTTGATTAAACATGCAACAAACACAAACTAGTCATAGTTTTAAGTGATTTTAAAATTAATCAATTAAATTGTCATGGGCCAAAATGAAAACCATTTTTAAAACATTTAAAAACCTATTATTAATCTCTAAAAATCACTTACAAATATGCCAACCATGTTTTTACATTTAATTTTGAAAACTAGTTGTTAAACAAACACATATCATGCAAACTAGCACCTAGTTTCAAGATTAACATGTACAATCAGGTATGTATAATTAAAATCGACAATGAACAGCTCTAAGAACATCTAAGGATAGTATATTAACATGTCATAATAATTATAATACCTAACTAATCATTTAAAATAATTTTTACACAAAAACAATGCAAAAAACTCAAAACAGAAAATTTCAGCTTTGTGGTTTTATGCAATAACGATTTTTGAATCAAGATTTCATGCATCTAAAGCACTAAAATAAGCATGTTTAGGCTTTGATACCACTGAAGGGATATAACATGGCATATCAATGATGATCACGCAGCAGAAAAATAAAAATATTGATCATACATACCACGCAATCCACAACAAGAATAAAAAAACATGCAATTTTAGGATTTTAAAACTTACAATCTTAGATGCACTTCAAATCTTGATTTTGCAATGGAAAATGTATAAGATAGACTTATACACTTTATATCTAGAACACCAATACCAAAGGAGCAGCCTTTATGCCACACCACTCTATGCTCACACACACACTTGCAAAGATAACTTAAAATCAAGAGTGCTAGCTCTATGATTGTGTATTTGGCAATGGGAATGGTATGAAGCCACAAGATCTGATCTTGTCCTTCCTTTAGGTTGCTATTGCTGCCCAAGAAAACAAGAGATGAAGAAAGAATTCTTTCTCTTGAGAGTGGCGGCACTAAATGAGAGAAATTATCACTTAGCTCAAAAATAGAATTAATTAATTTATATCCTTAATCTAGGAAAGATAGGTAATCCAAAATCCCTTAGAATGAGGAATATTTTCAGCCTCCATCACTTCCTGATTAAGTGATTTAAATTAATTCAAACTCTATTAGGTTTCAAATTTAAATGACATTAGTCATTTAATCAAAATAAACTTACTTATTTTGGAATTAATTGGTTGCCGAATTCAACTAGGATTTCTAGCTTGAATTTTGGCCACATTAATTTCCTCTCAAGTATTATATTTTGATTAAATACAATTTAGGATTTAATACTCAATTAACTTAATTATACATAGATAATTAATTCATTGAAAATAAAACTAGCACATGCCAATAAATTTCTCTCGTGTAACAACTGTTAACATATTTTCCTTAAATAGCTAGCTGTTTAAGGTAAAATAACAGTTCAATAGATTTCCCTTAAACAACTAGCTGTTTAAGGCAAAAACCTTGTTTAACAGATTTGCCTTAAACATCTAGCTGTTTAAGGCAAAATCGTAGCTGAACAGATTTGCCTAAAACAACTAGCTATTTTGGGCAAAATAACAGCTTTGTTTTAGGCAATAAATCTGTTTAATATATTTACCTAAAATAGCAAGTTGTTTTAGGAAAATATCTATTTACTCATTGCATACATTAATTTAACTTTAAATAAAAGCCCAAATTAATTTCCAATACACTATTTAAATATTTTAAGCCCAATGCTTTGTGTACGATCCTATAGGTCCATTTAATATTGGCAATGAATTAATAAATTAATTCAAAGGATATATATATTCTCTAGCAAGATATTATAACATTCCAAATTAAATGAAAATGTAAATAGCATTTAGTGACCTAATCCAATTTTGCATAGTCCCTTACCCTTAAATATCAGAATTAATATAAGGCATGGAACCAGTCATCCTTATATATACTAATTCCTTTCTTGATATTCCAGTGACACTAAACTCTCAGATAAATAATGATTACTCATTATTTCATTTCGGTCTGGCCATACACTTCTCAATTCATTGATCAAGTGGCCGATGATATTTTCTCTCTTATCGAGAGGGGTAATCCCTTCACTTCTCTCATGCTCTCTAACATGGATCAGTGCATACCCAAGCATACCCATACTTGTCACCCTATTACGAGCACGTTAGGTGTATGTTAAAGTACACAGTAATTCATATAGAGTTTTAATAGAGATTTTAGGTCTAAGAACTCCGATGCAAAACTTGCACACGAGAAACACTTATGACTTATACCATTTATTGTTCTCATGAACGGATCGAATCCAGATACCATGTTCTAAACATGTATCTATGATCTCTAATTGACACTCCAGTCCTTATGATCCGTAAGACTGAACTCAAATTATCAGAGAGAGCATACTAGTCTTAATTCATTTGTTATTCCCATAACAATGATTGACTATAGATATTTAGAATGAAGTCTCATTTGTTTCAAGGTCTTACAACCATGTGCCTCACACATGATAACTTAAACTAAAACAACATTCTTGGATAGTTCTATCAATTGATATGCACAGGAATACAATAGATAAAACAAAAGCCTCATTTATTAACTTAAGTGTTTTATAATAATGCATTGGGGCTAGGGCTTACACTAACAAACCTGTAACTTGGGGGAAGTAACGGTCTTCCACGTGTATGGCAGATGGAGACCTAGCTTCTCTAATATAAGCCCTTTCCCTTTCTTATTTTCCATTTCTTGCTACGCTTGCCATTTTCTTTCTTCTATTTATTTTTCTGCTTCCCTCTTCTCAGTTTTTTGAGCATTTTTTGCTTGTTAGAGATTTCCTCCTTTCGTTTTCGCATCCACAAGTCTCAATCAAATAAGTTTGTTCTACACTTTTGTCTTTCTTTTGTTTCTTCTACTTTTTTTCCATTTTTAAAATATATCATGAGCTCGTCAGAGGCTTCTGAGGCTTTGGGGGAGGAAGTAAGGGTAGGTGAGGGGTTGTTAAATAATAGTATATCGAGCTCCTCTAATAGGGTTTCAATTTACCTCATTAAGAACCAACCTTTCAACTTTGGCCATCCTATGGCCAAGAGAAGAAAAGAACCTCGATGGCTTCCATAAGTGGTGAGTATGGGCTCAATCATGGGAGAAGACGAGCTGCCTATCTTGTTCAAGCAATTAGGGGCCTCGACCCATTACGTTGTGAGTGTGCCTAGCTCCATGCAGAGAGCCGACACCCAATTCTCTGGTAGTTGCAAGATAATGGTGTACAATATGAACCTATAAGTTAGAGTGCATTTACCCTTGACCAAGTTCGAGTTGGATATGCTAAACTATTATGATATGATGATCAGGCAACTTTATCCCAATGCATGGTGAGTCTTGTTCGCCTTGTAAGTGTTGTTAATGGAGTATGGTATAAACTTAACTCTTGACCTTTTTTGAGCTACTCACATGGTAGGCTTGCATGTCATGATCGAGGACTATAATTACATACAGGCTCGGCTGGATATGGTGCTTTTGTTGGTAATCCGAACTCTCTAAAGAAATGGGAAAATATTTTTTTTTGTCGTAGAGAGCCTACATAATGTTTTTCCCTTCCAAACAACCTAGGGTTTGCTCATCAATCATAATGATAATGGTCTTTGGTTATCGAAAGATAAGGAGCAAACATTGGCTTGGTGGAGTGATGGGTGTCAAAACCAACAAAAATAAAATTTCTACTTAAAAATAACTTGTAATTAGTGATGAGCAAGGTTGAATTTATAGGGATTGGTCGAATTTTAGTTCTTTAAATAACTAAAAAAATTAACAAAAAACAATGATGAGGGGGTTTTATAAACTAAGAATTAAAAATAGATTTAGATTAAAAATAAAATAAAAATATAGAAAATAAATAAAGATAAAAATAGTGGATGGAAAATTTTAGTTAAAGGTATTCGAAGCACATAATTCAATTTACTGATCGTAGATGAAGAGATAATTCTAAAATCATGCAATGGACTAGTTATAGTCGTTGGCTTTGCACTCTTGACCAATCTTTTCTTATTAATATGCTAATCAAGTAAGATTGTAATTAATCCCTAACCAATAAATAACCCTTTAACAAGCAAAAGAATTTAATATATTGACAACATTATAATTTAGAAAGATTCGACCTAAGCCAACCAACCTACAAGTGAGATTGATTTAGACCAAATCATGCATTTACTTAACATAGCAGCCCTTGTGGGTAAAGCTATACTAATGGCCACTTGTTATTGAATCTACCAAATAATTACGAATTTAATATCTTCAGTTATCTGTATATTATTTTATTAAATGAACAGCAGGCTCTTATTGCACATAAAATAAATAACAATAGAGATATGGTTTATCTAAGCCACAGTAAATAACATGAACATCGTATAAAATTAAAAAAAAATTAAAGCACAAACAATCTCATAGCAATTGGTTGAAACTTGTCCTTGAATTAACCTTTAACCAAAATAAATGTTTAGCCACTCATGGTTGTTACAGAACTAAAACAAAGAATTAGAATTGAGAATGAGGAAGAGTCAAATCTAATCCCCTTTTATTCTTAACAAAACTTCTAAAATAAAGGTAGTTTAATCCTACCCAAATAAGAAAAATAAAATAAAATCTAAACTTCATAATACTACCACCTTTTATCCCTTAAATTAAAGCCTAAACATCCCTAAATATCAGCTGGAGCAGAGGTGGTAGCTAGGGCAAAACTTTAAACAATACTCTGCATTGTCGACATCCCTCGGGCAAGGCTAAGCCTTGACCTTGCCTTCCTTCCTTGGGCAAGGCTAAACATCTAGATTTGAATTTCATTAGTTCTTCACACCAAAATTGCTCCAAAAATCCAATGCTTTTCCAGATCAATTCTAATAAGCCTTAAAAATATAATTTCTTCAAAATTTGATCTTATAGTTAGCAAAATCAATAAACAAGTAAAAATCCCTAAAATTTGCTAAAAATGTAAAATAATAAGCATAAATTAGTTAAAAATATACAGTTTTAGTGACTTAACATGGAGGGAGATTGTACGAGACAAGTGGGATATGAGGATGTTGCTTGAACCCTATGTTTTTTTAGCCTATTTGGCTTAAAAAGAAGGTTAATTTTTCTTTATTTATTAGACGTTGCTAATATGATCTTTAATTTTCTTTTTCTTTGTAGTTATAAAGATTGAGGGCTAAGAGACAAAAAGCCAGTAGCTCATCTGTTGCACCACCCAACACCCCTTCTAAGCCTAAGGCTACTTCGATTGTTGGGGTGGTTCCTACTCCAGGCTTTGTTGAAATTATTGATGACCAGCCATCTAGCAAGGTTCAAGGTCCCAAGCCTAAAGGCTCGATCACTAGGTCATCTCTTTTAGATGATCAAAGGGTTGCTACGGAGGCTAGGGGATCGGGCAAAAAAGATATTTGGACTCTTGCCACTGAAGTGCTCGAATTTTAGGAGAATTAGGGACGTGTTTATTTGAAAAAAAAAACAACAATTTCACTACCTTCACCCATATGGTTTCATGTATACTGAGTGAAATGGCTCCTTTGCTTGACCTAAATGCCAAGTAGTTGTTTTCCGTTGTGAAAAAATATCAAGTTAAAGTAAGTTGCTACTATGCTAAGGCTTTTATTCCTTCTATTTTATTTTCTAAATCCTTTTCTTTGCAGGGGTCGATGATTATGGGTGCCATTATTGTGAAGTTGAATACCCTAATATCAAAGTGGCATCAAACGGACCAAGCTTTAAATAATTTACATCTAGCTGAATGATTCCAAGCTCAAAGTCATCATAGTTGAGAAAAAAGGATGAGGAAATAGAGAATAAGGCTTTAGAGTTGGAAGCATCTCTTGCTCGAGAAAAAGCGGGCACCTAGACCCTCGACACTGTGCTAGAGAAAGCAGACCTTAAAAAGAAGTGCTTGAAATTGGAAAAAAAGGCCTTAGAATTTGTCGTTGATAAATGTATTGCCTTCAGTAATAAGTTGGCTTCTGTTGTAAAAGAAAAATATCCCAAGCTTGACTTGTCCTAGCTAGATGAAGAGTATCTAGATGAGGACTACTTGTATCTAACTTTTAAACTAAACAAAATTTTGCTTTTTGTTTGCCGAACTTGATTTATTTGTCTTGAATTGACATAGTAAAACTACTCATTTCACAAGCCTTAGATTTGATTGTGTTTGGCTAGTACATCTGCCATTTAAGTGTTTTAAATGTTGATTGTAATGATCATCTATGTAATTGGTGAAATGACCAAAGTAACTTACTTGTTTGCTCGTGATCACTTGGATTTTTTGAAATTATTTTCAAAGCTCGGTTGGAGAAAATGCAGATGAGTTAATAGTGAACTAAAAAAGGAGCAATATTGCTAATAATGAATAACTTTTTATGGAGCTTGTTATTCTTGATAAACATATGCTTGGTAGGTAGTACTGCCAATGTGCTAAAAATGTTTAAAATAAAGCAAATTGAAATGGTAACAATGACGACAAATACTTAAGAAAAAATAAATAGAAATGACGATAATGCTAAACTATTGATAGTACATCTTAAGAATTGAAACATTCCTTAATTTTGGTGCTCATTTTCTGTAGCTCTTCTATTTTCTGACACAAAAGGACAACCCCATTGATTCGGATTCCCTCAACCATGCATCTCAACAGCATTCATTCTTCATTGTTAATGTTTTCAGGGCTTCCTAAACAACTAAATAAATTAATAGATAAGAACTTGTGAAGAATCTGAAGAGGATGACTTCCTAAAGTATGAGCCTTAAGCTTGCTAGGTTTATATTGGACAGGATTAAGAGGATCTCTAATGAATGCCCAATTCTCTTATGGTGTAGCATTAGGTAGTTCTCTTATCGCATTATTTGGAAAACCTAAATGGGCAGCAAATTTAAGGAACAACATGTAATAAGTTTCCCTCCCTAGTTTGAAAATTAGTGTGCCAAAATCCTGCTCATCTTGACAGGACAGCTTGAAAGAAGTAAAAAACTGAATTGCAACAAATGGATAGACTTATGGGTGTTTGTCAATAAACATTCCCATCCAATACCGAAAATCAAAGGGTAAACCTCATTCCAAAGATTTCCATCTGGGATATCAAGATAAAACTCCTTTAAGTAAAGAGGCTTGACATATTTGAGTTGCTTGAAATACTCAAATATTTCAACTTTGTCCTCATTAATATAAGCAAGAATAAACTTCTTGGATGTTGATGAATCCATTTCTTTAGACTTCTTAGATAGCTCAGCTGATGTTGTAATTTTAACTACCTTGCCTTTCTTTGCTTTTTTAGATGTATCATCCTTTGTTGCTTTCCTGGAACTCACTGAAAAGATACAAACAAAGAGAATTCCCTTAGGTAAAATAGATGAGCAAAGGATATCATTGCCCAAACTGGTGCAAAAAAATGGTGAAAATTATCAATGAAACATAATAGCCATATGCATCAATGCAAGAATGATTTATCAAATTAATGAGATTAAAAACCTTTGGCCTAAGTTGTGAATTTATTCTTTGAGACATTTCATCAAATATGTTGTATGCATAAGTTCACAAGCCAAAATTATATAAAATCTCAAAACTCTAACAACCTAAAAATTGATCATCAACACATAATTTATCACCAATGACATTTAACATCTCAAATTAAAACAATAGTAAGCAATAAAAGTGAAATCACATGAAGAACACAACCCAATTTCACAAATGTAAGCCATGAATTTTAATGCCAAATGATGGAATTGAAAGCACTTAAACACTTACTTATGATGAAAAAGATGGTGAGCAACTAAATCAAGAAAAAAATTACACAATTAAACTTGATTCGGTAGAATGCTTAAGTGAGTGGAGGGAGAATGAGAGTGGAAAACTAAGAGGAAAGGAGCAATTGGTGGAATGTGTGTACAATTGGGCCACTTATGGTGAATTCGGTGTGATGAGAAGACCCATATGGTGAGATGAGAATTCTCATTCTACCAAATGGTCCTCTTCTGCATATTAAAGCCCAAAAGTCAACAAAATAAGGCATACATAAGGAAAAAGCCATTTAGTGGAATCAATGGGACATTCGGCTGAAGCAATATATCCCATTTGGTGGAATCAAAATTTAATTCTACCAAATGGTCGATCACTAGATTAAATAGCCACAATTTGAAAAAATTAATCTAAATTTTGACACATTTCCATTTGGTGGGATCACAAGGCATTCTACCGAATGCTTCTCTGCTGCAACAATAGACACAGAATCCATTAGCTAAACAAAAACTCATGGTAATCATCAATCGTTGGAATAACCAATGCTGTCATCCAATGCCCACATACTTATCTGAATCATAATAATTCCACCATATTCTAAATATTTTTAGCACACATTTAACTAGTCTACAATCTTCTTTCTCTAAATTGATCTTCTAACTATTAACTATATGCAACAACTCCAGGTTAAAAGCTTTACCTTAGGATTGGTTTTCTTGCTAATT
The DNA here is from genome assembly GCA_037975025.1 of Excoecaria agallocha. NCBI lineage: Eukaryota > Viridiplantae > Streptophyta > Magnoliopsida > Malpighiales > Euphorbiaceae > Excoecaria > Excoecaria agallocha. The sequence goes on from CM075815.1 coordinate 26,885,714, forward strand.
CGCTCTCATCTTACACTTTAAAAACTTCAACACTTTCTTGTTCTCTTAGAAAATTGATCTAACTTCACAAAGCACTTTCTAAAACTAAAACTAGAACAATCAACATAAATTAAAACAAAACACACACAATAAAACCAACTAAAAGCAAATTACATAAATGCCTTAAGTAAACTACAAGGGATAAAGAAATTAGTTCTGAGTTTAACAAGTTTATAGCTAGACTTTTTGCCTCTGATGCTATTCTTGAAATACCAACACTACTTCAGCTACCTCCACTCCAAAGTACAGCTTCAATTGATGTCCATTCACTTTATACTCCCTGCCATCTTTTAGACTCTTTATAGTTACCATTCCAAATTCTTTGCTAGAAAAAACTTGATAAGGCCCCAACCATCTAGATTTTAATTTACTTAGAAACAAATGCAACATGTTGTTATACAATAACACCATCATACTAGGAATAAATTCTTTAAATTTCAAATGCTTATCATGCCAAAGTTTTGTTTTCTCCTTATAAATTGCTGTATTATCATATGACCATCGCCGGATTTCATCGAGTTCATTAAGCTGTAGCTTTCTCTTGTCTCCTACACATCTTAAATCAAAATTAAGAAACTTTGTTGCCTAATATGCTTTATGTTCCAATTCAACCGATAAATGACAAGATTTTCCAAAGACAATTCTAAAAGGAGACATGCCTATAGGAGTCTTAAATGCAGTTCTATAGGCCCAAAGATCCTCATCCAACCTATAATACCAATCTTTCCTAGAACTATTGATAGTTTTTTCAAGATTGATTTTAACTCCATGTTAGACACTTCCACTTGCCTATTTGCTTGAGGATGATATAGGGTTGTTATCTTGTGCTTAACACCAAATTTTCTAAACAATGTTTTAAATTGATAGTTGACAAAATGTTTGCCTCCATCACTTATAATGGCTCTTGGTGCTCCAAATCTGGTAAAAATATATTTCCTAAAAAAATTCAAGCACCACCTTAGCATCACAAGTCCTAGTTGCTATGGCTTCTACCCATTTACTCACATAATCTACAACAACTAAAATATATTTAAATCCAAATGAGTTTGGAAATGGCCCCATAAAATCTATACCCCAAACATAAAAAATTTTCACTGCAAGTATGTTATTCAAAGGCACTTCATCTCTTTTAAAAATATTTCCTACTCTTTGACATTTATCACAAAGCTCAATGAATTATTTAACATCCAAAAAGATAGTAGGCCAGAAAAAACCTAATTGGAGAATCTTTTGTATCGTACGATTAAGTCCATGATGTTCTCCAACTTCCCCTGCATGTTATTGTCTCATGATGTCTTTTTATTCTCCCTTTAGAACACATCTTCGAAGTACTTGGTCCAAACAAATCTTGATTAGGTATGGATAATCCCAAAGGTAGTGTTTGGCATTTGCATACAGCTTTTTCTTTTATTGCCAAGTGAAATCTTTAGAAAGATAACCTCCTACGAGAAAATTAGCTATATTAGCATACTAAGGAGTTACAAAATTACAGGCATAAATTACACTAATATATTAATTAGGAAATAAATCAACAATTTCTTTCTTTTCAATATTGGCATTATCAAGTCTAGAAAGATGGTCTGTCACATAGTTTTCATGTTGGGAATTATCAGTTACATGCATCTCATACATAAGCAGAATTTAAAATTTTTAACCTATAGATCTAATCTTGCCATGAATTTACAAGATAAATATTATTGAGAATAAGAAAAATCACCTTTGATTTTTGTTGAACAGTTGATTTTCCTTCTCATCGAGTTGTTACAAACCACAGTATCCAAAATTGAACACCTCCAATTAGTAATCCACACCAGAGAAGGATTGAATGAACCAAAAATAGAGGAATACAAGGGCTGGCCAAAATCCCTTGATACTAGCAAGGGGGGTGGTGGCTAGGGTTGAGAGAGTGAGAGAATGTTTTTTTTCTCTTAATGTTCACTTAACCCTAAAATTCCTATTACATGAATTTTTATAGTTAAGTTAAAAAATCCAACTTTATAATGGGATTGGGCCCTTTAAAATTTCTGGAGAAATATTAAATGGGCTTCTGAAATGATTAATAATTTATTTTGGCTCAATTAAATCCAATTTAAATCCTTTCATAAAAGACTATGTACAAAACCCACAAACTAGGCCCTTCATGCATACACTTGGATTTAATCACCCAAATGAATTCCAAATCCATCCAAATTAAATATGTAGGCTTCATAAAACTTATGAAATATATTTAATTTGTTTTGGTCCAAGAATTAGGCCTCTAAGGCCTTCTAGCAGGGTTTGGTGTGTAACCCTTCTTCTAGAGGGTTTCTGCGCCAAAACCAATCTTTTGGGCATCTTTTAATTTCTCCAATGGATATATTAATTATTATATCAGCCCTATAATACTTATATTCAAATAATATTTAATTATGAAATACAATATTTCAATTAGGTTCATTTTACAAAATATTTCTAAAAAGTTCTGCGAACAATTTTACTTGATCATAATTAATTAAACTCTTTAATTAATTATTCTCTTATTCACTTCACTATTCCCATAATAATATCAAATATTATTATCCTTATCATTTTACCATTTTATCCTTTTCTCTATATGCGTGTGACCTATTGGGTTCCTGTCCATATTGGCAGTATAATATGTAATTATGAGTTCTATTCAAAGCTCACATGATTTAAACTTATTTAAATCATTTTATCAATCCCTATTGATATTTATGATACATTATTACACAAGTCATAATTTGCCTCTATCTAGGGATCATTACTACCTAAATATCAGGAAAGTCAATTGCTTTGACTATACCTTTCAATAGAAATAGTTACCGTGCAATTACTCCTTTCACCACTCTTATCTCAATTAAATTCTAAGTATGGATTTCTATCAAATCATATAAATCTAATTATGTATGTACTATTAATTTTTCCATTGTTCCCAAAATGCCCTTTATGGATCCCTATCCATCTTGGCATATTACTCTGGCCAGAGATTCTCTGAATAAGGCAATTATAGAATCATGTGAGATAACTTCCCTTAATAAATCTGGGATGGTGAATCCTTTGTCAATCACTCAACTATCATCAAGTAGGTCATGATATACCCAACTTCCTAACTATGTTCACCCCCAGTTGGAAGTAATCAGTTATGGAGTCAAAGTATACCAGTTGCAACTTAAGATAACCTTGGTGATCTCAAGTCTAAGGATACTTGCACGACCGCTATGAAGAGATTCCTCACTGACATAGATTTAATATCCATGTGAGGATTCTGTTTGTAGGTCTCCAATGAACTTGTTATTATAAAAAGTATCCACATGTTAGCTTTGATTATCTTCCATAATCACATTTATGAGAACCACTATTTGAACCATTCAAGAAGCATAAAATGTGCTAGTCTATTCGGATTAACAATATCCTATCTTGTTAATTCTATGACTAGGGATATTTAGATATTAACACATTTGCATGCAATAGACATCTCATATCATGAACACTTTCATGATTGTCTTTGCACTATGTTTATAATATCAAGGACTTCATTTAATAATTTAAGATTTACAAACTCATGTATTTAAACATAGCATTAATAAATAAATGATGCCTTTTATTAAGAATATGAATTCATACATATGAAATACATCCCTATTACATGGTCTCTAGGGCATACTCTTTAAGAATCTCCCACTTACACTAGAGCCAATCACTCATATGTCTTAGAACCATGTTATTTATATGGTGATCGTGCTTAATCTGGAAAAGTGCTTTAGTGAGGGGATCCACCACATTATTATCTGTGGGGACCCTTTCTATTTTCACATCATTTCTAGCTACTATTTCTTTGATGAGATGGTAGCATCTGAGAACATGCTTGGATCGCTAATGAGATCGTGGTTCCTTTGCTTGTGCAATGGCTCCATTGTTGTCAAAATATAATGGAATAGGATCAACAATGCTAAGCACCACTCCTAGTTCAGATATGAACTTTTTGATCCAGACTGCTCTTTTGGCTGCTTTTAAAGCAACAATGTACTCATCTTCTGTCATGGAATCAATAATTATTTCTTGTTTGGAACTCTTCCAACTAACTGCCCCTCCTCCCATTATGAACACAAAACTAGACTCTGATTTACAATCATTTTTGTCAGATTGGAAGCCGGCATCTATATACCCATTTACTTCCAAATTGCCCTCCCTATATACCAAGAATCTATCCTTAGTCCTTCTTAAGTACTTAAGGATATTCTTGAAAATTGCCCAGTGTTCCTCTCCAAAATTGGATTGGAATCTACTTGTGACACTTAAAGCAAATGCTACATCTAGATGTGTACATAGCATAGCATCCATAATAGAACCAATTGCAGATGGATATGGTATTCTATTCAAGTTTTCTCTATCCTCTAGTGTCTGTAAACACATAAACTTAGAAAGGTGTTTTCCATGCACCATGGGTATAAACCCTTTCTTAGAGAGATCTATATTAAACCACTTCAATACTTTATCTATATATGTACTTTAAGAAAGACCTAGAAACCTATTGGATCCATCTCTATAGATCCTTATTCCCAAAATATAGGATGCTTCTCCAAGGTCTTTCATGGAGAATTGTTTGGATAACCATATTTTAACATATTGGAGAAGAGAAATGTCATTTTTCATGATTAATATGTCATCCACATATAGAACTAGGAAGATAATAGAACTCCCACTAAGAAACCAAACCCTTTTATATACACAAGGTTCATCTTCCTTCTATGAGAAACCAAACTCTTTGATTGTCTCATTGAATCGTATGTTCTAACTCCTAGAGGCTTGCTTCAATCCATAAATGGATCTTTGAAGCTTACATACTTTTTCATCATTTCCTAATGTGAACCTTTTTGGTTGTGTCATATACTCATCCTCAGTCAAATTTCCATTTAGGAAAGTTGTCTTCACATCCATTTGCTAAATCTATAATCGTAATGAGCTGCAATGGCTAAAAGTATTCTTATAGACTTAAGCATCGGTACAGGAGAAAAGGTTTCATCATAGTCAATACCTTTTTTTTATGATAGCCTTTTGCTACTAAGCGAGCTTTATAGGTATCTATATTACCTTCCATGTCGGTCTTCTTTCTGAAGACCCATTTTCACCCTCTAGGTTTTATTCCTTCAGGTGGTTGAGTTAAAGTCCATACTTTATTCTCATACATGGAGTCCATTTCAGACGGCATAGCCTTAAGCCATAAATCACGTTCTAAACTATTTAAAACTTCTTGATAGCTTGTAGGCTCATTGTCCTCTACTATAGTTATGCCTCTATCTGAATCAATGTGAAATCCATATCTCATAGGGATAGAATGCATCCTAGTAGATCTTCTAGGATTTTGTGTATAATTAGGTTCAACTGCAATCTCATCATTATGAAATTCAGTCTCGGGTTTAATCGGTTGATCTACTTCTATTTGTGGGTCTTAAACTTCACCAAGTTCAATTTTACTCCCACTGTCCTCTCATAGGAGAAATTTTGTTTCCAAGAAGACAACATTCCTTGAAACAAACACCTTTTGTTCTAAGGGATGGTAGAAATAATATCCAAACATTTCTTTTGGACATCCCACAAATAAATATTTGTGAAACTTAACGTTTAGTTTGTCTAACATTATCCTCTTCACATAAGTAGGACTATCCCATACCTTCATATAAGAAAGTGTGGGTTTCTTATTATTCCATATCTCATATGGAGTAACATCAACCAATTTACTAGGAACTCTATTTAACACATAAACAACCGTTTCTAGTGCATATCCCCAAAAGGACTTAGGCAAGTTTGCTCGACTCATCATGGATCGAACCATATCTAATAGTGTTCAATTTCTCCTCTTAGATACACCATTGTGTTGTGGTGTATATGGTGGAGTCCATTGAGATAAAATCTCATTATCTCTAAGATAATCTTGAAATTGTTTGCTTAAGTATTCTCCACCTCGATCTGATCTAAGTGTTTTAATACTTTTGCCAAGTTGCTTATCTACTCCATTTCTAAATTCTTTGATCTTTTCAAATGCTTTTGATTTATATTTCATTAGATAGATATATCCAAATTTGGAGTAATCATCTATGAAAGTAATGAAGTAGGAGTAACCTCCTCTAGCATGCGTAGTCATTGGACCACATATGTCTGAATGTATTAAGTCCAAAACCATTTTAGCTCGTTCTCCTTTACCAATAAAGGGAGCTTTTGTCATTTTCTCCAATAAACAAGATTCACATGTATCAAATGATTCACAATCAAATGATCCTAAATCACCTGATTTATGTAATTTGGTCATGCATTTCTCATTTATATGGCCTAAACGACAATGCCATAAATATGAGGTATTTAGATTATCTTTTTTCATTCTCTTGGTATCCATATTATGCACTTATTTAATTAAATCAAGAATAAATATACCATTCTCAATGATAGCTTTAGCATAAAATATATTGTTCTTAAAAATGTAACAACATTTATCTTTTAAAGAAATGTCATAATCGTTCAATAAACAACTGAAAGACATAATACTTTTGGATAATGCTGGAAAATAATAACAATTATTTAACTCCAGTATTAATCCACTTGGAAGAGGCAAATGGTAAGTCTCCACAACTGTTGTAGAGATGTTTTATCCAGTAACTGACTGTAGACATATTTCTGCCTTTCTAACTCTTCTACTACTTTTAAGCCCCTATAGATCATTACACAAATGAGATCCACATCGGGTATCTAATACCCAAGATTGTTTTGAAGTAATAGAATAAGTATTTATTTCAATCATATGAATACCTAAAGTAGAAGCATCAGCTTGCTTCTTCTTCTTGAGAGAATATAGATAGGCCTTGCAGTTACGCTTCCAATGACCATCTTTTCCATAATGGAAGCAAGTTCCTTTGAAATTCTCTTTCTTGGTAACCTTCTTCTTGGAAACCCCACCATTCTTTGGCTGCGCCTTGGTCATCTTCTTCTTCTTCTTCTTCTTCTTCTTCTTCTTCTGCTTCTTGCCTTTAGCAAAAGTGACAACCATGACACTTTTTAAATCCTTCGTGAAAGATCCATCAGCTATTTTGAGCATGTTGATTAACTCAGGAATGGTTACTTGGATCTTGTTCATGTTAAAGTTAAGCACGAAAGGTGTAAAACTTGGAGCCAATGAGTACAAGATTAAATCTATGTATAGATCATTATCCATTACATAGCCAAGTCTACTCAAATGCTCAATATACCCATACATCTTCAATGCATGAGCAGCAGCCGAAGTGCCTTCCACCATTTTGCAGCTAAATAGAGCTCGAACAATCTCATATTGCTCAGTTCTAGCCTAAGAAGAATAAAGCTCCTCTAGATACAAAATGATGGTTCTAGCATCCATCATCTCATATTGCTTCTGAAGCTCTGAGGATATAACACCCAGCATCAAACATGCTGTTGCTTCACAAAACTCCATGTATTTTCGATAAGTGCCCTTGATCTCATCAATGGCATCATCTGATGGAAGTGATGGTGGATCTTTATCCAAGACATAATAGATCTTTTTAGCTCTGAGAATAATTCTCACTTGCCTGATCCAGTTAGAATAGTTACTGCCAACCAGCTTGTTATCCAAGATTGATCATATATTAATGTTTGATGTGCTAATGATGATGACCTAGATGTGAAAAAGAAAATATATGAGAGTATGGTCATATATATGTATGCATTAATTAGGTCTTTAATTAATCCATTTACTCCCACTATTTTATTGCGAATCAATAGCCCTCACCATTTAATTCGAGAAAACTTAATGGTTTTCTTAGTGGGCTAATATCCAATCCTTGATATGTAATTTGACCTTGACTGTGGTCAATAAGCCAAACTCCATACCCTTGAAAGGTAGGTATCATTATACCAATTGTATCTCTACACAACTATTGGATCATTAGGTTATCAACTCTTGATACATGCATATCATATATGCATTCCCTAATCTTGCCTCTAGAACCATTAGCCTTGACTGTGGTCAACAAATTAATGGGCTGGCTAAGATGACCCATTTAATTAGATTCGAACATATTCAATATAATGTAAGCTTAACTATGGTCAACAACCCACACTATAAAGAACTTTGGTTCTCCTCAAATTGATGGAAGGCTTATATACCTTAGTATTAGTTTGAGGGATTTTAGTTAATTAAGTCTCATCATACACGGTTGGATTACATTGGTATGCATCCTATATCTATCACATAAATATAAGCATACAAATATGGTATAGTTATGGACTTTACTACATTGATCTCTCCAAGCTAAAAGGGAAATCAAAAGGTAAAACCTAGGTAATATGCATGATTCAAATAAGTAAAAATAATTATTTTATCTTCAAACTTGTTGGATCTCCATCCGGCCCATCTTGCTCCTTGATAGTGGTCTCCATTTCTATCTCTAATTCTAATCTAAGTAATCTAATTATATATTACAATTTGAAAAAGAAATACAAACTAAAAACAAGTGGCCGGGACATGAATGTCCTCATTCGGCCGAAACATGCATTATGCTCAATCATATTGGGCCTTTGTCCATAACTATCCATCATGCCAATCATACAGCCTTATATACATTTCTAATGCATAAAGTAAAAACATATAATGGAATACTAACTTTGTTTCAACTCTTGAAACTTACTTTTGAGTTATTTTAATAATGTGATCAAATTAGGAAACTTTTTCCATTTTGGAAACTTTCATTTTAGGAAATATTTTTGCATGCATGTGTTCTTGCCTTAATTATCAATCTAATTGATTATTAATTAATTATTTAATTAATTAATCATATTAAATAATTAAAGAATCAATTTTGGACTTAAAATAAAGGGTAGGTCGAAACCCATAAAATTAAACCCTAAGATGTGTTCACACACAAACTAGTTTTATGTCTATTGGACCATTTGGGCCTTTTGGAATAAGCCAAGCCCACTCCAGCCCTTAAAATCCATTAATAAACTTAATTATAGTTTATAATATTTAATTTAAATCAGCTCATTGGGCCCACCAAGTCATTCACTAATTTAAACCAAGTCCGTAAACATAATTAAGCCCATTAAGTGTTTTTAATGAATTAAAATTAATCCAATTAATTCAAAGCACATTTTAATTAATCCAATTAATTAAAAACACATTAATATATCAGATATATCATATTTAGAAGATTAAAAATCGTTCTAAACAAGAACACACCAAGAACACCAATTAATTGAACTTTTCGACTAAACTAGTTTTCATGTAAAACTTATTCGATTTTAATTTTGTTTGATCCTATGGATTAATATCACATATTAAACACATAAATTATCATCAAAATAATTTTAGAGTGGATCAATAAAAATTAATTTACAACAGCCCCTAAATTTTATTGAAAAATAAAAGCCATTCACACCAAACACAATGATTCTTTTCTCAAAAGAATCATTTTTATTTTTCGTTTTATATATTTGATCACATACATCCAAAAATCAATATTTCTCTTTCATGAACAATCAAATATGATATTTTAAAGTTCATGAAATAAATAACTCAAAAATAATAATTATTTCGCAAAATATAGAATTGTAGATTCATGGAAAAACCGAGGCTCTGATACCATTTGGGAATTATCGATTACATGCATCTCATACATAAGCGAAATTTAAAATTTTTAACCAATAGATCTGATCTTGCCATGAATTTACAATATACATATTAATGAGAATAAGAAAAATCACCTTTGATTTTTGTTGAACAGTTGATTTTCCTTCTCACCAGGTTGTTGCAAACCATAGTGTCCAAAATTAAACACCTCTAATTAGTAATCTACACTAGAGAAGGATTGAATGAACAAACAATGGAGGAATACAAGGGCTGGATAAAATCCCTTGATTCTAGAAAGGGAGGGGGGGGGGAGGTGGCGGCTAGGGGTGAGAGAGTGAGAGAATATTTCTTTTCTCTTAATGTTCACTTAACCCTAAAATCCCTATCACTTGGATTTTTATAGTAAGGTTAAAAAATCCAACTTCATAATGGGATTGGGCTCTTTAAAATTGATGGACAACTATTAAATGGGCTTATGGAATTATTAATAATTTATTTGGGCTCAATTAAATCCAATTTAAATCCTTTCATGAAAGACTATGCACAAAACCCACAAACTAGGCCCTTCATGCATACACTTGGATTTAATCACCCAAATGAATTCCAAATCCATCCAAATTAAATATGTAGGCTCTATAACACTTATGAAATATATTTAGTTTATTTTGGTCCAAGAATTAGGCCTCTAAGGCCTTCTATCAGGGTTTGGTGTGTAACCTTTCCTCTAGAGGGTTTATGCGCCAAAACTAATCTTCTGGGCCTCTTTTAATTTCTCCAATGGATCTATTAATTATTATATCAGACCTATAACACTTATAGTCCAATAATAATTAATTATGGAATACAATATTTTAATTAGGTCCATTTTACAAAATATTTCTAAAAAGTTCTGTGAATAATTTTACTTGATCATAATTAATTAAGTTTAATTAATTATTCTCTTATTCACTTCTCTATTCCCATAATAATATCAAATATTATTATCTTTTTCATTTTACTATTTTATTATTTTCTTTATATGTGTGTGACCTATTGGGTTCCTGTCTATATTGGCAGTATAATATGTAATTGTGAGTTATATTCAAAACTTACATGATTTAAACTTCTTTAAATTATTTTATCAATCCCTATTGAAATTTATGATACACTATTATACAATTCATGATTGGCCTCTATCTAGGCATCATGACTACCCAAATTTTAGGAAAGTCAAGTGGTTTGATTATACCTTTTCATAGAAATAGTTACCGTGCAATTACTCCTTTCACCACTCTTATCTCAATTAGAATCTGATTATGGATTTCTATCAACTCATATAAATCTAATTATGTATGTTCTATTAATTTATCCATTGTTCCTAAAATGCCCTTCATGGATCCCTATCCATCTTGGCATATAACTCTGGCCAGAGATTCTCTGAACAAGGCAATTATAGAATCATGCGAGATAACTTTCCTTAATAAATCTGGGATGGTGAATCCTTTATCAATCACTTAACTATCTTCAAGTAGGTCATGATATACCTAACCTCCTAAGTATGTTCACTTCCAGTTGAAAGTAATCAGTTATGGAGTCAAAGTATACCACTTCCTACTTAAGGAAACCTTGGTGATCTCAAGTCTAAGGATACTTATACAACTACTATGAAGAGATTCCTCACTGAGATATATTTAATATCCATGTGAGGATTCTCTTTGTAGGTTTCCAATGAACTTGTTAGTTTTAATTATCTTCTACAATCACAGTTATGAGAACCACTACTTGAGCCATTCAAGAAGCATAACATGTGCTAGTATGTCTTTAAATAGATTTCATATGAAGAAAACAACTTTCAAATCTGTCTTTAACTAGGCTATATTTAAGCATAAAATCTGGAACAGTCTGCTGCCTCGTCACTAAGAGCAGATCTTAGTATTTTGTACATATCTTAAAATTTAAAAATTATATTGAGATGATTATTGATGTTTTAGAAACTAGAAACATATTGTAATAAGTTTGTAGAAGACTACTTTAGCTAAAATGCATTTTGGAAGGTCAAAAATTGCTTACAAATTGAACTCAAAAAACTGCTTGTGATAGAGAATCCAATAGTCAAGTGATAATATAGTTTGAGGGCTAAATTAATAGGGGACATAAATTTAGAGGCCAATGTATAAATAAAGATTAAGTGAGAGATAGAATGTGAGGGGTTTATTTAATAAAAGTAAAAAGGTGAAAGCACAATTAGTAACATGCAAAAATAGTATAGGAAAAAGTGGGACATGCAAATTGTTGAAGGACCAAGTAGGGGATTTTCATTCCACTATAAATTTGAACTTATATATATTAAAGCAAGAATTGAGAGTGGATAGAGTGTGAGGGACGACATATTTTATGAAGAAAAAAAAGCTTAATATCAACTTTGCTATTCTCTCTCTCTCAATCAAAAATTTGCAATCTTCTATCTCTCTCATCCCTCTCTCTTATATCTCTTGCAAATCCAGCCATTATACTTGAACAAATCCACCTTATGTTTTTAGTTGCATGCATGGAAGTAAGGCTAAACTAAAGAAGATTACAAGGGTAGAAGGGAGCTAAAATATTGGAGAAGAAGGAAGAGAAAGAAATTAAAGGATTTTTGAAGAATTTAAGTTATATGTTCAGGTTTGGGAAATTTATTCATGTTGCATGTGGCTATTGTTGCTGGAATTATGGATTTATAAATGTGAGAGATGCATTTTTAGTTGGTAATATGGTTTTTAAAGATAGATATGTAAGATTTTTACTTTGCATGTGTCATTTAATGAAAAATAAATAAATAAATAAAATCTATGTAGGATCACTATGAAATGATTTATGTTCTTGGAGTATATCTTAAGTTATACATCTCTAATTTTGGTGTTTTTAGTTTTTACTTACACCTAAGATATGGACCTATGTTTTGTAGAAGGAAATTTTTTTTATTCTACTTTTAAGTTTGATTAATCTTGATTTGAAGTCGGATGTGAACTGCTGTCCAATTATAGTAAACTAGCTTCAATATTTTGGGAATATTTTATTATAGAAGACTCGGAATGCAATGATACAAAATTATTGGTAAACTAGACATTTATGACTACAACTTTCATGAAGAAACATTTGTCTAATTATGTATGTATAGTTTTTTATGAATTTTAGAATTGGTGATAAAAATTGTTTTTGGTATTATAAACTGTAATGGTTTTTCTTAATTATCTTGAGTTATAGATGTAATATTAAGGTAATTCTTGATTTTTTTGAAATTATAAATATAGGGGATTAGTATTCTCATACTTTCATGTAAATAATTAGAGAATAAACATGAATAATTTTGTAGGATAAGTTGAACAAATGTAATGAGAATAAATTTTAGGAATCTTTAATAAAGAGAAACATATAAGCATAATGAACTAGTTGCTATAATTACAGTATAATTTGGGCTAGGAAACCTCAATTGAGTTCATTCCAATTTCATATTTTACATAAGAAACATACCTATAACTTTGTTGAAGATACTTAGGGCTAAATATGCTTGTAAGCTATCTAAATATTCACTTGAAATTGTAGTGAACTGTTATTCTCTGTTTTGGAATAGATTGTGGAAAAAATGATATATCTCTTCGAATAGTGAATGAAATGCTATTAGGTTTGATTCTGTGAAAACTATACTTCTAAGCCTATACTTTTCATAAAGAAAGCAAAGTCTAATTCTATTCTTATGCTTGTCTAATTTTACCTTAATTTCGGACCTATACACAGCATTGTAAATAGGAACAGTATTTATTAAAGTTTAAATATCTTGAGTTATAGAAGTGCTATTGAAATGAATTTTGATCTAAAAATGGGAAACATAGGGAATCATGTTTGTAGAAGGACAAGTTTGCTAAAAATGACATTTTCTAGGTAAAAAATGGCACATAATTTGCATTTGAAACTTTGCCACTGTGCAAAATTTTAAAGGCAAAATTTTCTATATTTAGTTTTAAATGTTGTTATGTTAAATCTATGTATACATGAAAATACACTGATTTACAAATAACATGTAAAATATTTGAATGAAGTGTTATGTATATACATGTATGTTAAAAAACATGTGCATGGCTGGTTATGTGAAATTATGCTTATATATATATTTAATCAAATGATAGAGTATATTTTTATACAACTATTCAACTATGAAATTTATAATGAAATGTTAAAGCATTATAAATGAAATTTGATGCCATAAAATCCATATAGAGTTCAATAATTGAAGAAGAAAACATGAATATATATATATAAATACATATACATTAATGCTGGAAGTAATGTATATGAACATACATAATTGTCCATATGGATGCATATGATTTATATTACCTCAAATTGAATGTACGTGTATATGTATGTTTAAAACATTGAAAATATAAATGCTAATACCATCATGAATTAACATAATTAAGATGCTAAAATTAGATAGTATATATATACATATATGCCCAAACAATTATATGCATAGGAATATAGCTAATTAATATCGATTTATTAGATTTACTAATACATTATAGTTTTAGATATCAACCTTCAAATGTAAATATGGATGATTAATTTTACTTGAAATAATTATGCTAATTGATTGTGTTTGTCATGTGAAATATGTTTAAAAGTAATGATATAAAACATGTTTTCATAGTGAATTGTATAAATACACAATTATATAATGATAACATACATGTGTACATTTATCTCCATATAACTATGATTCCTATGAATGTGATATACGAGTATGATAGAAAAATGTGTAAAAAGATATGCATACTCAATATATGATTCTAAACTTTACTGTATATCTTAAAGTAATGGGAAATATTGGTATGTATGTATATAATAAATTAATATTGGAATTTAAGATAGCATGATGATAAGTATCATTATCACATATATGTGAATGAACTATATGCATTTGAATTGATAAAGAGTGTAGCTTATTTATGCTCGTAGATGTTTGTGATATCATGTTCATATAAAGTCTATACATGAACATGTATATGAAACTCCATATATAGTTGTACATATATACATAAATATATATATGTGATTAGAAAGATAAATCAAAGGGATTTAATTGCTTGCATTAAGTCTAGAATGTTGATAGATAGGCATGCCTATAAGGATACTTTGCAGCTACTTCTGAATAATTTTGACCTATTTAGGTCCACTTGAAATTAAAAGTTTAACGTGATATGAACAACCCCATTTGGGTTGTAGCCGACCTCATTTGGCTCTGCTTGATCGGTCCAAGTTATTTGTTTGATCTCGTTTAGGTCCAAGTCATTTGTTTAACCCTTTTAGGTTCATTGATTGTCCTTCGGGACCTTTATATTGACCTTTTTGGGTTCATTGATTGTCCTTTGGGACCTCTATATTGACCCTTTTGGGTTCATTGATTGTACTTCGAGACCTCTATATTGACCCCATTTATCCACTTCTTTAGAATAGTGCATGCTTAATTACAAAGGTTAAGAAAATTTTATTGATGAATTTAAAGTTTTATAAAGCATGAAAGTTCTTAATTGACTTCATACTATTTCATGTGTAGAATTCATTTATTGTAAATAGAATGTGCATCTACAAGAAGACCACACAATAAAAATATGTAAGCAATATTATTAGTATACAAAATACATGCTAGCTTGTTAAATGATGAACTTGCATTGTATTAATGCTTTATTTACAATTTATGATTATGAATAAACTTATATTAGGGTAAAGGGTAGTATATTATTAAATGAACGCAATAATTGTTATAATTGCATAAGTATAATCCATACTAAAGGTGATAAGAGTTATACTATAACACCCATTGTTTTTGAAATATTTTTCTTATGATTATATATATGTGTTCACAATATTTGTATGTGCACACCTATTAATATGTATTTGTCCTTGTGATCCGATGTATGCAAATCTAAGACCCATGATCTTGGTATATAAGTATAGTCTGGTTATAATGTATAATTGATATAGTTGATTGATAAGCTTCTTTTTATGATTAAATACTAATAAATAAACTAATCATATGATAAAAAGTTAAATTTAAGGCCAAAGGATGTTGGAGCTTACATTATTATACATGGTGAATGAAGCATCAATGTAAATGTTACCGTTGAATTTTATGGTTTTCATAAGTTGATATGAATGTTGAATTTTATTCATTTATTGAAATAAATTATTGTTATAATTGAGGCATGATGTGTGCATTGTTGACGATCACTGTGAGTGGTCTTTTATCATGATTTTAGTTTCCCACTAAGCTTTATAGCTTAGCACGGGTGTTTCATCTGTGTAGGATTTTGAGGTGATATCTGTTGCAGGATGGCCAACTTAAGTCATCGAGAGAGATTATTATAGACTTTTATTTTGGGCTCTTTGTATATAGTAAAGATTTTGTGGTATTGGAGATATTGTATGTAAAGATGTTAATCAATTGTTGTATTTTGTGAAGAGACTTTAATGTATATTGTAAAATTTTAATAGTATAGCACTCTTATGTATTAAGTTTAAATATATGTTCTCTATATAGTTGGTTTATATTTAAGTTGCATTGTTAAACTTGCATAATGAGAAGGATAAAGTGATATGAATTGGTTAAAGGATAAGGGAGCTATATGCTGTGATTAGTTTTTGCTTCAAAAAGTTAAAAGCCTGCAAACACTCATCATCAAAGTTAAAGGCAGTATCTTTCATCAACAAATTGGAAAGCGATTTAGCAATCATAGAAAAATCCTCAATAAAATGACGATAAAAACCCGTATGACCAAGGAAACTTCTAATACCTTTAACACTTATAGGAGGAGGTAATTTATCAATAACATCAATTTTAGCTTTATTTACCTCAATTCCTTTTTTAGAGATTTTATACCCTAAAACTATCCCTTCTTTTACCATGAAATGGCATTTTTCCAATTCAGAACAAGATTAGTTTCTTTACAGCATTCTAAAACCAATGCAAGATTATTTAAACATGATTCAAAATCATGACCAAATAGTGTAAAATTATCCATAAAAACTTCCATAAATTTTTAATAAAATCATGAAAAATGGCCATCATGCATCTTTGAAATGTAGCAGGGGCATTACACAGACTAAAAGCATTCTCCTATATGCAAATGTACCATAAGGATATATAAATGTGGTCTTTTCTTGGTCTTTTGGGGCTACTGGTATTTGCATATACCCCGAATATCCAACAAAAAAGTAGTAAAATCTATTTCCTGCTAATCTCTCTAACATTTGGTTAATGAATGGTAAAGGGAAATAATCTTTTTTAATGGCATTATTCAATCTCTTATAATCTATGAAAACTTGCCATCCTATCATAGTACGTGTTGGGATTAGTTCATCCTTTTCATTAGTGATTACAATCATTCCCCACTTTTTAGGCACACATTGAACTGGACTAACCCAACTACTATCAGAGATAGGATAGATAATACCTACATCAAGAAGTTTAAGTACCTCATTTTTCACCACCTTTTGTATAACAAGATTAAGTCATCTTTGGGGTTGCACCACCGGCTTGAAATTTTCCTCTATTGATATCTGGTGTGTACAATAACTGGGGCTTATACCCTTTAAATCGGATGTTTCCCAACTAATAGCTTTTTTTTGCTTCCTCAGTACTTTAATCAGCATCTTCTCTTCCAAACCTGTCAATAAAGAAGATATAATTATTTGTTTTGCATTTTCCTCTAAAAACACATATTTTAAATGAGAAGGAACAATTTTAAGTTCAAAATCTCCCTTAGGAGGGGATAATACATCCTCCATATGTCATTCTTTATTATGTTCTCTTTCTAAATCCTGAATTATCTCTTTTTATCTTGTTTCTGCTTCATCTACATTCTTTGGGTGCATTAGACATTTCTTTAGCTCATCATCCAAAATGATTTCCTCTTGCTTTGCTTCTATTGCTAGTGGTTATGCCCTAGGCCAAACATTAGGCCCCTTATGTAATGTCACATTTCATTTTAGAAGTTGGGTTTTCTTCATGTTATTATATTATTGGCATGTTACATTATAATAATGTTTGTAAATAACAATTTAATGTTATTTTGAGTATCCCTAGTCATATGAATAATGATAAATAAAAACTATTATAAGTTTGATTGATAATCATGGGATGATTATATATGATAATATGAATTAAACTTATAAGTACTTGTTAGAGAAAAGAGTATTAGATAGACCTGCTATGAGATACTATATGGGTTAATGTCATTAGTGATTTCATAATAGTTATATTATTGATCCTTTGACCTAAGATTATCACAGTATCCTACATGATAAACATTATGTTTTAACATAATCAAACATTATCTTTAATAGGATAATTATAAAGGTTATGATTAGACATAATGAAAATCATTGAGAGGATAGTGAATAATCAAGAAGGAATTTATCCCTCTCTTATGAGAGATATATCTATTGGGCCCCTCGATAAGTAGGACTAAGAAATGCTTGGCCATGCTCAAATGAATTGATAGAGAAATCAATATCATTTGATATTATCGGTCTACTTAGTGATCGAGAAATTATATGTTTGGACTATATAAGTTTGACATGGACCATGACTTATGCTCAAACAAGATATCATGTGACAAAGGGATTATAACATGTTCTATTAGGTTAAAAGTGAATTATCTATATTCATATTATTTGGGTAGTCATAATGTCTTGCTACAGGCTACTTATGACTTATGGGCCCGTGTTGGGATTGGGACCCACTACTAATATAATATAAACCTATTAGGTTGTACACATAGAATGTGATGAATGGATAAAGGGTTAATTTGGGCTTTTTGAATTTTATTTTGTGATAAATTAAATTTCAAAATAAATAAAAATAAAAATAATATTTAAGATTAATATTATTATTATTATTCTAAATAAGAAATAAGGTATTTCTTATTTTAATAAGAAAAGTGGGCTCGAAGTTTTCTCTCTCTTAATTAGGGTTAGGTCAACTATATATATATATAGTGATGTATATATAAAACCCTAATTAAGCAAAAAGAATAAGTTGTAGCCGCCACTTAAGAGAGAAACGAAAAAGAAAAATCAAATTTCTTTTGTAATCTCAAAAAGAGAGAGAACAAACCCTAGCCGGCAAGAAGGGAGCTGGCACCCCAAGCAATTCTCTTCATTGCATTCACATGTGGATACCAGTAAAGGGTGCCATTTCGCATGAGGTCTCACCTATAATTTGATTTATCTGTGCTTCGAGAGGTTGGTAATCGTTACACTTCTCTTTCTATTGAATCAATTGGATAGCTTGGATCTATGGTGGGTTTCTTTTACTACTGCAAAATTTTAATTTTAATATTTTGAAACCCAATAGTCGTATTAGAGCCATTTGCGAGTTCAATTGATTCAATTATCGTATTTTGTATGTATGTGATGTGTGCAAAATCGATTTTATGTGATATGAACAGATTGTATATTGATACATGATAAGTTAGTAATTGTTATAATCATTTATGTTAATCTGTTCATATGGGATATAAATGAAATTGATCTATTTATATAAGATATAAATGTAATTAATTGATTGATGTTTAAGATATAATGTATACAGGCTGCAAAATTGATAAATGCTAATATGATTAACATGTGTATGTTAATTCTGTTTTAACATGATTAAATGAATTATCATGAGATTAAATGTGTAATCTGTATTCAATTAAATTTGGTGGTATTTTCTATCGATCCTATGATTGTTTAATGTGATTAAATAGTTTGTGATATGATCGGCATGTTTGTATTTTAGGATACAGAATAGGGTTTTTAGGGCAAAAAATTGTTAATGAGATTAACGTTGCCTTAAAACTTTAAGGTGCACCACCCCTTAACCTCGCCTGCTAACCAACTAGCAGGACCACCGTGTTATCTAATCGTAGTGCCTAATATATCGTTAATGTTATTATTCGTCGATTTTAATACATCAATTTTATGCAATTAATTGAGTTTGATATGCAATGTCTTGATTTTAATGTATGTATGATGTGTAAGGACCCAATCATGACCCTAATCAGATTATTATTAATTAATGAGGACTATCGTTAATTAAGGCAAAATGGGATTATTTTGCAATTATCAAGGTTAAGTCCCAAGAGGGGTAATTTGGTAATTTCAGCATGTAAGTATATGAGTAAAGTTAAATTAAATTGAAGAAAGGGATACAATTGAAGTGAATTAGAAAGTCTTGGGGTTAATTTGGAAGAAATTGGAAAGATGGGGGCTTAATTGTATGTAAGGGTGTAGTGGTAATTTCCCTAGGGAGATATTTACCCCACCAACTCCTTTACATTGGCTTCTTAGAGAAGGGACTCTTGAGGGTTTTTAGAGAAATGGGATTGGCCTTTTGGGATGGCTGGAGATGTCTCTCTCTCTCTCTTCCTTAGTGGTTATCAAATGAAGAAAGGGATCTAGGTTTTTGGGGTGTTTTATAAAGGTAATGTTTTCCTTCTCATAGATCTCTTCTCTTCTTGATTTATTTTGATATTAGGGTTGTAGAGAGATGGTAAGTTATTGCTTGTCGACTCTATGTATAAGGAAAACAAAGGGCTAGATCAGTGGACATTGAAGGAGGTGAAGCTCAAATGTCAGGTACAGGAATTATGTTTACTTCACTGTTCATATGATTGTTGAGAATCTTCACTTCCTTCCTATGTGGATTCTTTTTATGAAGATATAGACTAAATCTTAGGGATTTAGATGAGTGGGAAGGGTTTTAAGGTTTAATGAATACAGTTAAGAAAGGTGAGGGAAGAATTTTGAATTTAAGCAGTCGATTGACATAACTCAGGCTTTCAGCATTTTGGTGGCCGATACTTGATCCACGGCCACGTGTGATTCTCCCTTTAGCAATGAACGACCATGCATTTCTTCCTGTCTTTGCATGGCTATGCAAGTTCTTTAGGAAATCCATGCACAACCACGTGAAGTCCCTTGCAATTCCATCTAGTGGCCGCATGATTCCTGTGTGTTTTCTCCCCATGGCCACGCATCTTTTGTTCTTTACCTATGCATGGCCACACATGGGAAGTTCTTTACCGATGCATGGTCACGCATGGGAAGTTCTTCACCTATGCACGGCCACGTATAGGAAGGTGCTCACCCATGCACGACCATGCATGGGAAGTTCTTCACCCATGCACGGCCACACATAGGAAGGTGCTCACCCATGTACGGCCACGCATCTCTCTTCCATGCACGGCAACGCATTTCCTATCCTTTCTTACTTGGCCGCATATGCCTTTTTCCCCTCTTCTCCTGCATGGCCACTTGGCCATTTAACCCATGTAAATGCAAGACTACTTGACCTTTATTTTCATGAAATGCACAGTCATTTGTGCACTACTTTCATTAATTTTTCTTCTCCCCAAAATTATAGTTCATTCATAAGTTGTGAACCAGTATTTTATAGCCTGTGCATATGAAGATATTGATATGAATAGGGTGAAATGAGCTAGCAATAAGAAATGTTGATTATGGTTGAGTATAGGAGTGGTGAGTATTATGTTAATTGATTAGCGAGGAATGATTATAATTCTAAAAGTCTTTCGAATGCTATGGTTTAAAATAAGATATAGTTAAGCAAGACTGGCTTTGCATGACTACGACTAAATCTAAAAGTTTATTAATGTGCTAGTTAAATATTGATGGGCTCATAACTCATGAGGTCTTTTCTTCTTGATAAAGACTAGAAAGACATAGGATATAAAGGCCTGGCTATCATATGAAGTAAAAATGAAAGATTTAGAATAATAACCCATTGAAACAAGGAAAGGTGTTCACTTGAAGGTTGATTTTGAGGGTTTTGTCAAGGGCACATTGTATATGAACTGCTTTAAGTAGAATGTGTTTTAGTGCATAACGCACACAAAACTAAGTTGAGTAAGGAGCAACCTAGTAATCTAAAATCCGTATGCTAGTTGTCATGTCCTAGAAAGTTGGAATATTGTATGTACTCTATGATAGTAAATGATTTTTCCAAATATCACATGTTAATATTCCGTTGCAATGGCATGATATACTATGATATAGTCTGTGGTAATTAGAGGGTAGTGGTAAGGTTGCATGTCTAAGCTAAAAAGGGCTATCATGCAATGCATATAATCATGAATGATAGGAGTTGGTTATACCCCAAGTCATAATGGAAATTATAATTAGCCTAGATGTAAGGGAAAACTACTTGCCTGCCTGCGTATGTCCTATGACTTAAATAGGGAAACCCAGTCTACAAGTAGTGTGCTACTCGCAAGATGAAATACTTGTGCATATTTTACCCGAGTAAAATATGTTATATGATGAAAAAGTATTAATAAGCTGTTGAAGCATGCATGATGGGGTTAAGGTAGATAACCTATTGTCCATGTTCTAATAGATTATAAAAGTGAACTAAAAGATGAAAGTTGTACAAGTGTCGATCTTAATTCAAAAGAGAACCTACTTGTATTCTTATATGGATCATAATTGTATGAGTATTGTTTAAAGTAATTATTCATTGATGGGAGTTATGATGCTATGAAAGCTACTCATGGCAAATAACAACAAGGTACGCAATTAAGAATTATTTATGAGTTATGTAAGGTTATATGGTATAATTGATTCGACCATGCCATGATGAGTAGATTGTGTCATAAGATGAACAAATATGAGAAACCCAAATGTATGAATTGCTATGATTATATATATATGGACATGTATATAATCTCAGGAAGACTTTTAATTGCAAGAACTACACTTTTACAATTATTTTATTGACTTCATGCATAATGCTAGGTATGACGAGATTAACCAATGAAAGTAATACTTTATTGTATTTGCATTATCATGTAAATTGCTATGATATGTATGAAGGATGTTTAAGCTGCTATGTGATTATATGATTTGCAACCATGTATATTGGAGCCTATTACTCAACAATGATATATGATAAGAATAATATGCACTCTTTTATGAAATGTGGCTTGAAGCCAAATGACGTACTAAGTAAAGAAGAATATGTTGAATCTGAATATGCTTATGAATGGTAAAGCCTGTGGGTCTTAGTTCAGTCGTGGATTAGATAGGCATGCCTAGAGGGATACAGTCACAGCTGCCATAGTTGACCCCATTTGGGTCTTGTTCCTTAATGGAACCATCGTTTGACTTCATTTGGGTCTATAGTTTGTTCCTTGCTGGAACCATTGCTTGACCCCGTTTGGGTCCATTGTCTGATATCTTCGAATATCCATAGTTCGATACCTTCAGGTATACATTGTTCCCGTTATCCACCCTTGGAACTAGTACTTAGGCAAGCTATCAAATATGATAAAATGTACATAACATAAAGAGAATATGTAATGATTGCTCCATTTATATGATGTAAGCATGATGAATGGCCTATTATGGTGTTATATCCTAATTCTTGATGACTTTAAACTATTTCTATGAAATGAAATGCCATATTATGTGTTACATGACCATGATATCTCACATTTATTATGAAGAAGGTTCTCGTGTGAGTGCCGTTACAAGCTAGGCTCACCAATGGGCTTCACGATGAATAGTTTGGCCATTTGAGCCACAAGCTTACAGTATTATATTAAAAGTTATATGAACCACAATATACATAATGATCTTCAGGTATATGGAAATTATAGTATGTTGCATATGGTATGAGAACTTGTTCCATTAATCATGATATGTGGCACCTGTTCCTTGAAATGGCATGCAAACCCGTTAGTATGTATATGAACATTTCACATGTATCCACATCTGTGTAATTCTGATATAAACCCAAATGAAAACCATGATATACTATAATGTGGTAGGATGTCTTAAATTGCAATGATAAGATAGCATTAAGGAATAAGTGTGTATGAACCCGAAATGAGAATTAAGTAAAGATATATGAAGAAATCAAGTATAACATTAACTCTATGGTTGTTAAATGGCATAAGCACTTCAGTGTGCATAGATTTAATATTGAATGCAGGAATTATGTAATTATATGATTAATGCATTAAGTTAACATTTTGTACTATCAACAACCTGGATGCATGAATTATGGAGTAGTAAGGATTAGGAAGGGTATAAATCAAGCTAGTTTATGGAAGAAAGGAAGTAAACTTAAGATAGTAATTTGACAAGTTCCGAGATAAGATAATTTACAGAATGCTCTAGACGTTGGTAATCAAGGTTTTATTATTAAGTTTAAGGACTTCCCCAATATGTCCATTGTGATATGATTAATATAATAGACTCATATGTTATCCCATGTTGTTATGAAAGTTTACATGATGAGATGAATTGTGTAAAGAGGTTATGTTCATGCATATAGAGTTTTGTTCCTTGCTAAGCTTTATAGCTTAGCACGGGTTTATTTATCCATGTAGGTTTCAAGTTCAGCTCCAGAGGATTAAGCTAGGGGCAATTGCCTTGAGGATTTTGAGATTCTTGAAGGCCATTTATGTTATAATTATTTAATTATAAGCTTGATTATTTTATTGTGGCATGTAATTATGGCCTGTATTATTATTATTATTATTATTATTATTATTATTATTGCCTAGTCTTTAATAGGTTATGATGATGATTGATGATTATCCTTGTTAAAGGAATTGAGGTCTTACATGATGTCTTTGCATGGTGCATAGCATAGCCAATTAAGACACTTGTGATGGTGTTTAATTTATTTTTATTTTATGGGTTTGCAATTTTAAATACAACTTTTGTGTCATTCTTTTGTTGTAATTTTATTTTACTATTAGTTTTAGTAGAATAGTTTATTTCATTATTGTAATGAAGATAAAGGAATTTCACAAAAACCATGAAGGGGATCAATCCAATTCCATGATGGTGGAGGTGTAAAGTGGAAGCTATTGATCAAGACAAGTTTATGTAATTTCACCTAGGATTGACCTTTGATCTTCATATTGGCTTATGAAGATCATATAGTTTTGGCCATGATATGACACATTTTATATTTTGTGCATATTATATCAATATGTGATGCGATGAATGATTATGTATGTGTATGAGATGCCTTGTATGAGATGCCATGTATGAGATGATGTATGATATATAAATAAATAGACATCATAACTTAAAATTTAAAATTCCCTCACCAAAATTTTAAGTCTTATGCCATCTATAATTATAACACCTGTCAAGACTAAGATCACCAAAATATAGGTTCTGCCAAAGTGAAGTACATTAGGTTATCATAGAAAGATAGGATGGGTAATGGTGTTACCCATTTGTTAAAAAATGGTTAGACTTAATTAGGCTATCAAAATGGTTTTGGGCCTAAGGCATTAGATGGGATTATATTATACTGGGACATATGATGTCAAAATCCCATAAAGAATCTAAAAGATACATGAGATGTAATTGGTAAGGAGTTATCTACCTAAATAACTTGATTTTAAGTGTCATGCCAAAGCTGACTTAGAATTATATGAAATATGGATCTTAGCCCACTAAAACATTACAATTGTTGTAATTAATATTGAGGGTGAATATTTTAGTAGGAGTTTTAAGAAATACCCTAAAACTGAAATTGGTTCTAATTTTAATATTTATTTTGCATATTTGTAGATCAATGGCTTCAAATAACACTTCCACACTATCACTGTGATTAGTCTTTGAGAAGGACAAACTAAAAAAAGATAGAACTAATTTCCTTGACTAGTTTAGGAACTTGAGAATTGTTCTCAAGCAAAAAAGGAAGCTATATGTGCTTGATGACCCTGTTCCTCCTATCCCGCCTATTGATGCCCAAAATGTAGTTAATGACAGGCAAAAGAAACATGGTGATGATTCTATTGATGTAGGATGTCTTATGTTAGCCATAATGTGCCTAGAAATTTAGAAGGATCTAGAGCATTTAGAGGCTTATGAGTTGAGTAGTCATCTCAAATAGACATTCCAACAATAAGCAAGGCAAGACTGGTATGAGGCTAACAAAGCTTTGCATGCTTGTAAAATGGCTGAAGGTACATCAGTAAGCACTCATATTCTAAAAATGAAAGGCTAATGGTTATAACCAGTTTGTTTTGACTATAATATGAATAATATGGAGAAATCCATTCTTGAGTTGTATGTGATGCTTAAGACAGCTGAGTAAAGCATTACAAAAAGGCCCAATCATATTTTGATGGTTAATAAAGGAAATGGGATGAAAAATAAAGGTAAAGGTAAGGCTAAGGCAAAAGTTATCGATAAGCCTAAGGTACAAGCTAAATACAAACCCAAGGCAAAAGCTCCAAAGGAGGGAGTTTGCTTCCATTGCAATAAACCTGGTCAATTGAAGAGGAATTGCAAGCTCTACTTGGAAGAATTGAAGAAGAAGAAGAAGAAGTAGAAGAAGAAGAGTAGTGAGACTACATCTTCAGGTATTTATGTTATAGAAATTAATTTATATACTTCTACTTCCTGGGTATTAGATATTGGATGTGGTTCTCACATTTGTACAAATGTGCAGGGACTCAAAAAGAGTAGGTAATTGAAAAAGGGTGAAGTGGACCTACGAGTTAGAAATGGAGCAGGAGTTGCTGCTTTAGCTGTAAGGACTTATGAGTTGACTTTGCCCAATGGGCTTTTGTTAGTTTTGAACAATTGCTTTTATGTTCCTACTTTGAGTAGGAATATTATTTAAATTTCTTGTTTAGATGATGAAGGTTTTTTTTTCTTATTAAGAATAAGAAATGTTTTATTTATTATGATGATATGCTTTATTGTATTGCTGATTCATATACTGGCCTTTAAGTCCTAAATCTAGAAAAATCCAACAATCAGGATATATATAACATAACTACAAAGAAATCCAAACCTAATGATTTGAATAAAACATATTTATGGCATTGTCACCTTGGTCATATAAATGAGAAACACATATCAAAACTCCATCAAAATGGACTTTTGGAATCAATTGAAAATTGTGAATCTTGTTTATTAGGCAAGATGACAAATGATCCATTCACTGGACATAGTGAAAGGGCCACTAATTTATTGGGCCTTATACATACTGATGTATGTGGCCTATTAAGTATAAATGCTAGGGGAGAATTTCAATACTTCATTACTTTCACTGATGATTTCAGTAGATATGGCTATGCCTATCTAATGAAACATAAACATGAATCACTTGAAATGTTCAGAACCTTTCAAAATGAAGTTCAAAATCAACTTGGTAAAACTATTAAAGCATTGCGATATGATCGAGGTGGTGAATACTTAAGCCAAGAGTTTGATGATTATCTAAGAAATTGTGGAATTATTTCACAATTAACTCCACCAGGGACGCCACGGTGGAATGGTGTTTCTGAAAGAAGTAATCGAACTTTATTAGATATGGTTCGATCAATGATGAGTCAAACAAATCTTCCTTTATCCTTTTGGGACTATGCATTAGAAATAGCTGCATTCACTCTGAACTGAGTTCCATCTAAAGCAGTTGAAAAGACGCCATATGAGATATGGACTGGAAGAACTCCTAGTTTATCTTTTCTAAAGATTTGGGGTTGTGAGGCTTATGTCAAACGACAAGTCTATGATAAATTAGCACCTAAATCTGATAAATGCCTTTTTGTGAGATATCCTAAAGAAACTAAAGGATATTACTTTTACAATCCCTCTGAGAATAAAGTGTTTGTTGCTCAAAATGGTGTCTTTCTCTAGAAAAAGAATTTATTTCTACAAAAACTAGTGAGAGTAAAATAGAACTTGAAGAAGTTCAAAAACTATAAGATGGCATTGGACCATTGATGGAAACTCAACAAGTTTCACAAACAGTTGTGGAACCTATGCAAGTTACATAAGAACTGTGTAGATATGATAGGACATGACATCAACCTGAGAGATATGGATTTTTCATAACAGATAGTCTTGAAGTAATGCTTATGGATCAATATGAGCCTACTACCTATCAAGATGTTGTGTCAAGTCCAGATTTTGAGAAATGGCTAAAGGCCATGAAATCTAAAATGCAATCCATATATGACAATCAATTTTGGAACTTGATTAGTCCACCTAAATGAATTAGAACCATTGGGTGCAAATGGGTTTTCAATAAGAAAACTGGCATGGATGGAAAGGTACATACCTTTAAAGAAAAACTTGTTGCAAAAGGTTTCAAGCAAACTCATGGTATTGACTATGATGAAACCTTTTCACCAGTACAATGCTTAAATCAATAAGAATTCTTATTGCCATTGCTGTGTATTATGACTATGAGATATGGCAAATAGATATTAAAACAATGTTTCTTAATGGAAACCTACTTGACGATGTGTATATGACACAACTTGAAGGTTTTGTCCATCCTTAGAATTTTAGAAAGGTGTGCAAGTTGCAAAGATCCATTTATGGATTAAAGCAAGATTCTTGAAGCTGGAATCTTCATTTTGATGAAATAGTCAAAGAGTTTGGATTCATAAAAAATGAAGAAGAACCTTGTGTATACAAAAAGGTTAGTGGAAACTCTTTTCCAAAACAATTTAATTCCAATATATTCTTGGTTGCTCCTCTAATAATATTAATCAAAATTATCAAGTCATAATCATCTCAAAATAGAAAACAATCATACATTGATTTCAAAGATTAATCCAAGAACATGCAAACCCTTAATGATGCGTAAATCAACTTTTAGTAATTTAAACAATAAACCAATAATTGATCTAAATAAAATCAAAGATAAGAATATGCTTAAAACCGATAAATAATCAACTTTGGTTAACATTAATGCTTAATTAAGTCATCACAACAAAAGATTAAAGCTTCAAGTATCCTTAGCAAAAGTTAAGAAAAATTACTCAAACTTCATAATTGAAAAATAAAACTGAGTTTAAAAGAGAATTACAGTAAACGTAAACTAACTTTAAATTCTAACATAAAAATAATAACTAATAACTCTAAAAATTGACCCTTTAACTTGTGTTTTGAGTCTTCTATTTATAGGCAAAGCAAAGGCAGCAAAACAAGAAGTTTAATCCACCTTAACTTCTTAAACCGAGCATCAGTAAACTTTCTGAATTAATTGATAGAAGACTTCCTATTTCAGTGAACTTCCTTGAACCAATAGAATAAGACTTGAAACCACCGAATCACATATTCTAAAATCTCAGCAAAAATTCATTCGGGAGAGTAGAGAATCAAATTCCACCGAATAGCCCTATGTTAGACTTTAATCAAGTGCATTCGGTAGAATCACTTTGTGATTCCACCAAATAGGCTTTCTTCTCCACCTTAAAAGAGCCATTCAGTGGAATCACAATGTGATTCCATTGAATGGTCCATCACTGGACTTCAAATGATACATTTCTTCAACTTTGGCTCTTGTTTTTGTAAAATTACCCTTCCAATCCTTCAACTTCTCCTTTTTCTTTCACTTTTACACCTAAAAACACAAATAAACAAAATTACGCCCTTAAATCACAAATTAAACAAATTAAACTCTAGATTAACTAAAATACTATAAAACTAACCCAATAAACTAACTAAAAACACTTAAAACCATAATCAAATGCCCACTTATCAGCCTTCATAGGTTGACCAGCAACAATAATTAAGGTTCAATCTTTATTATTGTGAAACAGCCAATTTATGATTAAAAGCGAGCCTCTTCCAATCTCAAGCTCTAAAAATGGGCCTCCAATAATGAACTCAAAAACAAATGGCAGACTCCGGTGCATGTCACAATGGCAACTCCACTAAGGACCAAAGGGACCTTGCTCCGAAAAGCATTTGGGTTAAGTTATTTATAATTGAGTTTCATTCATTAATCTTGTCTCCTTTCTAAATTACATTTCTTGCATTGGTATTTGAGCATTAGAATTAAGTTAAGCATCCCTTTTAGGCCCTGATGTTATCCTAAAGCACACCTTGCGTTCACTCAATGTAAGGAGGTGTTAAGGGGACCCACCAAACCAAGTCTAGTACCAAATGGTATATAAAATGGTGACCTATCGGCTCATGATGAGTTAGACCTATTGGTAGGGACCATGCTTGGGTAGCCCTAAAGTTTCATCATCCTTGACTCAAGCCCATGTAAATGACAATAGTAACTTGCTCTAAGTTGTATAAATATAATAATCTTTGCTTGCTATGTGGACCTTTATGTATTGGCTATACTCAAACAAGTTAGGAGGGTACCAGTCAAAAGATGTCATATCCCAGCAGGACCAACCCAATTTGTATGAGTTAGTCAAAATACATAATGGTCAAAACCTATATACCTATATTTTTAATTAGAGAGGTTATGCTATTGGCTTTCCACCATGAACCATGCGTGTCCACTAGGTACCTTGTTGAACCATCGGCTAGGCCCACCTAGAAAAGAGGTTGCATGACCTTCTGTGTGGGAGCAATAAGGTTGGAAGTTTGTTGTTGTGCTTATGTGTGGTTGAAATTAAGGTCTTACGAAACCATACATGACATTCCTGTATAATCTATATACCCTATCCATGCATTATTTATCATGCATCATTCCTAACCTTTGATTCTTAGAGCCATCATAAACTCATCTAGGTGGCCTAGAGGGTCAGACGAGTGCCTAGTTCAAAGGTCTATGTCCAGTCTATTGAGATCAAATTTAGGTTCAGATTTGGGTTTAAAAGTCAGTTCTGAGTTAGGTTCCAATCATTTATCGAAAAGCAATCAAGTAACATGTTTAGAAATGGCAAACAATGAAGTGAATGAGACTAAAAGAGGAAATAAAACTAGGAGAGTTGTTGATGATACTACTGCAAGGTTTTCATTTTTGAGGGAAAGGGCAAATGTCACTCTTATTGGGCCTTCAAAAGTGAGGGATGAATTAGACCAAAGATTGGATAGACTCCTACAAGAATTCAAGGAAAGGATGTTCGCTATAATTGGTGGAATGGTGTTTTCTACAGCACCTAACACTAGAACTCAACTTGTAGCACCTGCTCGCAAGATATCAAAGCTAATGCATGTTAGGAACGCTGCCGCAGCTGATACCACTATGCTTGAAGACCCACCTAAAAGGGAAAAGAGGCACGATTCTAAGGATGATTTCATAAAGGAGGAGGATGATGACTACTTCCCTCCAATGATGAACAAAAGAATAAAAGGTCCAAGTGCTGAGGACCTAGTTATCAAGAAAATAGAGGAGAACATCGAAGCCATATCTAGGCTATTGTCTGTTGGTAGGTGGATGAACCCTAAAGATAGGGATTTAGATGGAGATGAGCCATTGCCCCAAAGATTCAAGATTTCAAATCTATTGAGGTTTGATGGTACGTCAGACCCTTCAACACATATCAAGTAGTATACGCTGATCATGAAGGGGACCACCCTATCCAAGAAATAGAAAGTGGAATATTTTTTCTTGAGTTTGACTGGGCCTAAGATAAACTAGTATCATGGTTTGGATAGGTGAACTAAGAAAGATTAGGACTTGCTGACTAAGGAATTTCTCAAGTAGTATGACTACAGTACAAGGATGGAAGTAACCCTGAAAGAGTTGGATCTACTTTAATAGAAATATAATGAGTCTTTCCCTAAATATCTCACCAGATGGAGGAATAGGATGATGGAGATAAAAAGGAAACCTAACACGATTGATCAAATTAGGTTTTTTATCTAAAATGTGAGTTTAGATATAAGCGATGGTTTAAATATGAAGGGTTTGAAACACTAGGAATCCTTGAAGGATATAGCTATAAAAGCATAAGGAGAGTACTTAGCCAGAATGGCAAATAGTGAGAATGTAAAAAGGAATTTTTGCAGTAATAAGGCTATTAGAAATAGTAATAGGCAGAACAAAACTGGAAAGACAATAGAGGTTTTAGTGATAGTGGTTAGTCAGTAGAGGCATTATTTTAACTTGGAGAAATTGCTATCTTGGGGGTTGAATAGGTTGGTTAAAAAAAGGAAGTTTTAGTAGTTACCATCAAGGCTCGCAAAGAGCCAGGGGCTTCGTACCATAAGGAGGATCAATATTGTGTATACCATCAGCACATAAGGCATTTGACAGATTATTATCACACTCTAAGGAATGAGATTCAAGATTTGATAGATATCAAGCATATTTCAGACCTTAAGAAGAGGGATAAGAAGAAGAAGAGAGGATACAATGATGTGGCCCTTCTAATGTATATGACTGGCTCTAGCTTACCTGAGTGGTATGTGATAAAAAGATCTATATGGGAATAAGTACTTGGCCATTACTCACTCTGCCTCTAAAGTAACAAAGCTAGTTGAGGAAAATCGTCCAGTTTATATGATTGACTGTTAGGATACTCCCACAAAAAGTGAAGATAAAGGGGCTTTGGTGCCCATTGATATATAGAGTTCAGCTAGTAAGGATAAAGGGGAATCAAAGGAAGAGAATAAAGTTAAGGCATTCATAAAGAGTGGGAGAGTGGCTTTGAAAATCAAAAGGTAACCAACTCCTACTGCAGTGCCAACAGAGAAGGAGATTGAGGATGATCAGTTAATTAAGCAGCTGAAGAAGACCTAGGCTTAGATATGTATTTGGGATTTGTTGAGGTAATCTCCTTCACATAGGCAAAAATTGGTGTAAGCCTTAAGTGAAGCTATTGTTGCTACCACTATCTCGCCCTCATAGTTGCTGGATTTGGTTAGGAGAGGAACCAGTGAGAATGTGGTATACTCTAATGCTGACTTGCCTGTAAAAAGAATAAGTCATAATCATCCCCTTTACATCAAGGCTCTCACACCATCCCTCAGAATGGGAGAGGTTTTGATCTAGACACACCCAAGGCCATAAGGCTGATGTTGAAAGAAAAAAATTATTAAAGAAAATAAAGGAGTATGCTAGAATAGATTTCAAGATCTCAGTGACACATCACAAAGACATATCTACCAGGATGACTTCAAAAATTTTAGTGATTCCCTAGTGGACAAAAATATTTGCTAGAAACATCCTTAGCAGAGCATTACTTCAGAAAAAAAGCAACCAAACCTCCTAGAAAGAACAACCAATAGGTCAGCTAATAAATGACACCCATCAAACATCGCTCTAATAATCTCATTTGATGTTGTATGATAACTTAATATTGATCAAAGTATGATGAATCATCATGACTCTGCATGAAAAAAAGCTAGCACTAGTCACAACGTGTTTTCAACAATTTAATTTTACATGCCCCAGGCACTAATCAAATGCAACCTGATTCATCATGCTCCAGCCATTAATCATGGAAGACTTTTGTTCTTGTTGCAATTCTGCATACGCTAAGTGCTAATTGGATAAGTGGAGACTCACTACCTTCAATGGAGTTGGTCTCAAGCCATCTTGATTCTGTATGCCCCAAGTGCTAATCAGACGCCTTTAAAATAACTTGATTTTGCATGCCCCATGTGCTAATCGAACAATCAATACAGGATTAACATATCAACAAGTTAATGTTAAATATCAAATTTAGGGTTAGCGCATCAATAAAATAACAATAACTACCCAACTAAGAGACTCACTGCCTCAAAAGGTACGTGTTTTATTTAACCAATAGATTCATTGCCTCAGGTACGCATCCTTTTCCTTATACTCTAAATTTTGGCTCACTTTGGCACTAGTGCACCAGCTTCCCAAAATTGGGGGCAGTTATAGATACCATGACCCGAGGTAGCCTAAATCAGGGTTACTCGATAATGAGAAAAGAGTATATTATTGACAACGAGTTCAGATCTCAAAGCTTCGATCTTGAATTCATCATTTTCTCTTAATGATGTTCATAATTTTCTAAATGCTTTCAAATATTTCCAAGTTTTGTAACAAAATATGCAAAAAAACCTTAATTTAGATTTCTAGTGGTGACAGACAGCTGACAGCTGTCTATCACCTAAGGGGTACCTATCTGTGGGCCCCTCTTTCTTATTCAGGGTATTTTGGTGCAAACTAGGGTTTACTGATAAGGGACAAGCAACCCTCAATGGGTTTAGTGATGAGGGTTGACCACCCCTCATTGAGGGATGCTCGTCCCTAGCTCAAAACTGAAATTTTTCCACGTTTTCCAAGATTTTCAAAAGAGGAAGTTTATCTCTTAAGATTGATTCTAGATTTAGGGCATTTTATCTCCAAATTTGATGATTTTTAAGTTAAAATTGGATTAAAACTCTTTCTTAAGTATTAAAACTAAAATCTAGGTTTTTTTTAAAGAGGGGTGGAATCATTCTTTTGAGATCCACTATTGGAGGAGAAGAAAACTAATTTCTTTCTCTCTCTAAGGCATTATTGATCTATCAATTCTTGTTAAAAAAACACATCTACATGAATGAATTTCATATTTCTTTTGAGAATCAACAACTATGAATTGTAGCAGAGATCTAGACTGTAAAATTCATAAAGTCAGAATATCTCCTTAGGGTAATATTATAGGCTTTTCCCATTTTCTCTCTCTATAACTCCATTACTATGATTACTTGGTTATTTAATGCATATTGATATGATTTAAATATTATGATTAACTAGGGCATATGTTTAGATGAGATATGATGGGTTTTTGGACTACTAGGTATGATAAAGGCATGCTTTGATGATGATTTCCTCCATTGTTGTGTATGCAAAGCTTTTTCCTTTATTTGTATACTCTGTAATCTTGTAATTTTTAATGTATTTAATGTATGATTATGTATCTTTAACATGTTTTAACATGATTTGATGGTTAAATATTGTATGTTTAGGGTTAGAAACTCATTTGTATGATTTTTCTGCATTTTTTCCATGTTTTTACTCTATTGCGGGGGTGACGGATGGGAAGATGAACCGGCAAACGGTTGTCCATCAGTCAATAGATGGGACATCACCAGTCCATCCTTCCATCCCATCCCTCAATCCTTCTTAGGCCATCCCTCACTCTTTTATGGCTATCCCTCACCTTTTTGGTCGTTCTTGAGTGTTCTTTGATGCATTTTTCATACATTCTAGGTATTTTATGCATTTTTGCACCCTTTATTTGTCTATTATAATTTTCATGCATTATTTGACGTGTTTCTTTGCTTCTGTACAGTATGATCATATACCTAAATCCATTTTTGCTTATGTAAATAATTTTGTGATTTTTATTATAAATACTGATTTGTTTTTTTTTTTTTTTGTTTTGTGTGGTTTTTCCTAGTAATTGATGCATTTATGGTTTCGGAGGATTTATGGTTTTTCTTGCATGGGCAGTCATGCTCCTACATTTGTCACCATCTGTACTCCTGGTTATATCATTATTTTATATTTTATTTTATTTTTTATTATGGTGTTGTTTGTTTGTTTATTTCTTTTTGCCATTAATAGCTATTTTATTTTTGAATGTATTATTTTTTTAGGATTGTAATAGTTAGTAAAAAAGGATTTTTTGAGTATGTTAAAATAAAAAAACACTAAAAGCATTTTCTAGCAAATAAATTAGGTTTTTTTTATATAAAATATGGACCAATGTCCAATTTTTTTAACCCAAAACCAAACAGATTCCTTTTTATAAAAATGCATGAGGAAGCCAATGCTTCCAAATTAAATTGATAGCTCATTTTATGTATGTATATTGATCTTGCCTTGAATTATTATTTAAAATAATTTAATTCTATAATAATTAAGTAGGTTTATTTTATTGCTTTATTTACTTGAATGGGATGTTTACTTAATTTTATCATAAAATGCATTACATGAGATAGGAGAGGGGATTAATTTTGAAACTCAATTATAAATTGATATTTAACTAAAATGCTTAATAATAGGGATGTCCCAAACATCATTCTCTATTTGGGCATCAAAATAAGGTTGAGATTCAATTCCCAACATCCTATTGGGTAGCAACTCCATAACACCTACCTTTTGAGCCTATTAGTACACACCTTTATAGGTCGATCCCCAGCTATAATTAGGGCTCAATCTTTATTATTGAAAAATGACTAGTTTATGATTAAAAGCAAGCCTCCTCCAGTCTCGAGCCTTAAAAGCAAGCCTCCGAGAATGAACCTAAAAATGTCTAGCGCGCATCACAATAGGATAGGAACCTTTAGTAATATCTATCCTTGTAATGAAATGGGACTATCCTTGAGTCTAAAGCATCTTCCTAATTTTTCATTTGCCAAAATAATTTACCTCTAAGCAAATTTACCTATAACCATTATAAATTTGAATCTTTAGATTCCCTTTTTCTAGTTACAACTTGTGGCTCTTTTTTTATTTTACTTTTTTTAGCACATAAAAACTTGTGATCTCCTTAAGCCTAAGCTTAGATATGCACATCTAATAAGCACTTTTTGCTTATATGCTACTGTTGATTGCTTTCCTGGTTTCAAATCGTAGACTGAAGGTTGATGAACTTGGTGGTTGCATGCTTGGGCCAGGTTTAGTAATTTGAAGTTTTCACTGTCTTTCAGGATGTTCTAAGAGCATTTAGTGTTGAGTTCTATATTTGCATATAAAAAGATTTTTTTTCTTTTGGTATTGTAATTTACAAAATACTTATACAAATAAAATTTTAGATAACATTTTGTATATATTGTTTTTGTTATATATTAAAATTATTAATTAATATATATCTTCAATTTAAATTTTACACTTTTTCTATTAAATTTATCACGTTAAATTTGGGATTTGTAAATAGGAAATAGATAATTTTTTCAAAAAATTATAAAAAAATAGAAAACTTATATGTTACATACAAATTACCGACGAAAAAATCTGTCGCTGCCATTTTAATAATTTTAATATTTATACTAAATATATTTTCCAGCAAAATTACCAATGAAAACAATCTGTCGCTGGTCATACCGAAATAAATTAAGAATTTATTCATTAAATTTACAACATTCCGTCAGTAGACTGTTAATGCAACAAAACATCTAACGAATTTTAATAAAACTACCAACAAAATATTTTTTACAATTCCACCGATAATGTTTACTAACAAAATTTTTCACCGGTAAATTGCTACCTATGCACGTTTTATCGAGGAATGCATTCCATCGATAAAATAATAAAAAATGTTGGTAAGGTCATTTTTCATCGGTATAACCAATTTTTTTTGTAGCGACTGGCTCATCTTTGAACATGATCCCTAATAAAATGACATATGATTTCAATGTGTTTAATCCTTGAGTGCATTACTAGATTTTTGGTGAGATTTATTGTGTGAGTGTTATCGTAATAAATTGGAATCTCCTTGAGATTGAATCCATAAACAATTAATTATTATTTGATCCATAATATTTGAGCTATACAACTTCCAACAACTATGTATTGGGCCTCAGTAGTTGATAAAGCAATTGAATGTTGCTTTCTACTAGACCAAGTGATAAGTGATTGGCCTAATAGCTGACAAGTTTCATATGTACTCTTTCTTTCAATTCAACAACCAACATAGTTAACATTTGAAAACCAATAAGATCAAAACTTGAATTTTTAAAGTACCACAAACCTATTTCCTGGGTTCCCAAGAGATATCTCAGGATACGCTTTACTGCTGACGGGTGTGGTTCCTTTAGGTTTGATTGAAATCGAGCACAAAGACAAACACTAAAGTGTATGTTAGGTTAACTTGTTGTAAGATATAGCAATGAACCGATCATCCCTCTGTATAGCTTTTGATCTACACTTTTACCATTCTTATCAAGATCAAGTTTAATTGATGGACTCATTGGTGTGCTAACTGGTTGGGCTTTCATCATTTTGAACTTCTTTAATAGCTCTTTTGTGTACTTGACTTGATTGATAAAGCTTCCATCCTTATTTTGATTTATTTAAAGTCCCAAAAAGAAGGTTAATTCTCCCATCATACTCATCTCAAATTCCTCTTTCATTGAATTTTCAATTTCCTTGCACATTGAGATGTTAGTAGCTCCAAACACAATATCATCCACATAAATTTCCACAAGCATGATATGATTTTCTTCATGCTTTATAAATAAAGTATTATCAATTTTACCTCTTAAAAAATCATGTTCAATTTGAAAACTTGACAGCTTTTCATACAAAGCTCTAGGAGCTTGCTTTAAACCATATAAAGCTTTTCTTAATTTAAAAACATGATTAGGAAATTCTGGATTTTCAAAACCTAGTTGATGTGCAACATAAACCTCTTCATTTAAATAACAATTTAAAAATACACTTTTAACATCCATTTGATAAAGCTTAATTTTCTTAAAACATTCAAATGCATATAAAATTTGAATAGCTTCTAAACATATAACTAGTGCAAATGTTTCATCAAAATCAATACTTTCTTCTTGATTGTATCCTTGAGCCACAAGCCTTGCTTTATTTCTTGTAACATTTCCTTGTTCATCCAGCTTGTTTCTAAAGATCCATTTTGTATCAATAATTGAATGATCTTTAGGCTTAGGAACAAGAGACCATGCCTTGTTTCTTTCAAATTGATTTATTTCTTCTTGCATAGTAAGAATCGAATTATTATCACTTTGAGCTTCCTTAATGTTCTTTAGTTCAATTTGAAAAACGAAGGTGAAATTTCCACAATATTCTCTTAGTTGCCTTCTGGTCATCATTCCAATTTATAGACTACTTAATAAATCTTCTTTTAATGGTTCCTATGAATGTTCCAATCTTTTGGTAGTTCAGCATTCTGCTTCAGTTTTGCTTGTTCTGCTATATTTTGCAATTATGTATCAGCAGTTCTATTCTAAATAGGTTCCTATTCTGTTTGATTTTTCTTTTGCAACTCTTCTTCTTTATTTCCTACATCATCATCAGAAAAATACTTTTCTCCAATGTAGATATCATTTTAATCAAATTTAATATTAATTAACTCTTCAACCACATGTGTTACTCTATAGGCTTTACTTTTAATTGAATATTCTCAAAAGATTTCTACATTAGATTTAGCATCAAATTTTTCAAAACATAACTCTTTGCTCTTAAACTTGATGGTGAGATAAGTCCAAATAAATCCATATACAACATTTCTAAACATTTTTTCTCTTAAACTTGATGGTGAGATAAGTCCAAATAAATCCATATACAACATTTCTAAACATTTTTTCATTGAGATTTCTTTTTTAGTTTTAAGTGAACTTTTAGTTTGCTTGCCAAGTTGAGATGCTTCACACACATAATCTTTATTAAATCTGATTTTAGGTAAACAAATTACTAGATCTCTTTTAGATAATTTTTCAATAGCATATAAACTTGTATGATCCAATCTTTTATGCCATAACCAATTTTAATCATCATTTAAAATTAAGCAAATTGATTTATCACAACAATTATCATCCAAACATATTTGATAAACATTTCCAACTCTATAACCAGTTAAAATAATGTTACCTGTAACTGTATCTTCAATGTTTCAACTTTTTATTTCAAAGATAAATTTTTTGATTTTTATCACATAATTGGATTACACATAAGAGATTGTATTTTAACCCTTTCACAAGTGAAATGTCTTTAATACATGGGTTAGTTCCAATGGTTCCAACTCTAATTATTTTGCCTTCATTTTTTTCACCAAAATTGATAGTCCCTCCATCTATCATAGAGAGTTCAGCAAACTTCTTTTTGTCTTATATCATGTGTCTTGAGCAGCCACTATCAAAATACCGTTTGTTGTTCTCGTTGCCCTTAAGACAAACCTACAAGATAATTATTTCTTCTTAGGTACCCAATTCATTTTGGGTCCTTGAGGGTTAGCTTTTCTAGCATCTATTCCTTTACCATTAGTTTCCTTTGCCTTAGCCTTTTTGTTATGAAAACAATTCTTTACACCACGTCTATTTTTACCACAATAAGTACATGAACTTTTTGAAGAATGGATAAATACATTACCGACTGCTTTGATATTTTCTTCTTTGTTTTTCTCTTCAATAGCTTTTGTGTTTTTATTTTCTTTCTTCATATTTTCAATGACATTATTAA
This sequence comes from Excoecaria agallocha, assembly GCA_037975025.1. Lineage (NCBI taxonomy): Eukaryota > Viridiplantae > Streptophyta > Magnoliopsida > Malpighiales > Euphorbiaceae > Excoecaria > Excoecaria agallocha. The sequence continues at coordinate 26,925,241 of CM075815.1, forward strand.
GTTTAGTAACTTTTATTTCAAGCTTAACACAATCACATGTCTTAATACTTAGCTCATTTTTAAGATCATTAACGTTTTCAAGTAGCTCAAGGTAACTTTTATGTTCACCATGAGAATAATGCAATAATTTCTCAACATTTCTTTTCATATTTTCATGTGATTCTTGCAAGCTCAAGTGATCTTGTTCAAGGGCATTATAAATGTCTAAAATATCATTATTTCTTTTCTTTAATTTTTCATACTTCAAGTATAATTCTTTAAAAATCTTATTCAGCTCCTCAAGATTATTAAAATCAGAATCACTTACTTCATGTTTGTCTTCATCAATTTGGATTTCATCAAGGTTAACTAGCTTAGAATTTTGTTCATTTTCTTCATCCAAAATAGCCATCAGTCTAACCTTATTTGAACTTTGTTGCAATTATGAATTTCCACTTAAATCATCAATATTTCTCCAAGTTGGTACCATTGCTTTCTTTTTAAATTTTTTATCCTTTTTTTTCAAGAGTGGGCACTAGGGCTTAATATGTCTAGATTTTTTGCAATGATAACATGTCATATCACCAGAATTCAATTGAGAATTTTTAACTTTGGGATTGCCTACTTTTCTTGGAAATTTTTCATGTTTCATTTCTCTTTTGTAAAACACATGCAATTTTCTTGTGATCATATCTAGTTCTTCATTTGAAGTATTTTCTCCAAAATTAGCAGCCAAGGAAACTCATTTCTTGTTCTCTTGACTCTACATAACAAATTCATAGGATAGTAGAGATCTAATGAGATCATCATAGGAAAAATTACGCAAATCTTTGTTAAGAAGAACAATAACTTTTTCTCTCCAATTTGAGTTCAAGGATCTAATCAATTTCTTGATTTTCTCCTCCTCACTCATAATATTTCCAAGCCATTTCATTGAACTAGTTATCTTGACAAACCTATCACTCATTTTAGAAATAGTTTCATCAGGTCTCATCTTAAATGATTCATAATCACACATTAATTGATGCAACCGTGAATCTTTTAACTTGAGTTATTTCTTCATAAGTTGCCACGAGTTTGTTCCAAATTATTTTAACTGTATTGCAAGTTGAAATTTCCCAAATTTTTAAATTGACTTAATCGTTTCTTATTTTTTATTTTTATCCATTTCTAGGTGGAAAGAAATAATTGAAGACAAAATTGATTTAAACAATTGAACTAAACAATCATTTAAATTAAAATTAAAATATATAGTTTCACTTCCTTAAAAAAATTGTATTAATATATTATGAATTCTACTCTAACATATATAATAGTTTCATTTCTTTTTTTTAAACCCTGGCTTTAGACTTGATTATTTATTACCCGATTGGAATATGTTTGGAAATAGTGATCCAAATCTAAATTGAAAAGTTTTTTGTTTGATCAAACTCAAATGAAAAAAAAAATAAGGCCGAATCTAATCTCAACTTGAAATTCAAAAAATCCTTCTAAAAATACCTAAAATTTGATCTGATCTGAATTCGTAACTCACTTTTTTCAATTAAATTTTATTTTATTTCATATTTATTTATAAATATACAGCATTTTATTAATATCCATGTTCCATTTTTTTTTATAAAAATTAGATATAATCAAAAAACAATTGTCTAATCATTTAAATTTTGACTAGCAAAAGATAAAAAGTAAAGAAATAAAAAAAAAGTGGAATGGAAAATAATAGATGAGTAATGATAGTCATACTGAATTTTACAATTTATATTCTCTGCATATTCACTTCATCGATCTTTTCTTCGCTCCATGCTTTAATTTGCTACAGTTCTACTTCACCATCTTGTGTCGCCAAAACTTTTTAAATGTACTATTCTTAATTTTCTCTCACCAAATCATTGTAACTTTTATTTGGAAGAGAGGTATATCTCTTCTTTCTCTAATAAAACTTTTTATTTTAATTATCATTCCAAAATTCAATTTAATTCATTTTTATGTCTATTGATTAAGAGGAGGAGTCAATATCCAAGCAAAAATAAAAAGAAAGAAAAAATAGGATTAAGAGTTTTTATATAAATAAATATATCAAAAAGTAAAAAAGGACATAATTTTACTAATAGTTTGGTCGGTTCAATTTTTAATGCACCAAAAACATAATTGTATTAACACATTATGAATTCTACCCTAACATATATAACAATTTCATTTCTTTTTTTTTTATCCATAGCTTTAGACATGATAATTTTTTACCTAATTGGAATATGTTTAGAAATAGTGTTCCAAATCCAAATTGAAAAAAACTTTGTCTAGGTCGAACTCAAATGAAAAAATAATATGGTCGAATCTAATCTTTACCGAAAATTCATAAATCATTCTAAAAATACCTGAAATCAAACTCGACCTAAATTCATAACTCATTTTTTCAATTAAATTTTATTTTATGTCATACTTATTTATAAATATGCAACATTTTATCAATATCCCTATTCCAATTTTGTATAAAAATTAGATACAATCGAAAAAAATGTCTAATCATTTAAATTTTGACTAGTAAAAGATAAAAAGTAAACAAATAAAAACAATGAAAAATAATAAATAGGTAATGATAATGCATACTGAATTTTACAATTTATATTCTTTGCATAATCACTTTATCAATATGCTTTTGCTACATGCTTTAATTTGCCACAATTCTACTACTTGATAACAGCCGAATACATGAACTAGTTTAGCGGTTCCACATATATTGAACACTTGGTCCAAGGAGGGCCCGACAAACTGACCAAATGTTCAACTTTTTAGCCATCTATAGTCAAGCTATAGATCGGTAACCAGCTTGTCCCGAAAACAACTCCACCATGTTGGACAGACAGTCACCACTAACCCACGTTTCCCTTGAGAACTGCCGAAAATGGGTTAGTGGCCGAGAAAAAAGGGAAAACATCTCCCATTATTGCATGAAAAGGTGTTAGTTCCCCTATAAAAAAGAGGGAAAATAGGTATGAAATGGTTACTCAACTTTTCTTGCCAAAGAATTCTTACTCTCTTACTAAAAAATTCTAACTTGACCGTCGGAGGCTCTATTGTCAGAAACCCACCGGTCCATTGTCTTTTGTCGCAGGTAATCGCATGGAGCTTACGGGACATTTCACTTGTCATCATTTGGTGCTGTGAGCGTGGAACATGGACCTTTTCCCAGACCTCAACCTAAACACTTCCCAGCAAGAAAACCAAATGTCCAACCCCACCTTGCTAGGAGCACTACAATTCCTCCCTCAACCCAATGACACTGTCTCTGCTTCCCCGCCATAGCAATCCCAACCATTACCCCTAGCATTATCCTACAAATTGCCCAATCCCTCATTGCCGCACTATCGACCATTGTAACTTAGGCTCAGTCCCAGCCCTTACCCCTACAAAACACCAACAAAATCGAATTACCTCTTGGACGACAGAATCTAAAGGCAGCAAAACCGAACTACCCTTCAGTACCAAGGCAGTTTTCAATCAACCCTCTCTCATGAAATATTAGCCGCCCCATTTCCCAATATCCGCCTTCCTCACCTCAAAACCTACAATGGAAACACTGACCCCCGAGCTCATATAGACCAATTCCAACACACTATGCTGGTCCTCACTACTGATGACTCTGTCTTGTGCAAGATTTTCCCACAAACCTTGGCAGACTCAGCTTAGATCTGGTTCCGAAACCTACCATCACATTGTATCGAGACCTTCAAACAGTTCAGTGATATGTTCGTCATTAAGTTTGTGGCCGCCATTCACCCGAACAAAGTGTCCACCGACCTGAACCTAGTGCAACAAAAAAAGGGTGAATGACTGCATGCCTACGTGGAGAAGTTCAATGATGTGGCCATGGACATACAAAATCTAAACTTGGAGGTTGCCATTAACCCTAATCCGAAACATGAGGTGTCAGGATTTCAGTGACTCTCTAAGCAAAAAACCCCTTAACGACTTTACTGAGCTAATGTCACGAGCACACAAGTACATCCGCATGGATAAGGCTCGGCATCTCCACCATGCCTCCCATAGAGCATGGGCATCGAAGAAGGAAGGGGGAAAAAGTGCAAGAGTAGCTCGGGAAGGAGGGCATCCCAGCAAAGCTGACCCAAAGAAATACCGAAGAAGCAATTGGAATAATAGATCATATACAATCACCACTCCCTGCCCTGACAACCAAAGAGATGAAAGATTCACGCCCGTAACAGCCTCTCAACAGCCTCTCGAGAATAGATTTTATATTGGTTAAAGTAGAACGGGTAGGTTAATTAGCCAAGACCCATGAGGGAAGATCCGAACAGAGATCAGGGCCTTTACTGTGCTTTTCATAGAGACAAAGGCCACGAAACCGAGGAATGCAGGCAACTCAAGCGTGAAATTGAGCACCTAGTTCGGAAAGGTACCCTAGCTTGTTTAACCAAGCCTGACGAGAGAGGGAAAAGACAGAGGTCACCCTCTCCTCAACCGAATAAGAACAGAACCAATAGTGGAAGGCGACCACCCGCTGGGGTTATACATATGATTGCTGAGGGTGAGCAATGGGACCATTCCCGAAAGAGGAATTCCAAGAAGGTCATGTATGTCTGGCGGGGGACAAGCTCGGCCATAAATATGATCCTATTTACGACGGTCGATGGGGCATATGTTCGGCACCCAAACACGAATGCCCTAGTTGTTGAAGCAGTCATTCAAAACTTCTTGGTCCAGCGAATACTAGTCAACATAGGAAGTGCGGTCAACCTTATAACAACCCAGGCATACAGAGCATTACGGATGTCAGACCATAGGCTAGAGGAAGTCAGCATACCTCTTATTGGTTTATTCGAAAGGCCTATTCTGGTAGAGGGCCTAGCAAATCCACCTGTGCTACTTAGAGACGATGCGGTGATTTGTGCTTGCCGAGCAGATTTCATGGTAATTGATATTCTGTAGTCTTACAATGTGATATTCAGCCGACCTATACATTTTGAAGTGGATGCCTATGTCTCCATGAAAAACCTAGTGCTTAAGATTCCCACAAATGATGGAGTGGCCATTTTGAGAGGAAATCAGAAAACTGCTCGGAAGATGTACTTGACCATGCTCAGAGGGGCCAATCAGGGCCTGCCCCTTGACACAATAGATGTACCAGAGAAAGAGGAACAAAGGGCTGAATTGGTAGAAGTGCTACAAGTAGTTGAGCTAAAGCCAGGCAAGAAAGTTTAGATATCGGCTAGAAAGACGGGGGCAGAGAAAGAAGCTCTACTCTCAACCCTCAGGAAGTTCGTGGAAGTTTTTACCTGGTGAACCTCAGACATCCAAGGGGTTAAGAAAGGCTTAATTGTTCACTCGTTGAATGTTCGGCAAGAGTGCAAGCCGGTAAAACAATTGAAGAGAAATCACACCCCAAAGAGATAGTTGGCCATTGAGCAAGAGACCACGACTTTGCTAGAATGCAATTTCATTGGGGAGATATTCTATCCGGACTGGTTGTCCAACGTCGTACTTGTCAGAAAGAGTAGTGAAAGATGGAGAATATGTGTTGATTTCACCAATCTTAACAAAGCATGCCCGAAGGACTTCTATATGCTGCCGAATATTGACACACTGGTGGACTTAACGGCAGGATTTGAGGAGTATGCCTTCCTTGATGCCTTAGCGGGCCACCATAAGATCCTGATGGCCCCATTAAACGAAGAAAAAACTGCGTTCATCACTCATAGAGGAACTTACTGTTATCGGGTCATGTCCTTCGGGCTAAAGAACGTAGGGGCCACCTACCAAAGGCTGATAAATAAGCTGTTTACCAAGTAGTTGGGGAGAAATATGGAGATCTATGTTGACGACATGATCGTTAAGAGGTGAGCTTCAGCGGACATATGTACCGAGCTAAAAGAGACCTTTTAGAGACTTCAAGAATTAGGCTTAAAGCTAAACCCCGAGAAGTGTGCCTTTGGGGTACAGTTTGGAAAATTCCTTGGCTTTATGATATCAAAACGGGGGATCAAGGCAAATCCGGAGAAGATCAAAGAAATTATGACCATGGAACCACCTAAAATAGTTCGGGAAGTATAGCGATTGAACGAAAGGATCACAGCTTTGGGCAGGTTTATATCATGCTCTGCCAAATGATGTTTGCCCTTCTACCGAGCAATTAAGAGCCTCAAGAACTTTACTTGGACAGAAGAATGCCAGCAAGCATTCTAAGCCTTAAAGTAATTTCTCTCAACCCCATCATTGCTCAGCGGGCCACTACCTGGAGAGGTTTTGTACATCTACTTATCTGTCTCCACTGGTACAGTAGGTTCGGTCCTGGTCTGAAAAGAGGAGGGCCAATAGTTTCCCATTGACTACATGAGCAAAGTACTTTGGGGGGGCCAAATGAATTATCCCATCCTAGAGCAGCTGGCCCTTGCACTTATCACAACAACCATTAAGCTCCATCCGTGCTTCCAGTCGCACAAAATTGCAGTGCATACAAACTCAAACTTGAGAAAGGTGTTGTAGAGGCCAGAATGCTCGGGACGATTGACCAAATAGGCCGCTCGCCTCGAGGAGTTCGATGTTCGATAAGAGCCACAGACATCCATAAAGGCACAGGTACTAGCAGACTTTGTGGCTAAACTACATGAACTAGTACCCGAACCGACAAAAGTATCATGGAAGTTGTATGTGGATGAGGCCTCAAGTACGGATGGTGAGGGGGCCGAAGTGCGAATTTTATAAGATGATTATCTTTCCTAATTTGCTTGTCTTATTGGACTAAAACATCACTCCTTCCTCTCTTTTCGGCCATCAGATTTTTGGGGTTTCTACACAAATGCCACATAAAAAAAAATTTATCATTAATGCTCCTACACGTTTTCAACTTTCTATAAAATCCAAACCTAAATTTCATGTTTCATAACTACACTTTTTCCAATATTCCTCTTTCAAATATACCTTAAACAACTTTTTCCTATCAACAATTACAATTCAAACACGATTCTTTCTCAAAAACAAAAATATAGATCGTTCTCATCCATCCATAAGCAAATAATGAGATCGTTCTCATCATAATCCTCTTATTGTTCCTTAGATAACGTAAATTGAGAGCACTTCAATCTCATAAACCTTCATCTTCCTGTGATCAATGTAAGTTTTATCTTCTTTATGTGATTGAAACATTATTTTCTACTCTTGTTATTTATGCGATCGGATCAATGAAAATATTGAGAATACTGTATCATTTTTTATGTAAAATTCATCATAATCTTTATTAAATCATATAAAATCTTTGTTGTATATTATCGTTGCATTACAAAAACTTAAACTCGTTGCTACTTCCCTCACAATGTATTTAAAATTATAAATAATGATTTTTCATGTCGTCCATTTACTTTGTTGCAGTATTATGTATGCGGTAACTTTTTCATTGTATTCTCATTACAATAACTAAAAGCTTAACACATTTATTTAGCTTGTAGTGAAAGCTAATTACACTGTATTTAGTTTCATAACTTTAATCACTTTTTTATATACAAATAAATATAGTGTATTTTGATTTTAACAAACTCAAAACATTGTATATTATTTGCTTTTGACTAACATACAATGTATTTCATTTTTTACATCAGTAAAATATAGTGTATTTTGTCTTCTTTACACTAACATACAGTGTATTTTATGAAGACAAATCATTCATTTTGCTTGTTTCAATATATTATGTTTTTATAGTGCACTTTTTTTTCTTTGTAACAACATATAGTGTATTCCATTTTTTTTATAAGTAAAATACAGTGTATTTTATTTCCTATAAACTAACATACATTGTATTTTGGAAAAAAAATTAATTCATTTGACTTTGTTCAATATATTGTGTTTGTTACAATGCATTATCTTTTCCTTTGACTAACATATATTTATTCACTTTTTACACAAGTAAAATACGGTGTATTTTGTGTTACTCACAATAACATACAATGTATTTTGTGTTCTTCAAAATAACATACAGTGTATTTTGCATCCATATATACATAATCATGCATTTTTTAGATTTATTTTACATACGGTACATATTTTTTGTGATAATAAAATACAGTGTATGGACATTTGTTAAACGATGTAAAACAATCGACAGATTGTATTACACTTTAAAATTATATTGTGAAACAAAATGCTTTACAAAAATTATTGTTATTTTTTTATTTATTTTACTTTCATATGCAGATAATCTTGACATTATATCAATATGGACATGATACCAGTAGTAATACAACATGGAGGCCACTGGAAATGTAAATGAAGAATATGATAATTTTAAAGTGAAAGGCATTTTACTTCCATCGACTTGCAACTATGAACAACTATCAAAAGTTATATCAAAACAGATTAATATAAATGTAGAATAAGAAATCCTTGAAATAAAGTACAAATTAAAGGCAGGATATCCACCACTAAAAGTTGAAGATGACATATCCCTTCTATTCTACATAGAGCTAAAAAAGAAAGAACCAGAATTCACAACTTATCCTCTGTGCATCATAGTTTTACACAATACTATCCTAGGTAATATATCAAACAAATACTTTTAATTTTCCATTTCCATTATTAAATTCATTTTTAATACCTGATATTATATTTATATAATATCATTTAACTTGGTTCAATATATTGTGTTTGTAAGAGTGTATTTTCTTCTCTTTTCACCAACATACAGTGTATTCCATTTTTTACATAACTAAAATACAATGTATTTTGTTTTATGTATGCTAACATACATTGTATTTTGGGAAAAAAATTCAATCATTTGAATTGGTTCAATAAATTATGTTTGTTAAATTGCATTTTCTTTTCTTTTGACTAACATAAAGTGAATTTCATTTTTTACAAAACTAAAATATAGTGTATTTTGTTTTATTAACAATAACATATAGTGTATTTTATTTTCTTTTCAACAGCGTACAATGTATTTTCTTTTCTTTTCACCAACATATAGTGTATTATATTTTTTTACATAAGTAAAATACAATGTATTTTATTTTCTATACACTAACATACATTATATTTTGTGGAAAAAAATCATTCATTTCACTTGTTCAATATATTGTGTTTATTACAGTTTATTTTTTTATTTTCCAACAGCATACATCGTATTTCTTTTTTTTACAAAAGTAAAATACAGTGTATTTTGTTCTCTTCATACTAACATACATTGTATTTTGGGAAAAATATTCATTCATTTGACTTGGTTTAATATATTGTGTTTGTTACATTTTATTTTCTGTTCTTTTCATCAACATATAGTGTTTTTCATTTTTTACATAAGTAAAATACAATGTGTTTTGTTTCTACACACTAACATACAATGTATTTAGTGGAAAAAATCATTCATTTGACTTGGTTCAATATATTGTTTTCATTACAATGTATTTTATTTTCTTTTCAATAGTATACAGTGTATTTTCTTTTCTTTACACCAACATAGAGTGTATTCTATTTTTTTACATAAGTAAACTACAATGTATTTTATTTTTTATACACTAACATACATTGTATTTTGGGGACAAATACATTCATTAGAGTTGGTTCAATATATTTTGTTTGTTACAGTATATTTTCTTTTCTTTTGACTAACATTCAGTGTATTTCGTATTTTACATAAGTAAAATACAGTGTATTTGTTTGTTCACACTAACATATAGTGTATTAGGTGATCTGTCAAACATAATACCGACTGAAGTTGCAATAATAGAAAATGAGCAAGCAACATCCAGTTCCTTGATTGATGAAGATTTACATTTTACTGATACTCACACAAACTTGATGGAATATGTGAGCAATCTAAGAAAAAATACAGTTCATGAATGACTTACTAACAATAAAAATGTTCAAGGAGAAGACGAAGACCCTTATTTTGTAATCATCAACAACAATATGCAAGATGAAATTTAAGTTGGACAAATTTACAAAGATAAAGACACTCTAAGGAAATCAATAAGCTTTTTTGCAATAAAGCATAATTTTCAATTTAAGGTAACGAAATCATGTACCAAAATATACTTTATTTGCTGCATAGATGATAGTTACTACTGGAAATTAAAAGCATCAAAGAAAGGGGACACACAAATGTTTAAGTTAGAAAATTCATATCTGATCACACCTGCAATGTTGAAGTTAGGCTAAATAACAAGAGGCAAGCAACATTAACCTGGATTACTGATATTGTTAAAAAAAAATATATGAATGTGAAGACTATATATACTCCAATAGACATCATATGGGACATGCAAAATGATTATGGAATCAATTAAAGTTACTTAAAGGCTTAAAGATCCAAGGAAAGCACTTTGTAAACCATAAGAGGTAAGCCATCTGATTCCTATTCACTTTTCCCCACATACTTAAACATGCTAATAACAAAAAGCAGTGGATCTATCGTGGATTTGGTAACCCCAGAAGACAAATCATTCCATTATGTTTTCATTGTCCTAGGAGCAACTATTAAAGGTTGGAAACATTGTAGGCCAATTATAGTTGTTGATGGTGATGGAATATGACATGGTATGAATGTGATGATAACGCAGCGAAAAAAAAATTTTTTCATCATACATACCATACAAATCCAAAGCAAGAATCGAAACATGCAATTTTAGGATTTAAAAACCTTACAACTTTGGATGCCTTTTAAAACTTGAGTTTGGTGATGACAAGCAACCGAGATGACCTTATCCACCTTAGATCTTGACACTCCCTCTATTCTCACACACACAATTGCATCGACGGCTTAAAATCGAGATTGCTAGCTCTCAGTTTAAGTATCGTGTAATAGCAATTGATTTAAGCTACAAGATTTAATCTTGTACTTATTTTAGATGCTATTGACCTTCAAGAACACAAGAGAATAAAGGAGTATCTTTCTCTTAGAAGAATTCAGCCAAAAGAAAATCTTGAGTGAGAGAGAGAATTTTCACGCCAAATGTAGAGAAAAATTAGGGTTTTTCTTTTTCTATCTCATCCAATATATATTATTTCATTTTATTAAGTGATAAAACTAAAATCCACTACCTTAAGATGATTAACATTAGCTAAAGATAATTAATTTTAGCCTTTATCACTTAATTAAAATAAGAAATATTTATTGATAAAAACTCTTTTAATTTATCCAAGATAAAAACAAAAGACATTTAATCAAATAATATCACTTAATTTAGGATAAAAGATAAGACAATTAAATCTAATAAACCACTTAAATAAAATAATACATGTGCCGAAATTCCTTGGAATTTCCTTAGGAAATTCGGCCACATCAACTTCTATTTAAATGATTTATCTAGGTAAAAATATCTTTAGGCTTTAATACTCATTTAATTAAATTAATACATGACATTTAATTAATTGAAATTAAACCTACTGGGTTGAATTTCTCTCTCTCATGGGCCAAGGTCCAATAGCAGTCTAATAACCCATTACACACATTAATTTGACTTTAATTAAAAGCCCAAATTAATGTCCAATACTTAATTTAAATATTTTAAGCCCAATGCTTTATGTGCGATCCTATAGGTCCATTTAATGTTGGCAATGAATTAATAAATTAATTCAAAGGCTGTATATATTCCATAGCAAGATATTATAACATTCCAAATTAAATGAAAATGCATATGGCATTTAGTGACCTAATGCAATTTTGCATAGTCCCTTACCCATAAATATCATAATTAATATAAGGCATGGAACTAGTCATCCTTATATATATTAATTCCTTTCTTGATATTCCAGTGACACTGAACTCTCAGATAAATAATGATTACTCATTATTTCATCTCGGTATGGCCATACACTTCTCAGTTCACTGATCAAGTGGCCGATGATATTTTTCTCTCTTATCGAGAGGGGTAATCCCTTCACTTCTCTCATGCTTTCTAACATGAATCAATGCATACCCAAGCATACCCGTACTTGTCACTCTGTTACGAGCACGTTAGGTGTATGTCAAAGCACACATTAATTCATAAAGAGTTTCATAGAGATTTTAGGTCTAAGAACTCCGATACAAAACTTGCATATGAGAAACACTTATGACTTGTACCATGTAGTGTTCTCATGAGCGGATCGAATCCAGATACCATGTTCTAAACATGTATCTATGATCTCTAATTGACACTCTTGTCCTTATGATCCGTAAGACAGAACTCAACTTATTAGAGAGAGCATACTAGTCTTAATTCATATGTTATTCCCATAACAATGACTGACTAGGGATATTTAGAATGAAGTCTCATTTGTTTCAAGGTCTTACAACCATGTGCCTCACACATGATAACTTAAAATAAACAACATTCTTGGATGGTTTTATCAATTGATATGCATAGGAATACAATAGATAAAACAATTGCCTCATTTTATTAATTAAAGTGTTTTATTACAATGCATTGGGGCTAGGGCTTACACTAACAATCTCCCACTAGCACTAGTCCTAAAACAATATACCAATATCTCATTCAATATAATGAACTATTTTCAAAACTAATACACTATATTTACTTCATGAACATATAATGGCCTAACAATCCATAATGTGTACAAAGGATGCAAACAATCGAAAATAAATATGCAAAATCTCATTCATCTCACTTAATAAAACAAAAAAAAAATTATCGATTGATCACACATTGTCAAAAACAACCAAAACATACCAAAATACATTGTTTCATAACAATGAAGTGAAAAAAAAAATAGAACGATGTACTTACCGATGATTAATCGAAGATGACTACACTTCTATAAACAAAAACTCGATAAAACGCGATAACTCTCCAACAAGTTGCCCAAATCAACCAAAAAACTTCAAAAATCAATCAATGGAGTTGAATAAACAAATGAAATACCCTATGAGATGAAAAACACTCAAAGATGAACAGATGATAGAAATGAAAAAACATCTGAGATGAAAAATCGCCTCTAAATATCAATAGAAAGCACGAAAGAGATGTAAAACAGGGTATTTATGATATAAATAAAATTTTTAATTTAAAAATTGGTATATTTGAAATGCATAATCCAAATGTGAAAGTCGATGAAAAACCCTATGGCTTTTTTGAAAACAAAACAAAAAAGGAGAGTATTTTGCATAATTTTCTCTAGATTTTTAGATTGAGAGTCTCTTGCCTCATCACCTTTATCATAAAAAGAAATGCTATTAAGGAAAATTAATTAATTAAATTTATTTTCTATTTTGCAGACATGTTTTTTAGACACCGATTTAAAGTTAAATTATGCATTTTTATTTTTTCAATTGAGTTATCAAATATTGTCTCAATAATAATAATTTTTATATTTTTACACCAACCATAGTAATATAATTAATTAAATTCGATCTCATATATTCAAATCAGATGAGCTAATTAAACAGACCCAAAAATAGACATTACAAGTAATCATAATAGTCTATAATTAGCCATTAATCTAAATGTTACGAGATGTTAAAGTCTACCTATTAAATATATAAAAATTTCCTATATATTCATATTCTATATTTTATTTTATCTTCTCTCTTATATATGATATGATTTTGTTCAATAAATCTAATTTGACTGTAAGAGTATTTCCAACCTTTACCTATTAGAATATTTCCGAACTTCAACTGTTCTATTTACTTTTTGCAAGGATCTAATTCATATGAAGATTGTTTCAAGATTAGTATCAACAGTAATATATTAAAAATATTTTTAACGTATACTAAATTATTTTTAAATAATTTTACTTTATAAGCATGACTCACAAAATTATTCAATGTTTCTTAATCGAATTTACCATTTTTATAGTTAAACAATGTAAAATATATATATTATTGATAAAAAAATAATAAAAACATTACCATTTGAAAAGATAAGTTAAATTTTAAAAATAATAATATGGAGATAAAAAAAATGCAAGGAAAATGAATGAAATTGACCCACTTTTCTTTTTATCCAGAAATTGACCCACTTAAGTGGTGAAAAAAAAAGAATTTTTACATAAATGCCACTTATTGGAAAAAAAATATTTATTTTTAGCACGCGTACTTTTTTTTTTGCTTTTAGAAATTTCATTTTTCAAATATTTTCTTTTAGAACTGTCATTTCTTAGGTTTTCTATTTCAAAAATGTCATACTTGTGTCCTTCTATAAGATCTCTCTCAAATTCTTTTCTGTTCTGCATTCTATTTCTAGAATTTTTTTTGCGTGTTTATTTTCTCAAATTCTCTCTAGTTTTTTCTTACATCTGCGATTTTTAAATTTTGGTTAAAGATCAAATCATTGGTATGTAGCTATAAAAAGACGAACTCACAACATGCAAAACAAAATAAGAAAAATGAGATAAAGAAAATAAAGGAAAGAAATGTGTGTATGCATGGTGAGACAGTGAAAAAAAGAAAAATGAGAAATCAAAAATCAGACCTTGGTATGAATGAAATTTGTATTGGATGGAAACTAAACTTAGGATTAAATGAATGCCACATAAAAGAAAGAAAATTCTATATGAAATGGGTAACAAAGAAAATTTGTAATGAGTTTCTCCATTAAAAATGAGAAATTCACGCCAAATGTTTGATGAAAGTGCTTATTGGTTTGAAAGTTCTTCATTTGGCTGCCACCATAACAACGAAATGGACTGTACTTCTTGCAGTATAAATTGTGACTTTTATACCCATGGGTGTGTGTGTGTGTGTATATATATATATTGTGAAATTCAAATGAATTTTTCCCTCTTATTTATTGAGGGTATACATATTGATGATACGTGAAATGCACTGTAAGTTCCTGGCGATTGCGAACACCTGTAACAACAAGCAATAGATCGGCGGGTTTCCTACAAGGGAGCCTCCGACGATCAAGTTAGAGATTTTGAGTGAAAAAAGTAAAAGATTTTTTAGGCAAAAAATTAACCTTTTTATACCTATCTTTGCTCCTTTTATAGGCGGGCTTAACGCATTTCCATGAGCTAATGGGAGGAGTTTCCCATTTTTCCTGGCCACTAACCCATTATCGATGAATCTCGAGCGAAAGTGCCAGGCCCTTTAACTATAGGGAGATTTAGCATTGTAATTCTACAAGTTTTGGTGGTGTATAGTGCCGGACTTACTTTTGCGGCCGAGCGGTTTCAGCAAGGGTGTTGAGTCCCTTGTCCGTAGGCATAGGTGGACTTATAACTTATTAAGTTTTGTGGTGTGTGGTACCGAACTTAATTTATTGATAAGGCAATCTTGGCGAAAGTGCCGGGCCCTTTAACTATAGACAGATTTAGCCTTGTAATTATAGAGTTTAACGCCGATAGGTGCCGAACTTGCTTTAGTGATAGGGAGTTAGTGGCGAGGATGCCGAACTTACGAGCATATCCTGCTATAAATTTGCCAAGTAATTTGAACAAAATAGGTTGTTCATTAATCTTGTGTCCGACAGACAGAAGCATCTACCAGACTGGCATTGAGGCCGGAACAACATGGCAATCAAATGAAGAAACAATGCAAATGACGAACAAACAAGGAACTAAAGATCATAAAATGAGAATCAGTACAAGATATGGTGTGATGAGTGCCGAGCTACTGATAGTAGGCTTTGAGGTTGAGTCCATTCCAAGAGTGCGGGAGTCATTTGGCCTGACGTCTTCCAGCCTGTATGCCCCATTTTAACTTACTTCCCGGACAATGTATGGCCCTTCCCAGTTGGGATCTAGCTTGCCTACCCCTGCCGATGTTCCAGCAGACACTACCTTTTTCAATACCATTTGCCCGACTCGAAAGGACCTCAACTTGATCCTGCGGTCGTGGTAAGTTGCCATGCGCTGCTTGTATGCCGTGAAACGTATTTGGGAGATCTCCCTCCTTTCTTCGAGCTGATCTAAATTATACATCAGCCCAGCATTGTTTTCTACATTGGGGGAAGATACTCGGATACCTCGCACCCCTATCTCATAGGCGATGATGACTTTCATACCATATGGGAGTGCGAAGGCTGTTAATCCTATTCCTGATCGAGGCGAAGTCCGATAGGCCTATAACACATTGTAAAGATCTTTGGTCCACAAGCCTTTGGCGCCTTCAAGCCTCTTTTTTAGTCCGAATAAGATAGTTCTATTTGTCACTTCGGTCATTCCGTTGGATTGTGGATGGTAGACTGAGGTGAAGTCAACTAAATCTTTAGCTTTGAGCAGAAGTTCTTGAAAGCCTGACAATCAAACTATTTGCCATTGTCATCTATAATTAAGTGGGGGATACCGAACCTTGTTATAATCTTTTTATTCACAAACTTAAGGATGCTTGCCGGTGTGATGGTTGAAAGTGGTGTTAGTGTAAGCCCTAGCCCCAATGCATTGTAACGAAACACTTGAAATTAATAAAATGAGGCATTTGTTTTATCTATTGTATTCCTGTGCATATCAATTGATAGAACTATCCAAGAATGTTGTTTCAGTTTAAGTTATCATGTGTGAGGCACATGGTTGTAAGACCTTGAAACAAATGAGACTTCATTCTAAATATCCCTAGTCAGTCATTGTTATGGGAATAACAAATGAATTCAGACTAGTATGCTCTCTCTAATAAGTTGAGTTCTGTCTTATGGACCATAAGGACAAGAGTGTCAATCAGAGATCATAGATACATGTTTAGAACACGGTATCTGGATTAGATCCACTCATGAGAACACTACATGGTACAAGTCATAAGTGTTTCTCATATGCAAGTTTTGTATCGGAGTTCTTAGACCTGAAATCTCTATGAAACTCTTTATGAATTACTGTGTACTTTGACATACACCTAACGTACTCGTAACAGAGTGACAAGTACGGGTATGATTGGGTATGCATTGATTCATGTTAGAAAGCATGAGAGAAGTGAAGGGATTACCCCTCTCATTAAGAGAGAAAATATCATCGGCCACTTGATCAGTGAACTGAGAAGTGTATGGCCATACCGAGATGAAATAATGAGTAATCTTTATTTATCTGAGAGTTCAGTGTCACTGGAATATCAAGAAAGGAATTAATATATATAAGGATGACTGGTTCCATGCCTTATATTAATTTTGATATTTATGGGTAAGGGACTATGCAAAATTGCATTAGGTCACTAAATGCCATATGCATTTTCATTTAATTTGGAATGCTATAATATCTTGCTAAAGAATATACATAGCCTTTGAATTAATTTATTAATTCATTGCCAACATTAAATGGACCTATAGGATCGCACACAAAGCATTGGGCTTAAAATATTTAAATTGTGTATTGGGAATTAATTTGGACTTTTATTTAAAGTCAAATTAATGCATAAAATGGGTAAACAGATTTTTGTTTTAGGCAAATCTGTAAAAACAGTTTTTTTGCCTAAAACAGCTTTAGGCAAAACTGTCAAGGTGCGATTTTGCCTAAAACAGCTGTTAAGCCACGATTTTGCCTAGCTGTTTTAGGCAAATCTGTGAAACGAGTTTTTTGCCTAAAACAGCTAGCTGTTTTAGGCAAATATATTGAACTGTCTTTTTGCCTAAAACAGGTTGCTGTTTTAGGCAAATCTGTTAACAGTTGGTCACGAGAGAAATTTGTTGGCATGTGCTAGGTTTAATTTCAATTGATTAATTATCTATGTATAATTAAGTTAATTGAGTATTAAATCCTAATTTGTATTTAATCAAAATATAATACTTGAGAGGGAATTAAAGTAGCCAAAATTCAAACTAAACTACTAGTTGAATTCGGCAACTTATCACCTTAAATAAGTAAGTTTGTTTTGATTAAATGACTAATGCCATTTGAATTTAAATTCTAATAGAATTTAAATTAAGATATATCTCTTAATTAGGAAGTGATGGAGGCTGAAATTAACACTTAATTTTTGGCACTCACACTTGACCTAAATTAAGTGATATATATTAATGAATTAAATGAATAAAAGCGGATGCCGTTTTGCTATTTTTCTCTCTTGGCCGAAATACTCAATGGGAAAGAAATCTTTCTTGTTCTATTGTGTTCTCGGGCTGAAACAGTAACCTAAAGGAAGAACAAGATCAGATCTTGTGGCTTCAAATCATTCCCATTGCCGAATACACAATCATAGAGCTAGCACTCTTGATTTTAAGCCATCTTTGCAAGTGTGTGTGTGAGAATAGAGGGAGTGGCATAAAGGCTGTTCCTTGGCATTGGTGGTGAAGATCTAAGGTGGACATATCCTTCTTGGTTGCTGGTCATCATCAAAATCAAGTTTTAAAGGCATCTAAAGTTGTAAGTTTAAAACTCTAAAATTGCATGTTTCGATTCTTGTCATGGAATTGTATGGCATGTATGATAAAAATTTTTGTTTTTTCGCTGTGCTATCATCACATTCATACCATGTCATATTCCATCAGTGGTATCAGAGCCTAAACATGCTTATTTTAGTGCTTTAGATGCATGAAATAATTAATTAAAAATCGTCATTATGAAAACATGCAAATCTGAAATTTTCTGTTTTGAGTTTTTTGCATTGTTTTGGTGTAAAAACAATTTTAATTGATTAGATAGGTATTATAATTAATATGACATGTTAATATACTGTCCTAAGATGTTATTAGGGCTAGTAATGGTCGGATTTAATTATTTATACCTGATGGTATATGTTAATTATGAAACTAGGTGCTAGTTGGCATGTAAATTGCTAGTTTAACAACTAGTTTTGAAAATTAAATGTAAAAACGTTTTTGGGATGTTTGTAAGTGATTTTTAAAGATTAAATAACAGGTCTGGACATGTTTTAAATTTGGTTTTAATTCTGGTCCATGACAATTTAATTGATTATTTTTAAAATCATTTAAAACTATGTCTAGTTTGTGTTTGTTACATGTTTAATCAACATTGTTTGTTTTGTTTTGATTAAAATGGTAAAAACACATTTAGATTAAAATGGTACAGAATATTAAATCAATGTTTATGGACTTATTTAGATTATTAAATGACTCATAAAATTGATTTAAATGTTTGTGCATTTTATGGCATTACATAAGCATTAAACAACTAGTTTTTGTTGTTTGTTTGTTTTTGCATGAATGCCGTGTACTATATATGTGTTCTTCATGATTTTATTTTTAATTCATGTTAGCACATATTATATGCATTTTTAATGTTTATGGACTGTATGACATAAAATTAAAAATGGCAAAATTGGAAATTATACTAGAGTTGATTTATAGCACAAATCTAACTAGTTAGTGTTTTGGGCTTTTAAGAGAACTTATTCAATAAAAGGATTTAGTCCATTGGGATTTGGCCCAGTCCCGTCATGGGGTCTTCTCTTAAAGGTTCAAGTACACAATTTCCATTAATTGGCTTGGCTAAATTAATTAAAATTGGACTTTGTTTTATCCATGAATGCTATGTATATTTATTTGCTAATTTGGTGTGATGAATGGATATGCATGGTACATTCATGGGCCCTGGGTTTTTGTAATTAAATATGGCCTGCGAGCCATTATGTTTTATTGTAAAAGTTTCATTTATTTTTTAGAATAGAATATACTTGAAGACTTTGTAAATCAAGACGAAGCCCACCGGAGTGGAGAAGCCCAACTCGAAGATTCTTATGTAATAGTATAGAATCTTAGTTGTAGGTTTTTGGGCCCATGTTTGTCACGCTTTACTTTATGCAATTATATATATATGCATGCTATGTATGGATGACAAAGCATATGCCATGTAAGCCATAATAAAATGAATCCCTAAAATAGTAAGTCACAAAGTTGCCTTCCTAATTCGAAACATGTCAAGGCATCGATCATCGGTCACGTAGACTAGGAGTCCTAGATGCGCCCGATTATCTTTGTGAGGCATGGGTTGTGAATGTAGGTTGGACTTAACATGGAAAGGGATGCCCGGACCTAGGCAACTAATAAATGGGTTGTGCTATAACATCTTAAGATGTTAGCCCATTTGATCCAAGAGTCATGTACGAGACATGATTGGAGTTTTCCTATCTAAGTAACTTAACTTGTTAGGTGTACAAGCTCAGCTTGACTAATAAGTTGTTGTGAAAAGTGGATCTTGGCCCACATTAAATCACTAACGCGAATTATTTAAAGGGATATTAATTCGGTTTGTGGGATCATTAATAAGACCTCATTTAATCTTGCTAAATTTTATTGTAGATTGAAAATGGCATCTTCAAACAATAATTTCTCATTGCGATCGGTCCTTGAAAAGGACAAATTGAATGGCACCAATTTCATAGACTGGTCTCGAAACTTAAGAATAGTTCTTAAGCAAGAGAAGAAGTCATATGTTTTGGATGCACCCTTGCCTGAAGAACCAGGAAGGAACGCCTCTGCGGTTCAAAAGGAAACTTTTGAGACCAAGAAGAGCGACTCCAATGATGTGACCTGTCTGATGCTGGCCACTATGGTGCCTGACTTGCAAAAGCAATTTATGGACCAAGAGGCTTATGCGATCATGGTGCACCTCAAGGAGATGTTCCAAGAGCAAGCTCGTCACGAGAGGTTCGTGACAACAAAGGCCTTAATTTCTTGCAAGATGGCTGAGGGTACTCCTGTTAGTATCCATGTACTCAAGATGAAAGGGTATCTTGATACTCTTGAGAAGCTTGAGGTACTAGTGCCAAAGGAATTGGCCACTGACTTGATCTTAGGATCATTGCCTGCTGCTTATGATCCATTTGTGATGAATTATAACATGCATGCAATGAACAAGTCAGTCACTGAGCTTCATGGGATGCTTAAGAATGCTGAAGAGAATATTCGAAAGACCAATCCCGTACTTATGGTTCAAAAGGGAATTAAGAAGGGAACTGCTAAGGGAAAGGGAAAGGGAAAAGGAAAACCCAAGTCAGTTGGGAGTGCACCTCAGGCCCAATCCAAGCCCAAGGCGCCAAAACTCAAAGAGAGTGAGAGCACTTGCTTCCATTGCAACAAGATAGGGCATTGGAGGAAGAATTTCGCTCTCTTCAAGGAAGAACAAAAGAAGAATGGAGCCAAGGCATCCAGTTCTGGTATTTTTGTTGTTGAAATTAACCCTTATATTTCTACAACTTGGGTATTGGATACCGGTTGTGGTTCTCACATTTGTTCAAATGTGCAGGGGCTAAGAAATAGGCGGTTACTTGGGAAGAATGAAGTGGACCTCCGTGTGGGGAATGGAGCACGAGTTGCTGCCATGGAGATAGGCGACTATCACCTCACTTTACCTTCCGGACTTTTTATTGTTTTGAATAATTGTTATTATGCGCCTACTATGAGCAGAAACATTATTTCAGTTTCATGTTTGGATAATGATGAATTTGATTTTGTTATTAAAAATGGCAATGTTCATATTCATCGCCAAGGCATTTCTTATGGCAATGCCATGTTGCAAAATGGCCTTTATATCCTTGATTTACAAAACAAAGAGTCAATATACAACATTAATACAAATAGGGTTAAATCAAACGAATTGAACCCTACTTACTTCTGGCATTGTCGTTTAGGACATGCAAACGAAAAATGCATTTCAAGACTCCACAAAACTGGAGTGCTTGGGTCATTCGACTTAGAGTCTTATGACACATGCGAGCCATGTTTGCATGGAAAAATGACAAAGAGTCCTTTTAATAAAGAGGGCGAGAGGACTATTGGCTTATTGGAACTAATACATACCGATGTATGTGGACCTTTAAGTACACATGCTAGAGGTGGTTTTAGCTACTTCGTGACATTCACAGATGACTTCAGTAGATATGGCTATGTCTATCTAATGAAGTATAAGTATGAAACTTTTGATAAATTCAAAGAGTTTAAGAATGAAGTAGAAAACCAACTTGGCAAAAGTATAAAAGCCATTCGATCAGATCGAGGTGGCGAATACTTAAGCCAAGAGTTTGACAGTCATCTAAAGGAGTGTGGTATTATTTCACAGCTCACACCTCCTGGAACACCTCAATGGAATGGTGTGTCCGAAAGGAGAAATCAAACTCTGTTGGACATGGTTCGATCTATGATGAGTCAAGCTAATCTTCTTATCTCTTTTTGGGGTTATGCATTAGAAACTGCTGCGTTTCTATTGAACCGTACTCCAACAAAAGTAGTTGAGAAGACACCATACGAGGTATGGACTGGGAAAGAACCCAATATGTCTTTTCTCAGGATTTGGGGCTGTGAAGCACATGTTAAGAAATTAACATCTGACAAACTAGAGTCCAAATCCAGTGTCTGCTTGTTTGTGGGTTATCCTAAAGAAACAAAGGGATACTACTTTTACTCACAAGCCGAGAACAAAGTATTTGTTGCTCGCAAGGCTATTTTCTTGGAAAAGGAGTTCCTTCTCAAGAAAGACAGTGGGAGTAAAGTAGAACTTGGAGAAATTCAAGCGCCACAAACTCCTATAGAGGATGAGTTGGAAATGGGATCAAGTTCACAACCAGTTGTGCAACAAGAACCCATTACACAAGAACCTAGAAGGTCTGGTAGGGTACGTCAGGAGATTGAGAGATATGGATTTCTAATCACTGACAGTGACACTATTGAGTTAGTAGATCGTGAGGATCCTACTACCTACTGAGAAGCTATTGAGAGCCCAGACTCGGAAAATTGGCTTGAAGCCATGAAATCCGAGATGCAATCAATGTACGATAACCAGGTTTGGACCTTGGTTGATCCACCGGAAGGTGCTAAGGTAATTGAATGCAAGTGGCTATTCAAACTCAAAGCTGATAAGACCTACAAAGGTAGACTAGTAGCAAAAGGTTTTCGACAAACTCATGGTGTAGACTATGACGAGACCTTTTCGCCTGTAGTCATGCTCAAATCCATTAGGATCTTACTTGCCATAGCTGTATATCATGATTATGAGATATGGCAAATGGATGTCAAAACTGCTTTCCTCAACGGAAATTTACTTGAGGATGTGTATATGACACAGCCTGAAGGTTTTGTCAATCCCAAGCATCCTAAAAAGGTTTGCAAGCTTCAAAAATCCATTTATGGATTAAAGCAAGCATCCCGAAGTTGGAATCTTCATTTTGATGAGGCAGTCAAAGAATTCGACTTCATCAAGAACGAAGATGAGCCTTGTGTGTACAAGAAGGTTAGTGGGAGCATAGTAGTATTTCTAGTCCTATATGTGGACGACATCCTTCTCATTGGGAATGACATTCCAACATTGCAAAAGGTTAAGCAATGGTTGGGAAAATGTTTCTCAATGAAAGACTTAGGTGAAGCCGAGACAATACTTGGTATTCGAATCTATAGAGATAGATCGAATCGGCTTTTGGGACTAAGTCAAGAAAAGTACATAGACAAAGTACTAAAGCGTTTTAGTATGGGAGACTCAAAGAAAGGGTACATACCTTTGGCTTTGGGAGTTCCTTTGACTAAAGAACAGTGCCCTAAAACCAAAGAGGAAAGGGACAACATGAGTAGAATCCCATATGCATCTGCTATTGGATCTATCATGTACACTATGTTATGTACTAGATTGGATGTTGCTCATGCACTGAGTATAACCAGTAAGTTTCAGCAAGACCCTGGTGAGAAGCACTGGTCTGCTGTAAAAGGGATTCTGAAGTACCTGTGAAGGACTAAGGATCACTTCTTAGTGTATGGTGGTCAAGAAGAGCTCGTCATACAAGGTTATGCCGATGCTGCTTTTCAGACCAGCACTCAGGATTCTAGATCGCAATTTGGGTTTGTTTTTGTTTTGAACGGTGGTGCTGTCAGCTGGAGAAGCTCAAAGCAAGAAACCGTTGCCGACTCAACTACAGAATCTGAGTATATTGCAGCAAGTGAGGCTGCAAAAGAGGCTGTTTGGATTAAAAATTTCATTACTGGATTAGGAGTGGTCCCAAGCATCCTAAATCCATTAGAAATTTTCTGTGACAACAACGGGGCCATCGCACAGGCAAAGGAGCCTCGGTCACACCAGAAATCCAAACACATACTCAAGAGGTACCACTTGATCAGAGAAATCATTGATCGTGGGGACGTCAAGGTTAGCAAGATAGCAAGTGAAGACAATGTAGCAGATCCTTTGACGAAACAGTTACGTCCAAATCTGCACGAAGCTCATTTGAGAGCGTTCGGTCTTAGGGCTATGCCCAATTGGGACTAGTGCTAGTGGGAGATTGTTAGTGTAAGCCCTAGCCCCAATGCATTGTAACGAAACACTTGAAATTAATAAAATGAGGCATTTGTTTTATCTATTGTATTCCTGTGCATATCAATTGATAGAACTATCCAAGAATGTTGTTTTAGTTTAAGTTATCATGTGTGAGGCACATGGTTGTAAGACCTTGAAACAAATGAGACTTCATTCTAAATATCCCTAGTCAGTCATTGTTATGGGAATAACAAATGAATTCAGACTAGTATGCTCTCTCTGATAAGTTGAGTTCTGTCTTACGGATCATAAGGACAAGAGTGTCAATCAGAGATCATAGATACATGTTTAGAACACGGTATCTGCATTAGATCCACTCATGAGAACACTACATGGTACAAGTCATAAGTGTTTCTCATATGCAAGTTTTGTATCGGAGTTTTTAGACCTGAAATCTCTATGAAACTCTTTATGAATTACTGTGTACTTTGACATACACCTAACGTACTCATAACAGAGTGACAAGTACGGGTATGATTGGGTATGCATTGATTCATGTTAGAGAGCATGAGAGAAGTGAAGGGATTACCCCTCTCATTAAGAGAGAAAATATCATCGGCCACTTGATCAGTGAACTGAGAAGTGTATGGCCATACCGAGATGAAATAATGAGTAATCATTATTTATCTGAGAGTTCAGTGTCACTGGAATATCAAGAAAGGAATTAATATATATAAGGATGACTGGTTCCATGCCTTATATTAATTTTGATATTTATGGGTAAGGGAATATGCAAAATTGCATTAGGTCACTAAATGCCATATGCATTTTCATTTAATTTGGAATGCTATAATATCTTGCTAGAGAATATATATAGCCTTTGAATTAATTTATTAATTCATTGCCAACATTAAATGGACCTATAGGATCGCACACAAAGCATTGGGCTTAAAATATTTAAATTGTGTATTGGGAATTAATTTGGACTTTTATTTAAAGTCAAATTAATGCATAAAATGGGTAAACAGATTTTTGCCTAAAACAGCTAGCTGTTTTAGGCAAATCTGTTAAGCCACGATTTTGCCTAAAAAAGCTAGCTGTTTTAGGCAAATTTGTGAAACGAGTTTTTTGCCTAAAACAACTAGCTGTTTTAGGCAAATATATTGAACTGTCTTTTTGCCTAAAACAGCTTGCTATTTTAGGCAAATCTGTTAACAGTTGGTCACGAGAGAAATTTGTTGGCATGTGCTAGGTTTAATTTCAATTGATTAATTATCTATGTATAATTAAGTTAATTGAGTATTAAATCCTAATTTGTATTTAATCAAAATATAATACTTGAGAGGGAATTAAAGTAGCCAAAATTCAAACTAAAATACTAGTTGAATTCGGCAACTTATCACCTTAAATAAGTAAGTTTGTTTTGATTAAATGACTAATGCCATTTGAATTTAAATTCTAATAGAATTTAAATTTAGATATATCTCTTAATTAGGAAGTGATGGAGGCTGAAATTAACACTTAATTTTTGGCACTCACACTTGACCTAAATTAAGTGATATATATTAATAAATTAAATGAATAAAAGCGGATGCCGTTTTGCTATTTTTCTCTCTTGGCCGAAATACTCAATGGGAAAGAAATCTTTCTTGTTCTCTTGTGTTCTCGGGCTGAAACAGTAACCTAAAGGAAGAACAAGATCAGATCTTGTGGCTTCAAATCATTCCCAGTGCCGAATACACAATCATAGAGCTAGCACTCTTGATTTTAAGCTATCTTTGCAAGTGTGTGTGTGAGAATAGAGGGAGTGGCGTAAAGGCTGTTCCTTGGCATTGGTGGTGAAGATCTAAGGTGGACATATCCTTCTTGGTTGCTGGTCATCATCAAAATCAAGTTTTAAAGGCATCTAAAGTTGTAAGTTTAAAACTCTAAAATTGCATGTTTCGATTCTTGTCATGGAATTGTATGGCATGTATGATAAAAATTTTTGTTTTTCCGCTGTGCTATCATCACATTCATACCATGTCATATTCCATCAAGTGGTTCGGCTTCCACCCACTTGGTGAAGTGGTCCATTGCTACCACCAAGAACCGCCGCTATCCGTTTGCTCGAGGGAAGGAGCCCAGTATGTCTATCCCTAACTTTGCGAAAGGCCACAAACTGTAGGTCGGCTTCTGTTTTGCTAGTCTCTGGTGTGGAATGTTTGCAAACCTTTGGCATTTGTCTCATTTTTGCACTAGGGTCTTCGCATCAGCCTCTATGGTCGGCCAATAATACCCCTGCAAGAGAGCTTTCCGAGCTATGGCTTGTGCGCCTTTGTGGGCTCCGCAAATGCCTTCATGTATTTCTCTGAGGATGTAATCTCCCTCTTCACTGCTTACACATAAAGACCACGAGTGGGAGAAAGATCTCCTATATAGCTGGTCATCCATCACATCATATAAGCTTGATTTTCGGACTATTTTCTGGGCTTGCGCTTCTTCCTCTGGCAAAGTTCCTAACATCAAATATTGATAGATAGGTAAGCGCCAACCTTCCATTGGTTCCTGAACTTGAACTTGATAGGTCTCGTAGGTGAGGCATGAGATGATGATGGAAATGATGTTTGCACTATCAACCGAGCTATTGAGACTAGCTCTCTTTGCTATTGTATCTACCTCCGTATTCTGTGCCTGAGTTATCTGAGTGATGGACCAAGCTACCCCTCTTCCCTCAAGCTTGGCTAGCAGGGTAGAGGTCAACTCTCTATAGCGGATCATTGATCGGTCTTTAGCTTCGAAATTTCCTTTCAGCTAACTAACCACCAGTTAGGAATCTGAAAATATCTCTAGGTTGTCTGGCTTTACTTCTGTTGCCAACTACAGCCCGTAACATAGGGCCTCATACTCAGCTACATTGTTGGAGGCCGAAAAGGTCAGGCGTGACATGGCTCGAACTTAGATTATCAATGGACTTCTCAAAATTACTCCGACCCTTGCTCCTTCCTAACTCGAGGCCCCATCCACATATATCTTCCACGATACCTTCTCTGGTTCTGAAACTGGCTCATGTATCTCAGCCATGAAGTTTGCAAGCACCTGTGCTTTCATGGATGTCCGTGGCTCATATCGAACATCAAATTCTCCCAGACGGGCAGCCCATTCTGTCAGTCTGCCCGAACATTTCGGCCTTTGTAACACCTTTCACAGGTTTGTGTTCATTTGCACCAAAATGGTGTGCACCTGAAAGTACGGGCGGAGTTTGATTGTTGCTGTAATGAGTACGAGGGCCAGTTGCTCTAAGATAGGGTAATTTGGTTCAGCCCCCCGAAGTACTTTGCTAGTGTAGTAAATAGGGAACTGTTAGCCATCCTCTTCTCGGACCAGAATCGAACCTACTGCACCAGATGAGACGGACAAGTAGAGGCATAAAACTTCACCAGCCAGTGGCCTGCTGAGCAGTGGTTGGGTTGAGAGCAATTGCTTCAAGTCCTAAAATGCTTGTTGGCATTCTTCTGTCTAGGCAAAGTTCTTGAGGTTTTTGATTGCTCGGTAGAAAGGCAAACACCGTTTAGCCGAGCATGATATGAACCTACCCAAAGAAGTGATCCTTCCATTCAGTCGTTGTATTTCCCAGACTGTCCTAGGTGGGTCCATGGTCATAATCTCATTGATTTTCTCCGGGTTTGCTTCGATCCTTTGCTTCGATATCATAAAGCCAAGGAACTTCCCAGATTAGACCCCAAAGGCACACTTCTTGGGGTTGAGATTTAAGCCTGATTCCCGGAGTCTATGAAATGTCTTTCAGCTCGGTGTACATGTCAGTAGAAGTTTAGCTTTTGATGATCAAGTCATCTACGTAGATCTCCATATTTCTTCCCAACTGCTCGGCAAACAACTTATTCATCAACCTTTGGTAAGTGGCCCTAGCATTCTTCAATCCAAAAGGCAAAACCCGATAACAGTACGTTCCTCTATGAGTGATGAATGCTATTTTCTCCTCATCTGAAGGGGCCATTGGGATCTTATGGTAGCCCACCGATGCATCCAGGAAAGCATACTCTTCGAATCCTGCCATTGAGTCAACCAGCGTGTCGATGTTTAGCAGCGGATAACAGTCTTTTGGGTATGCTTTGTTTAGATAGGTGAAGTCGGCACACATTCTCCATCTACAGTTGCTCTTCTGGATGAGCACCACATTAGCCAACCAGTTCGGATAGAATATTTCCCTAATGAAACCGCTTTCAAGCAAAACTGCGATCTCTTGCTCGATGGCTAGTTGTCTCTCGGGGGCATGATTCGTCTTCTTTTGTTTTACTGGTTTGCACTCCGACTAAACATTCAGTGAGTGGACTATTAGGCCTTTCCTAACCCCCTGGATGTCTGAGGTCTGCCAGGCAAAGGCATCGATGAATTGTCGGAGTGTCGAGATTAGAGCCTCTTTCTTCGCCCCCGTTTTTCTAGTTGAAATCTGAACCTTCTTTCCTGGCTTGAGTTCGACCACCTGCAACACTTTTGCTGGCTCTGCTCTTCTATCTTCCTCATCAGGTACATCCATTGTGTCTAAGGGTAGGCCTTGATTGGCCCCTCTGAGCATTATTAAGTATGTTTCCCGAGCAATTTTCTGATTCCCTCTTAGAATGGCCACTCTATCTTCCGTGGGGATTTTCAGCACAAGGTTTTTCATGGAGACGCAGGCATCCACCTCGGACAAGAGGGGTCCGCCAAATATCAGGTTGTAAGAGAGCGAAATATCAACTACCATAAAGTCTGCTCTGCAAGCACAAATTACCGAGTTGTCACCGAGCTGCACAGATAGATTTGCCAGACCTTCTACTCGTACGGACTTTTCGGACAAACTAATAAGAGGGACACTGACTTCTTCGAGCCTGTGTCCTACCATTCCTAATGCTCTATATGCCTGTGTTGTTATGAGATTGAACGCACTTCATGTGTTGACTAGTATCCGCTGGACCAGGAAGTCTTGAATGATTGCTTTGACTACTAGAGCGTCTGTGTGTGGGTACCGAACATGTGACCCATCGTAGGTGTAAACTGAATCTACTTTGAGATTGAGCTCACCCCCTACTAGACTGACATGACCTCTTTAGCTTTCCTCTTGCATGAATGAGCCCTTTGCTCTCCCCCGGCAATTACATGTATGACCCTAGCAGGTGTCCATCTTTCTTTATTAGGTTTGTTTTTGCTCGGTTGAGGGGAGGGCGACCTTTGTCTTTTCCCTCTATCATCCCATTTAGTGAACCGAGCTAATGTTCCTTTTCGAACCAGGTGCTCAATCTCCCGCTTGAGTTGCCTGCACTCCACGATCTCTTGACCCTTATCTCTATGAAAAGCACAATAGAGGCCCTGATCTTTGTTCGGATCTTCCCTAATGGGTCTCGGCCAATTGACTTGGCCGTTTTTTTTTAGCCAATCCAGAATTTGCACTCGAGAGGCAGTTAAGGGCTTGAACCTGTCATCTCTTCGGTTGTCAAGGCTGGGAGTGGTGATTGCATATGACCTGTTGTTCTAGTTACCTCCTCAGTATTACTTTGGGTCCAATTTACCGGAGTGTCCCCCTTCCTGAGCTATTCTAGCGCTTTCCCCTCCTTCCTTCTCTTAGTTCCGAACTTTATTGGAGGCGTGGCAAAGATATCGGGCCTCATCCATCCGGATGAACTTATGCGCTCATAACATAAGCTCGGTGAAGTCGTTCGACGGTTTCTTACTTAGAGAATCACTGAAATCCTGACACCTCGTGTTTCGGATTAGGGCATTAATGGCTACCTCCAAGTTCAAATTTTGTATGTCCATGGCCACATCATTGAACTTCTCCACGTACGCTCGTAGCATTTTGTCCCTTTCTTGTTGCACTAGGTTTAGGTCGGCAGTTACATTGTTAGGGTGAATAGAGGCAACAAACTTTGCTACGAACATGTCATTGAACTATTCGAAGCTCTCGATGTAATGTGATGGAAAATTCTGAAACCAAATCTAGGCGGAATTTGCTAAAGTTTGGGGGAAAATCTTTCACAAGGCAGAGTCATCTACTATGAGCACTAGCATAGTGTGTTGGAATTGGTCAATGTGAGCTTAGGGGTCAGTGTTTTCGCTATAGGTTTTGAGGTAGGGAAGGCGAATGTTGGGAAATGGAGTGGCTAGTATTTCACGAGAGTGGGGTGATCGAAAACTGCCTTGGTATTGAAGTGTAGCTCAGTTTTGCTGCCTTTAGATTCTATCATCCAAGAGGCAATTGAATTGTTCGATAGTGAGGGTGAGAATTGAGTTTGGGTTTTGAGTTATTGCAGGGGAATAGGGTTCCCGAGCAGGAGGCTGAGATGGGGGTTGTGGTAGGTTGGTGTTTTGCGGGGGTGCGGGCTGGGGCTGAGCCTGAGCTAAAATGGCGGAGAGTGTGGGAATGAGGGATTGGACGGTTTGTAGGGTAATGCTTGGAGTAACGGTTGGAATGGGCATAGCTGGGGAAGCGAAGACAGTGTCATTGGGTTGAGGGAGGAATTGCAGTGTTCCTGGCGGGGTTGGGTTGGACGTGTGGTTTTCTTGTTCAGAAGTGTTTAGGTTGAGGTCTGGGAAAAGGTCCATGTTCCATGCTCACCACACCAAATGATGACAGGTGAAATGCATTGTAAGTTCCTGGCAATTGCGAACACCTACAACAACAAGTAATAGATCGACGGGTTTCCGATAAGGGAGCCTCCGACGATCAAGTTAGAGATTTTGAGTGAAAGAGTATGAGATTTTTTAGGCAAAAAATTAAGTAACCTTTTCATACTTGTCTTTGCTCCTTTTATAGGTGGGCTTAATGCATTTCCAGGGGAGGAGTTTCCCATTTTTCCTGGTCACTAACCCATTATCGACGAATCTCAAGGGAACGTGGGTTATTGGCGGTTGTCTGTCCAACATGGTGGAGTTGTTTTCGAGACTAGCTTGTTGCCAGTCTATAGCTCCGCTATATGCTCCTGAGGAGTTTGGCTTTAGGTCGGTTCGCCGGGCTCTCTTTGGTCAAGGTGCTCGGTTGTTATCACATATGTATATCCCTATTTATATCTTGTGAAATTCACTTAAATTTTTTTTATTAATAATATTATTTAAAATTATAATGTTAATCTAAGCTAACAATCATTCAATTTATATGAGCCTAAAATACATCAAATCCACAAAAAGAGCTATTAGTGCTAAAATATTAAAACACATCCAATAGAAAAATTATTCAGAATTATGTAAAAAAAAATTATACAATCAAATTATAATCAAAAAAATATTATACAATGAAATTATAATCATGATTTTGTGGCCCAAGAATGCAAGTGCTACCCAGAAGACAATAATCACAATTTTGCACAAGTTGGGACAACGCTACTCAATGTATATCTATCTAAACATATACCCACTCAAAACCATATCCAATAACATACTAATAGCATCTCTAGAATAACCCTATTGTTGAAGCATACTTATCATCAAAGTCCAAGTAACAACATTTTTCTGAGATATTTTTTCGAACACCTTGTATGCAGATTTAAAATTACCACAAAACTAAAATTCCAATTTACCCAAAACAATGCAAAAGCTAAAAATGGGGAAAAAATAAAAAAAAATTGTTGCATTTTGACAACTAATTGGCATCTATAGCAATGATGGTTTAGAAAAGTGTAGGAAGGAAACTCAATAGACACCGTTGTTGTTGTCTTCATTTTAATCGTTCTTTTCATTGTTATCTTTTTATTCCGATTCAACTTCTACTTTTTTTCTTTGTTTCATTGTCATCATCAGTTTCTTCTTCTATAATTTTCTTCTCCTCTCCTAATGCTTTCCCTTCTTTCTCCTTGATTTTCATGTTTAGAAATAGAAGTAGAGATAAAGGTGGAGTTCAAAAATCCACAATAATAAGAGAGAAGCAGGGATGTGTTCATGAGAGAGAGAATATTTTTGATATATCAAAATATATAAATTTAAGAAGGTGACACTTTTTAAATGTAAAATTTTATAAATAAAATAAATTATAAACTAAAAACTTTATAAAAAAATAAATTATAAACTATCTGGCATTTTTAAAAGCATAATAAAAATGGTATAATTCCTAAAAAAATTATGAAAATGAATTCATCAAAGTTTGGGCCTACAACTGGAAAAGGTCTATATTGAAGGGATCGAGCGGATATTTCTCAAAATATCTAAAGAAAGAACTTGAATGGAAGAGTAATGATTCGGTCAGATTAGATGGGCAAATAAGACATGCAAGAAAAAAAGAGTGCCTGGTCGGACTGGGATCAGCTCTCTAATACTTAAGTCAGTAAGTTTAGCTAAAGAAATTATGGAGCGAGAATGTCTCAAAATAGTTTTATCCAGAGACTTAAGTATGGCGCTATTTATAGAGGATAATGGGTAATAGGTACCTTAGGCATTCAAGTACATTGTAACACCCTAATTTTTAACCATGGATAACCATCAATCATCATCATACCTAATAGAAATTAGGCAGAAATACTAATAATAATAAGAATACAGGCCATTATTACATTCCACAATAAAATAATAAAACTTATTGATAAATAATCATAATATAAATGGCCTTCAGGTACCCTGAATTCCTCAAGGCAACTGCATCTTGCCCGATCCTCGGCAGCTTATCTTGAAACCTATACGGATAAACAAACTTGTGCTAAGCTATAAAGCTTAGTGGGGAACAAAACTCTATATATGTATATATATAAAGATAATCCTCTTTCCACAATTCATCACATACATGTATAAAACTTTCACAATCACACAGGATAACATATTAGTCTATTATATTCTTCATTCCATAAATAACATTCTTAGGAGAGTCTTCAAACTTACTAATGGGTATCATGTTTAGAATAATTGAATGCGTTATGAAACTTATCTCACTTCCTAAAAGATTAGCCATTCATCACTATCACCATCATCGTACCCTTTACTTCTCTTAACTTAGTATAAATCATGCATCTTAAAATCCTTTATAATCAATAGGCTGGGCATCATAGTTATTAATGGCATAAGATTTCCACTTATTACATTAAATCACATTGTAACCTAAGATAGGAAATTGACATTAATTCATAATATAAGGGCATACTTAAGTCATAAAGCATCTGCAACTAGTCCTAGTAGGCATAATTACTTCACATATATCATACAATTTTCATATGAGATTCACAAACTTTACATCCTTCATGTTATCTTAGCATGGTAACTTGATTCTCTTACAAGCATCATTCTATGTCATGCATTGCAATTGGTTAAATGAATGTTATCATTATGTCTGCATGTGTGCAAACATTTATATATAAATAAACAGACTGACAGGGTGGCAGGTGATCATAAAGAACAAGCATTACATATCAAGATTATAAAACAAAGTCTCAATTTAACATGTAGGCATTTTATAAACAGAGTACATGAAACTTAATGCACATGTTATAGTTCATATAATTTCTAGTACAATAGTGTATGCTTTAGGGTTCATAAAATCTTTGTGGAATTCCATTAGTGGAACCATCACATACCGATACTCATACGGGAATCTTATTTAATTGAAGTGAGACATTTTAATCATGTATTACAAAGCATAACATTTCATTTTATAAAATAGTTTATAGTCAAAAGAGTTTAAGACAATCAAACAATAGGTCATTCCTCATGCTTACATCCCAAAAATAGAGCAATCAATGCCTGTTTTACTTTACCTTGTGCATATTTTATCATCTTTAATAGCCTGCCTAAGTACTAGTTCAAAAGGTGGATAATGGGAGCAATGGATACCCGAAGGTATCAAACTATGGATATCCGAAGATATCAAACAATTGATCCAAATGGGGTCAAGCAATGGTTCCAGCAAGGAACAAACTATGGACCCAAACGGGGTCAAATGATTGTTCCATTAAGGAACAAGACCCAAATAGGGTCAACTATGGTAGCTGCGATTGTATCCCTCTAGGCATGCTTATCTAATCCACAATTGAACTAAGACCTGCAGGCTTAACTTCTAAGACATCTTTGATTAACATATTCTTCTTTACTTAGCACATCATTTGGCTTAAAGCCACTTTTCATAGAAGAATGCATATCATTCCTTTCATCAAAGAATACATCAATTTTGGTTCAATATACCTTTCTTTACTTAATACAACACATTTGCTTAATGCCATCATTCATATAAACGTACACGTTATTCTTATCATACCGTAATATTGAGCTCTAGGCTCCAGTACACCAGGATGCCACCATATGATCATATATTTGTATCAAATTTCTTTCATTCATATCATAATGGTCACAGGTTTATGAAATTAATAATAGCATCTAATCTTTCATAACAAGCATTGTGCATGTCCATATGCACATATACATATATATGTAGTTAAAATCATGAAAATACATACTTTCATTACTCATACTTGTTCATATATTAAATTAAGCTACTCATCATAGCATGCTCATATCAATTATACAATATATAGTACTTACATAACTCATAGAGAGTTCTTGATGACATACCTCGTTGCTGCTTTCTATAAATAGTTTCCATAATATTACACTTATTAATATCAATCCATAAACACACACACACACACACATATA
This sequence comes from Excoecaria agallocha, assembly GCA_037975025.1. Classification (NCBI taxonomy): domain Eukaryota; kingdom Viridiplantae; phylum Streptophyta; class Magnoliopsida; order Malpighiales; family Euphorbiaceae; genus Excoecaria; species Excoecaria agallocha. Next base: position 26,959,885 of record CM075815.1, read on the forward strand.
TATAGAAAACTCAAGCATTTATGATCCATATAATAAAATGAGTAGGTTCTCTTATAGCTTAAGGTTAATGCCACATTTACTCCCTTGAATTCACTTTCATGATTCACTAAAGTAGAATTAACAAGTTATACACTTTAACATTTTCGTATACTTCAATCATCGTACTTGTATTTTTTATATTATAACATTTTATGCTTAGGTAAGTAGTGTGAGGTCATTTCATCTTAGTCATCAACACATTACGGATGCTCTTGTGCTAATCATTTTGTATTACAAGCATGAACAAACAATGAGTAAATTATTACACATTATTGCTAATCATTAATTCTTCTTGTGACCTGGAGTATAACCAAGCTTCTATGATTTCATAATTTAACATAGCATGTGATGTTCCCTTTCTTTTAACTCGGACATGCGACCTTACAACTATTCTCTTGTTCTCACTAGGTTAAATCATAGTATCTTGGATAGAACCCTTCCTCGACCTAGTACATACCTTATATTGATTTTATAATACACATTATATAACATATCATTTAAGTTACTATATTGCCTCATGTTATTCTCAGTTCGATGCCCATTAGGCCTTATCATACTTTGTTGCATCATAATTCATATTAACATTGCCATGTGCAATCCCCTATAATTTAGAGTTCAAGTGAACCATCATTACTTAATGTGTTTGATTACTTTAAGTTTCGCACTCTCTATATGTGTGTGGAGGTTCCTCAATTAAATGATCATGCCTTATGCACCTTTGGGTAACTTATAGCTTAATTGAATTGTCATCCTATTATAATAGCATATTGGTGGCTTAGATTACTTACAACTTAGTTCCGTTTACTTTCTCTTACCATGCCCTTCATGTCATCTAACTTTCGATAATCCTTCATCTTACAGTCTTGCTTTTCTAAATTATACCTATATAGACTTTAACTTGGAATATCAACTTTCATAATCTATTAATCCATCAGCATTTAACTTACATATTAGGCATTACTTAGTGAGCAATCATCATCCTCACATTTACGACTAACTTTATTCATCCTACTTAGGTAACTCTTTTAATAACTTTAAGATATCGCCAAACTTATGATTATGGGTGATTATTGTTTAGAAGTATGTGTACAAGAAGCACATGTGGCCATGCAATAAGAAAAAGAATAGGTTATGCTTGGCTATGTATAGCACGAATAAGGGTAATTGGTTGTGCATTTCTAAGAGAAAGAGTGAGTGGCCGTGTGAAATGAGAAGAGAAACATCACTTGGCCATGCATTCCCATGAATAAAGGTATGAGTGGCCGTGTGTTTCCAAGAGGAAACCACACACGTGGCCATGTGTTTCCAAGAAGAAAGGCATCACATGGCCATGTATTTCCAAAGAGAAAACACATGCATGGCCACGCCTGGGGAAGAAGAAGATCACACGTGGCTGTGTGTTATGAAGAACAAACACATATGGCCACAGGTTAGGAAGAGCAAAATCATACATGGCCATGTGTTTACACAAAAAAGAGGGTGAGTGGCCACACATTCTCAAGGAGAAAAGGGTGTGTGGCCACGTGTGGAAAGGAAAGAAGAAAAACCAGCATCCCGATCGTGCATAACCTGATTTAAACCCCAAATCTCACTTCTCCTCTTGCTTATATGATCATTTAAGTTTTCAAGCATACTATACTCATCAAAGCTTACTAGATTTATCCTTTAAACTCATATCAAATACACATACCAGAAAAAAAAAGAGTTAAAAATCCTAAATCATTCACATGAACAGTACCAAAACTTAATTCACGTACTTGGCCTTTGAAGCTTGAACTCTTTCAACATCCATTGATCTAGTTCACTCTCTCCTTCATTTCCTTGTAAATCGAGATGACAAATATAACTTGTCATCTCTTCCTACAACCCTAAGATCAAAAATCAAGCATGGAAGAAGAGATCTATAGAAGGGGACATTACCTTCATGATGCTTAAACAACAAACCCTAATCTTCATCTTCTCCGAACCGTAACCAAAGAGAGACAGAGAGAGAGAGCTATCTCCCTCAAATGCTGACCCACATACCAAAAACCCCAAGATTTCCTTCTTTAAGAAGCTAAATACAAGGGTTTATGGGGTAAATATCTCCCAAAGAGAAATTTCCAAAATGCCCTTATACATTTTAATCCCTAACAACTTATTTTCTTAACATTCAACTCCAAAACTTCTTATTTAATTCAAGTGCATCCTTCCTTACTATTTTAGCTACACTCACATACACATGTGTATAATTACCAATATACGCTTAATGTGACTTAACTCCAATAATATCAATTAATCAAATTTTACCTTATTAAACCTTAATCCTGATTAATTAACTATAATCATGTTAGGGCCATGATTGGGTCCTCACATATATAGCCTGGTAGACTGATGCAATTGGGGGCTGATTGAAACAAGCAAGTGGTATATGTTAGAGATGTGACTGGATGGGTGTCGCCAAGGGGTGTCAGCTATCCGATCGGATTGGCATCTCCAGGCAACTTGGCTTGGTTAGTCATGAGCTTGCTTCCATGCCTATTAGGCTTTGGGCTTGATATCTTAGGCAGTAATAATAGGTATTATTATTTGTCCCACTTCTATGAATTTGATCGGCTTGTGATAGCGATCGGATCTCATAAGATGTTAAAGTTTCAATTTTGAATTTTGAATTTTAAGTGACCTTCTATGTGCCCAATGAGACAGTTCTCATGTCAATAATGGCATCTGCGATGCACGCTGAACCCTCTTCGCGTTGCGACAGTGCTCGACTTGCTCTTAGAGGTCCGCTTTTAGGATCCGAAACCGAATGAAGGTTTATAAAACTTGTAAAGATTGGTTGCTTCACAATAGCTAAAGATTTAACCTAATTTGCCAAGCCTTAAGGCTAAAAATGGCATGGGCCAGCTTCTCGAGGTACATCTATTCTATTATTGATGATCAACCTGCGAGGGTGTATAAGTGGGCACATAAGGTAGGTATCGCTGTAACACCTTCTATACAATTCCAAGTCCGTATTATTTTATTAATATTTCGACCACGGTTAATTCATTATTTTAATTTGAGAAAATCCGATAGCATGATGGCTTAATATTCGTACTGCCCAAAACTGCAATATTCAAATTACAATACCAAAAATCATTCCTCAAACTCCCAAACTTCAATGAATCAAGACAACACTTCAATATAATTCATCACATAATCAACTAAAGGCATCTCTTCAAGCACACCAACCATAAATTTTACTAAAGTCATAAACTATTACAGATAACTTCATAATATACTTTGAAAATTTTTCAAAATTTTTACAACCCAAAACATAACAAAAGTTCTTCTAATCTATAAATGTCATTGTCGGTCTCTAGTGCTGGCTGGCTACATCTGTCCCTACGCGCAGTCACAGTAAACTACACGTTAAGCAACATAGTTGTTTAGTAGTGGATATATTTACATAAAATTTCACTTAATATATATATTCTATGAAATTAAATCAATTAATTCCTTAATATTTTAAGTAAATTGCCAAATTTCATAAATTCCAAATTTATTTTCCTTTGTTAAAATTTTCTCCTAATTGGCTAAAAAATCTTCTTTTACATCTAATTTCACAATTTAACCATTTTAAGTGAAAAATTTCAATTATATCCCTGAAATTTGACTTTTTCAATTTGGAACCAATTAGGACTTTTTCGTTGACTTTTCTCCTATTGAACTAATTTAACTCTAATTTTGGCTCGGTCGACTCCCTTTGATTTTTTTATTTTAATTATACAAATTATATTTTTGGTCCTTAAAATTTTTCCTTAGATAAAAAATTACTGTTTAGTCCCTACAACTTTCATTGATTACTATTTTACCATTTTTAGTCAAATTACCCATCTTGACCATTTTAACCACAGATTGACCATTTTGCTCTCAATTAATCACATAATTAAGTTTTTACACCTATTGAACATATATACCTCATTTTTCATCTTATTCCATTCTTATTCACATTTTTAATATTTTAAAGGTCGTAAATACCCTTTTCCACAATTTCATGCAAAATTGTTATTTTGCCCCTAGTTATAGACAGTAGGAAAATCATGAACTAGATAAACAGATGAGCAAATTCAATAGGTAGGAGCAACATACCATTGAGATATGATGCTACTCCCTAGTATATCAGTGTAATGAGCCGACTAATAGTGTATTCTCACTTTTTCAATACAGTAACGGTAGAGTAATAGTAATGCAAAAGTATAGTATAAAGAATACCACGGGATAAATGCCCCAATGGCTAGCCGTAGTATCCGAAGGATCTGGGTTACCCACTGAGTACTAAGGGCATAATAAATTATTGCCTTTTCTTACTTCACATTATTTTTATACTGTTTTACATACTAAACACATTATGTCAACATTGTCTTAATTTCATTTTCATTCATTCAAGCTCTTTACTTATACATTTCACAATCATACACACATTAATACAAAAATATAATTAAAATATGCCAATACCCATACATGTACCATTCGGCCACTTAAAGGCCTCACACTTACACATTGTTTTATCCATCCTTTTTATGCCATACGCATTTCTATATGCCTTTCAAGCATCATTATGATGTAATACACTTAGTTTACCTTAAAATTCTTAAGATTCACCAACTTCCATCATTATGCACACTTACATACATTAATATACATTCATTATTTTTCACTCTAATTTCTTCCATTACATTCCTCATACCTTAATTTATTTAATTGCCATTAAATAGTCAATTAAAGATCAAATTACATTAAGGTAACCGAAGGTACCATATTCGGCCATGTTAATCCCACTTGCTTTTAATTTAATTTCTTTACTCATTTAAGTTTCTAATCAAAGAATTATTCATAAGCTATCTACTTAGTTTATTAGTGTGAATGGTATACTTTATAAGAGATAACCTAATGAGATCTAGTTGAGTTACCTAGAGTAAAAGGAGGTCAAGAAATTTATCGAAGAGATACATATCGGTGTTTACGGTGCTCATATCAATGGGTTGGGATTAGCAAAGAAGATCATATACTGGGATTTCTTTTGGCTCATAATGGATAAGATTGCTCTAAGTATGTGAAATAGTGTTAGTTATGCCAATAATACATGAATTTAGAGCATTTGATAGTCTTAAAATTATGCAATCTCATGTCTCCATAGCCATTCACAGCTTAAGGAATTGGCATTATGGGGGAAATACATATGAAAGCCTCAAATGGACACTGATATATTGTAGTGGCTATTGATTACATTACAAAGTAGGTAAAAGTCAAATCTTTCAAGAAGTTAAGCAGTCGAAAGATGGCCAGGTTTATTGAGTGACATCTAATAGAAAGATATGGTCTTCCTTATCACATTGTGTTAGATAATGGGGTGCAATTCCAAGCTAAGATTGATAGGTGCTTAAAAAGTATGGTATCCAATAGCATAAGTCCTTTCCTTAAAGACCTCATGCGAACAAGGCAGTTAAAGGGACAAATAAAAATTTCAATAGGATGTTGTTCAAAATGGTATGGACATACAAAGACTGGGTACAAAAGCTACCTTTCATGTTATAGGGTTACAGAACTACCATCAGAACTTCGACAGGAGCTACACCTTTCTCTTTAGTTTATGGGATAGAAGCAGTGTTACTAATAGAGGCTGAATTTTAGCCTTTAAGGATATTTTTAGAGGCCAAGTTACCAAAAGCAAAATGGGTACAATAAATGTTGTTAAAGTTAAAACTACTAGACAAGGATAAGATGTGAGCCTATTATCACAACCATATCTATCAGAAAAGGCTAGCTCGCTCATTTGGAAAGAAAGTCAGGAAACATCCTCTAGAGGAAGGCGACTTAGTCTTTAAGCAAATGAGGCTGAGTGGTCCTAATATCAAAGGAAAATTTAGATCTACTTGGGAAGGATCTTTTGTATTAAAGAAGTTACTATTAAAGGGAGCATCAATTTTAATTGACAGTGATGGGAAAGAGTTTAAAAAATCGGTCAACATCAATAGATCGAAAAGGTTTCATGGCTAAGACTAAAATCAAAATAAGAGAATAAAACATCATGGGTTAAAAATTTAAAAATTACGGCCTTACTAAAATCTGGTGCCCCATTAGGGGAAATTTAAAAAAGGCATCCTAAGCAAAAATTAAGGGCTGAGTGAAAATATTCAATCAAGAAAACCCAATAAGGCTGATTAATAATGAGAATTTGATGCTTTCAAGGTTTTGCTGAACATTAGATGAATTTTGTATTTCTCAGATTAATGCTAAATGATGATCATATGTAATGAAATCAGACAAAAATGTTGACATTTTATGCAATGATATATTAATATAAGCAAGCTATCTATTTTGCATAATTAAAATTGACTAATTCTAATAAAAAGCAACACATGGTTCTTTTATTTGCATATAATCTCATGTCTATCCTCGGCTATCCTAGCCCTCACGATGTTTCATTTAGTTTGCCCTATTGTCAACTATTGAGCTAGTAACCCATCTTTTGTACTTAATCGAGGTGGTGAAGTCATAGTCATCAATGCCTAGATTGATAGTCTTTATAGATAAGTGTGCCCAAAGCTGATGGTAACTAGATAAAAAGCCAATAGAGAGAATGCCACCATGAAAGGACATAGGGCATATGACCAGATCTTCTCGTTTGCCAAATTGCCAAGCACAACAAGCAGCAATGCAAAAGGTAGCTCTATGTAATTTGCATAGGTAGAGGCATCTAGAGGGCACATCTTGAATCACAAAATAAATAGGTAGCTATAGGAATATGGAATTAATGTCACCATCTGCCATAATGGCTAGCCATAGAGCACCTTTGTGTGGTGAGTCAACATGATATAGCCTCTTTTAAGGAAGGTAGTACCTCAAAAAGTATGTGTTGATCACTCTGGAATAAGGCTCTGATAATAGTTTTAGCTTTTCTTGTAACCATACCTATAAAAAAACCTTCGAGGTGAGGTGGATTCATCTCAGGCAAAAATGAGGCACATGGATATGTGAAAATCTAAAAAGGACACATTTCCACTAAGAAAAGCTAGTGTGAAAACCCACAAAGGGCACACTACTTTTAAAATAATGATTGAAGTTACCCAAAGTAATAAAGGGCTACTAGAGAGAAGAGCAGTAGAGTCAGCATAGATAGCATCTAAGCCAAGAATAGCCTCCACCAGGGTCAGAAGAAATAGGGTTAGTCCACTGCATATGCCTTTAAAGATGTTGAATAGTTGGTAATCCCCAATCAAGCCATTCGAAGTCAGCATCAAGTATCGAGAAAAGTAGGATCTATGAAATCATCTAAGGCATCGATTAGAATCTCTTAAGAAAAAGGATTTCCTCAGGGTACTAGCTTGATAGCAGCTAGTGGGAGAATTACTAAGACCTATGCCACTTCTCTTAGATAGTTGTTAGGATGCAAAATAGCACAGTTCTTTAGTATAGTTATGTTTACTTTTTTTTTTAGTTTTATGTGTAACACCCTAATCCCTTAACCATGGATAAACATCAATCATAATCATTACTTATCATCAATCATCATCGTACCTAATAGAGATTGAGCAGAAATACTACTAATAATAATAATAATAACATAGGCCATGATTACATGCCACAACAAATAAATTAACTTATAAAGAATAAGGCCTAACACAGTTGGCCAATAATACATAATGACATCCTCAACACAACTGGAACCTGCTCGATCTTCTATTTGATGGTGATCAAGCTGTTGTAGCTAACGACCAAGGTGGAGCTTATTCAAAAACCTACACGAATAAATAAACCCGTGCTAAGCTATAAAGCTTAGTGGGGAACAAAACTCTATGGACGAGATCTTACCAAAATATATCATCAATACATTACAACCTGCGTAGCTACAATAATATATGTCTACGGTATTAGTCATTTCATAATTACCTTTCGAAGTAGTTTTTAACCTCACCAATACTAGTATACTTACAGTAGTGTAGAGCATGGCATGAACTTGGCTAGTTCCCAAAAACTTTTTAATTTACCTTAATAACTAAATCTCTTACTTGGTAGACTAGAATAATTTATTGACATCTTAATCCTTTCATTCATGAACTCCGACATCATTATTACTGATGGTACAACCTCCAATCATATTCATTTAATCCCATTAGTTACATGAAATATGCATTTAATGTGCATTTACAATATAAGAAGTGCATGTATCAGGTAGCTTTTATAAAAGATATTGCTAGGCATGATTACTTCATATATATCATACAATCATGATTATGAAATACAATTATAACTCACAACTTCTGTTCACCATAATGTATTCCTTAATATTGTCTTATTATGGCAACTAAATGTCAACAAACATCATATTATGTCATACATCATCCTTTGGCTTATATCATAGTTATTGGAGTGCACAAACATGTGCAAACACATATAGGTATTGATTAATCAGCCTTGCATGCAATCACAGAAAATAGCCTTACATGTCATGATTACCGCAAAGGTCCAATTATTAAATACATACGTTCATAAATCCCATCGCAAATGAAATTTATTGTATATGCTATAGCCCAAATAGTTCTTATTATAATATTGTGCGCATTATTTCATAGCATGGCAATTTAAGTCTCATATATATATACATTTCGATAACTTCATTTCATTGACACAATTTATAGCCAAAGGAAATCATGATAAGCAATATAATAGGTCATTCATCATGCTTACATTATGTAAGTGAAGGAAATATTGCATGTTTTCCTTTATCTTGCATACATTTTATCATCTTTAATAGCCAACCTAAGTACTAGTTCAAAGGGTAGATAAGGGGAGCAATGGATACCCGAAGGTATCAAACTATGGATATCCCAAGATATCAAACAATGGACCTAAATGGGGTCGAACAATGGTTCCAACAAGGAACAAACTATGGACCCAAAAGGGTCGAATGATGGTTCCATTAAGGAGCAAGACCCAAACAGGGTCAACTATGGCAACTGCGACTATATCTCTCTAGGCATGCCTATCTAATCCACAACTGAACTAAGACCCGCAGGCTTATCCCATTATAATCATCTTTGATTCATCATATTCTTTGTTACTTAATATATTATTTGGCTTTAAGCCATAATTCATAAAGAATGCATATCATTCTTATCATGCATCATTGTTGAGTTATAAGCTCCATTACACATGGGTGTAGATCATGTAATCTCATAGTTTCATTAACATTTATTCATAGTTAGCATTAAGCCTGATTTTAATGAAGCAATATGAAAGTGCAGATCTTGCTACTAAAACATTTATAAAATCATATGCATATCCCTGCACACATATGTTCATATACATAAATGCATTTTGAATCATGGCAATTCATTCTTTTATTTCTCATATTCGTCCACATGTTAAATCCAGCTACTCATGATAACACGTTCATGTCAACAGTATAATATAGCTTACAAGACTCATGGATGGTTCTCAGTGACATACCTGGTTGTCGTTTGCCGTGAATAGCTTCCATATAATATCATAAATAGTCATATCGATACTTAATTACTTAAATAACATCTAAACATCTTAGGATCAATATAATAAGATGAGTAGTTATTTCCTTCTTAAAGTCAACACTTGTTCTTAATTAACTCTTTAGTTAACTTTTATAGTCTATTAGATCATGAACAATAGGTCATCTCTCCTAACCAGTTCATAATTGTTTTATTCATCATACAAATACGCTTTCATCATATAATGTATTATACCCTGGTAAGTTATGTAAGATTATTTCATCTCGTGTTTACCCGCATAAGGTATAGGGCAACAAAGTAAGTATGTTTTGTTATATCAAGGCTAATCATTAATCCTCGATATGATTTAAAGCATAATCAACTTCTATAATTCCATCTTTGAGTGCCAATACATGTTCCATCTCTTTTAATTTAGTCAAGCACATTATAACTATCTTCTTAATATTACTAGATCATAACATGGTAATTTCTTGCCATTGTAAAGAAACATTGGTATATATATGTATAGTACAGGGACAAAGCTAGTTACTTTGCTTGAGTTCTCACTGATACCAATTTCATAGGATACATTAAATAACATATACAATTTAGAGTTATTAGGTTACTTCCTATTGTCCTTAGTTATGTGCTTATCATGCATCAAACCCTATTCTAGCAACTTAATTTGTATAAGAATTACCTTATACAAGCCCCTTTAAAAATTAGTTCCCAAGGGTACCCCATACTATAATATAATGGTTGCATTATTTTAATTATAAATTCTTTATATACATGCATAGAGGTTCTTCCATTTATGGACCACTCTCATATAGCATATTGGTGGCTTAGATTACTTAGAACTTAGTTCAGTTTACTTTCTCTTACCATAACCTTCATTTCATCTAACTTTCGATAATACTTCATCTTATGGTCCTGCTTTTCTAAATTATACCTCTATAGACTTTAATATGGACTATTGAATTTCATAATCTATTAATCCATCAGCATTTAACTTTCAAATTAACCATTACCTAGTACGCAATCATTCTCCTCAGATTCACAGCTAACCTTATTCATCCTACTTATGTAACTTTTAATAACTTTAAGGTATCACCAAACTCATGCTCATAGGTGATTTATTATTTAAGAGTATGTGTACAGGAAGTACTTATGGCCAGGTACTGGAGAAAGAACAAGGCACTTGGTCACTATAAGAAAATAATAGGTTCTACTTGGTTGTGTGTTCCCAAAGAGAAAAAGTGAGTGGTCATGTAGGGAAAGGAGAAAAAGACCAGTGGTGTGTATCTCAAGAACAACAAGAGTGTGTGGTCATGTGCAAGGAAAGGAGAAAACATGTGTGATCGTGTGTGGCAAGAAGAACAGTATCACGTGCCCATGCATCCTCAAGGACAAAATAAGGCGTGGCCGTGTGTGAGAAGAAGAACAACATGTGGCCATACATGGGGAAAAAGAAAACCACACGTGGTCATGCATAGGGAAGAAGAAAAGCATGCATGGCTGTGTATTTTCAAAGCGAAAATACACTCGTGGCCGTGTATGAGAAGGAAAGAAGAAAAAATCCAAAATCTTGATCCTACATATCATAAATTTAAAACCCAGATCTCACTTCCCCTCTTACTTATATGATCATTTAAGTTTTAGATCATGCAGCACTCATCTAAATCCATAGATTTATCCTACACATTCTCATGGAAACCCATACACATAAAGAGGAGGAAAGATTCCTAAAATAAATCATATAAACATTATAGTAACCCTAATTCCCATACCTGACATTGAAGCTTCCAATCTTCCTTCAATCCTTTTGATCCTGCTCTACTACCCATGATTCCTCTCTTTTCATTCATGAAGACAAACATCCAAACCCTAGTTTCCTTAAATTATAAAGAGAGAGAGAGAGAGAGAGAGATCTCCCCCAAGATGCCGATCCAGCCATTACCCAAATGCTTGAGTGGGATTAATATCTCACTAAGAGAAATTCCCAAAATACCCTTATACATTATAATTTTCTAAATTTCCATTCCTTACACTTTAACCCCAAGACTTTTAATTTAATTCAATTGTATCCTTCCTTTCTATTTTAGCTACACTCTAATACACATGTGCATAATTACCATCATACCCTTTATATGACTTAACTTCATTAAAAAAATAATCTAAATTTGCCTTATTAAATCTTAATCATGATTAATTAACTATAATCTTGTTAGGGCCATGATTGGGTCCTCACATTATGCATGTATTTGTTTGATTTTTGTAGTGTTATTTTCCACTTTTAGTTGTTTTTGTGTTTATAGGTTTTCTTTGTTCTAATGCATGCTTTGGAGTGCATTTAAATGTTTTGGATTAAAATATTGATGTCTAAAAAGCAAAAGAAGAAAGATTGGAGTTATGTCGACTTATGAGGGACTGTACCAACTCGTGACAGACTGTGCTGACTCATGATAGACATCAAAAGTGCTGACTCAAGCCTAGCTCAACACAAAGGTGTTGAGTCGTCTTTATACCCTTTCATCACACCTTTTTATGGCACCCTTTCACATTCACACCCATTTGCATGAGGCACAAGTTAGAATGTCTAGAGGCATATAAATATATGAATGTGACTCTATTTTAGGGATGAAAAACAACAACAAACAATAAAACAAGAAAAATAAAGTATGAAGAAAAGATATAGCGAAAAGAATAAGAAAGATATCAAGTGGTCTATTAAATATCAATTAACTTACTAAGGAGCATTGAAGTTCATCAACAAATCTTATTCTCTTCTCTCTAATCATTTTCTTAATGTTCTAAAAACTTCTTTGTTATTATTTAATTTTAGATACTATATATTTTGGTTAAGTCTTTGTTTATTAGAATTGCAAAGATGAATTAATCTTAAGAACTCCATTTTTATAATGCATGAATGATTTAAATTCAATTGAGATTTGAAATGTGTTATGTATGCTCGATCACCATATATAACTTGCTAATCAAATATTTACAATGAGAATTGTGCAATTGAATTTACTTAAGGGATAGAAATACACTTGGAGACAAGAATTCCACTTTAAGGGTTTAAAGAATTGGCATATAACTTAATAGTTTTCATTTATCTCTACAATGTAATGAGATTGATTGTAGACTCTAAATGGAAATATCCTTAATTGACAATGAGAGTTGCTTTTAAAGATACTTGGCTATATTCTTCAATCATTGCATATGTTTATGTGTTTGTCAATAATTATAATTCTTGATTAATTCTCATTTGTAATTCTAATATACTTGAATTGAATTAGTACACTTAGAATAACTATAGTAATTTATAATTTAGTAATTTTAAGAAAATTAGGACAATCAAGTTTTTTTTTTATTATATTTGTCTATCCATTTAAGTATCTATTCAGTTAATATAAAATTGCTCCTAAATTCCCTAGTGTTTGGCACACTACTTACTCTATACTTAGTCTTAGAGACTAGGGTAATAAATTTGATCCACACCAATAGTTAAGCACATAGTTTGGGACACAGGGTAGAGTTCCAAGAGAAAATCTTGTGCTGATAATCTCGATAAATTCTTCAACTAAAGGGCACAACTACTGATGGGTGAACCTAAATATATGAAATTTTAGGTCCCAATATTGGACAACAACTAAAATAAAGGTGGTATCCAATTTCAGTCTTCTTAAAAATCTCAAGTTAGAATAAGGGACTAAAATGTATGACTCGTGTTCAACAAGTGCACTAAATTGTCATGTAATAAAGTGGAGTATAATTAGGACCCTTAAATATCGTACCCAAGGGATTGAGGATGAAAGTGGTGAAAATCAATTGTATGATAAAGAATTCCCAAATATTTATGTGTGTGTAAGCTATCAACTTAATAGTATTAAAAATTTTAATAATAAAGTTAAATTGCAGTATAATTTTTATTCTTTTTCTATAGAATAAACAAGTATAAAATTAACAAGTATAAAATTCGATAAGATAAAAGTGTTGCTTGGGTTCATTCACCCTCCTCATACTTAATGTGAATTAATTTAACCTAAATATATATATAAATGAATGCAGGATATCCCTCTTAACCTAAGTATCCCATTTTAGAGAAAGCTACTCTGATTGCAAGGCATCCCAATCCATAACAAGCCCTACAATTAGCCTGAGCATGGGTCTAATATCCTAAGTTCAGTTTGCTTTCCCATTTCAGAGCCAAACAACCCAAAACTCATCTATTTCACTCCACACTATAGTGATAAAATCACAAAAATCCTGCATATTAAGAGTTTTATTCCAGAGCAATCTAAAATTTATAGTATTCATGATAAAATAAAAGAGAAATATACATTCATAGCATTGAACCATCCAAACATAACATCTAAAAATGATATATGATAGACCTATTCATCAAAAGCTGGAAATTAATTCAAGATAATGAAAACTAATGAACCATTAATAGAGCAATAGTAAAATAAACCATTCATATATATATAAACTCAAAATTTGTTCAATATTCACATATCTGGTAAGGGAATACAAAGATCCCCCAAACAACTAGAGAATATTCAGTACCCATTACAAAATAATAAGAAAGAAGAAATGAATAAACCCAAAAATTTCATGGAGGAAGAAAACCCAGCTGAATCCCAAGCTTTTTCAACCTTCTTCTCCAAATCTTCAATGTAAATGAGCTCCAAGAAATGAAAATTTGAAAATCTAAGCTAAGTATGGTGTTTAATCTAAGTAATTTGATATAAATCTACTTATTCTTAAGTATAATCTATATCTCTATGTGTAAAAATGAAGTAAAGAATGAAAGAAAGAAAAAAGAAAACCCTAAATCTAAAAAAGAGGATAACTCTCGTTTCTATAGAAAAATTTGCTATATAAAGGCCAAAAAAGGTCATGATCAATAGGAAATTCATGCTAACCTTGACCTATTAAAAATTCCCTTTTAACTTCGATGGATCACAGTCAGAGGTAAAACCTACTAATCTTGAGGTAAAACCCAATTAGCTTCTAGATAGTAGTCACAGTTAACACCAAAAATCTATTGATCATGACATAGCTCTCCTTTGCATTCTCGACTGATAGCTTGACTACTTCACGGCCAACACCAAAAATTTGATAATCGTGAGGTCTTTCATTTCTTGGTTTTGTACTGAAGAGCTTTCTAGGTCATGGTAAACACCCGTATAAGAACAATTGTACTACTGACTGTGACACTCTTTGAAATGGTGCGTTTTGATAAAAAACATAGGTCACGATCAATAAGTAAAACCTATTGATCATGAGGTACCTGCAAAAATACAATTAAGCATAAAATTCCATCAAAAGCTCTCTAAAACTCATAAAACCTAGGATTAACTGAATTTAGATAGAATTTATTAAACTAAAGTAAAAACAAAGTAAAAGACACTAAAAAGACATTAAAACTAGATTGAAAATGGACTAAAAATAGACACTAAATTGGAGTTATCAAAATACCCCACACGTAGATTTTTCTTGCCCTCAAGCAAATGAAACATCCACAATCTTGAAAACTTAAACTCTAATTCAAAATAAGAAATATTAGAGAAGCCTAAATAACACTCAGCAGAAGACACTCAAAACAAAAAAAAAATCAATCACAAAGACTCAACTAATATGTATCAAACAATTTCTTATGTGTGTGTGCTAGGCCAAAACAAGTTTATCATTTTTCAAAACTGAAGCTACCAACAAACTCTAGCAATCGAGTAGAAAGAAGAATATGATAATTTCGCACTTGAAACTCGAAATAGCTATAAGCCTTTCTTTTAGCACTTGAACCACAAAGGTCATCTCCATTAAATAACTCAGAGCAAAACAGGATCACTAGGTCTTACATTATGGTTGTAATGGGGCTAAGGTATTGGCTCCAAAGAAAGGATAAAGTTAGCAAATTAGAATCAGCCACACTACCACAACTACCACATGACTTTCTAAACATCAACAATTTTTCTTTCTAAGTTAATGTTCTTACTAGTAAAATTAACATCTGAATCTCAAAAGACATCAACTAGACTCACAATTGTAGAGGAAGGATGAACTTAAATTTTATCTCTTGGACTAGCTCAACATTTAATGCCCCCCTTAAATACTAGGTACCCTACACTTATTTATTATAGTAATAATTAAAAATTCTACAGTATAACCTTTATATGTTTATGGTTTTATTTTTTGAAATAAACCAGAAAGGCACCAGCAACTCTTAAAGCTTTAAAAATTAGTAATGTCTTGGGATTATTAGACCAGAGTCCTCACTACCCCATTTCCCACAAATTTAACACTCATGACTAATCAAGAATAGCTCAATTTCATTACTCAAAATGCACAATACTACCCCACCTGGAGTGGCCAATTCTAAAATAGGGAAGATAAACAACATTTAAGTTATATGGTTAAATGTATGAATGTAATCTAGAAAAATTTAAGCAATACGCTTTTAGCATACCAATTTAGCTTAAGGGGGTTAGCAATGGTAATCATAAATCACAAGATAGATATAAAATCATTTCAAAGTGACTACCAAAGAAAGGCTTCCTAGGTCCTGTTCTAATTCTACTTGAGTTGAATGTTTGTTTCGAAGGGTGATGAGGAAGGTTCTAGCTATTCCAGAATTCCTTCACTCAACTGCTCTCACTCACTAGTTTTTCTTACAATTTTCACAAAAATAGCCTAACATGCTCATTGAATTAGAAATTAGATGATATATAACTAATTGAGATTGAGTTACAAGAAAAATTTTCGCTAAACATTTCTATTGCCCTCGGCTACCTAAAGCTCTCTAAACTAATAGTTCACAAATTAGAGTTCAAATTGATCCAATCAAGATTAATTGGGCAAACTCAGACCAAATGTAGTTGGCAACAACAACTTAGCAACACAAATACATTATTTAAAATTTTGACTTAAAGGTAAATAAATGCTAAAATAGAATAAAACTATTAAAAGCAAAGCATAAAAAAGATAACTAAAAGCAGAAAATAAAATTAAACTAAGATAAACTACTTCAAATTAAAACAAAAGAAAACTCTAAATGCAAAAACTTTGCTAAACAAAAATGTACTAAAACAACTGATAAAATATCCAAACTTTAAAATAGAAATAAACTAAAATAAGGAGTTTAAGCTTCAAGGATTTCACAAATTTTGAGCATTTGAAACCCAATCTTCTTCTTCCTAAAAATCTACACAAAAATCTTTACAAGTTTTCACAAAAAGTTACCTTCAGCAACAATTAGTACTAATTCTTCACAAAATAAAATTCCTTCACAAAATTCAACAAGTTACTGACTACTATCCACAAAAATCAATGTTCAATTCTCAAATATAATCCCGTATCCCACACTTTAAAAGTTATTGTCCTCAGCACCTACTATAAAATCATCACAAAAAATGTAAAGTGAGGTAGGCAAACTCCCTACAATTAAAATTCAAATGGAGGAGAAGGTGGCTGTGTAACTGTGTTTATTCTGAAGATTAAGGTGGCCAGGGCTATTATTATTTGCTCTATTGCTGCTAGAACTTCTCTTGATTCGTAGTTGACCGATGTCCAGCAAGTATACTAGATCAACTAGTAATATAGGAAAATAAGATTAAGATCCTAAATATTGTACCCGAGAGAACATGAATTGCTAAGCAAAATATCTATATTTGAATTAAATTAATCTGAGATTGTTTCCCAAGTTTTTGAATTGAAAGCAATAACTAAACTAAAGTAAAGCAAAACAAATCAAAAACTAAACTAACATAAATTAAACACAGAGCAATAACTAAGAAACTTTTGCTAAAGGAACTATCCACGTCAACATTCATTACAATGATTCAAATCAAAAATAACACAAGTGATTATGGAAAACCCAACTAAATAAAAACAGATATCTTATTCAGAATATCATTTTAAGCATTAAATCCTTTATTTAAGAACAATTAAATACTTAGCATAAAGATCTAATTTTAAACTCCTAAACCTTTATTAGATCCTCTCGAGAGAGATCTAAATCTAGCCCATTCTCAATTCAACATTCTTAAACTTAAATCAACCCATGAACAATAAATCACTGCCTCAATTCTCAGAACGTAATAATACATTAACATGAGAAAAATAAGTTAAGAACATGCATATCAATTATCAAAGTCTAAGTTAGTATTCAACCATATATTCAATAAATTAAACACCAATTCAACCATAACCATAAATAAGATTTAGCACAAGAATTAAGAAATAACATACTTGCATTAAAATTAAGCTCAAACTAAGTCATTACAATAAAAGTATGAGGTTCAAATTTACCTTAGCAAAAGTAAGAAAAAATACTTACCGAACACAATTAAAATGAAAGAAAAACTTAAAATATAGAGATACAATACTCATGAAACTTTAAACTTTGCTTTTGATGACTTTAATAGAAAGCTTGAGTCTTTTAGAGAATTGTAAACTAAAAAGAAAATAAAACTAAATTAAAGGCTAAGCTAAAATTAATATATAATAACTAAAGAAAGATAAAATTTAACCAAGAGTAAAATTCGTAATTCTTGTTCTCCCCCTGTCTTGATGTCTTAAGCCCTTTTTATAGCCTCCTAGTGAAGAGTTTACGCCTCCTGTGACTTTCTATGTTGGAAGAATTCATGTTTAATTGAAATAGGAAGCTTTTAATCGCCTAACTATGACATTTACTCATGAGAGTGATTCTTGCACTTGAGAGAGTGACCTTGATGCTCGAAAGAGTGTCCATTGTGCTCGAGATAGTGGCCTTTATGCTCGGGAGAGTGATTTTCTACTACAATTCATGTAACTTCATTTTGGTGAGTGCAAAATTCACTTTGGAGAGTGCCAAATTACTCAGTCAAGTGATTCATGGTTGCCTCCTATGAATGAAAGCCATAATTCTCCTTAATTCCAATTTTTCTCGTAACTTTCTCCTTTTTGCAGTTTAGCCCCTTTTCTCTTCAATTTGGCCCTGAAAAGCACCAAAATTAATAATTAGTCCTAAAAACACATAAACTAACTAATTAAACCTAAAACCAACTAAATTAAGACAAACTTGACTCAATTATACACATAAAAATACACTAAAAACATGGTATAATTCACACTTATCAGCAGCCAAGGTATCCATTCTCTCTATCAAGGCAGTGTACTAGGCAGAAGAAAGTGTGACAGCTCTTTGGTCTATGCCAAGTAAAGGGTTGCTCAACCCCCTAGCCATTTTCCTTATATACTTATCCCGATCTGTAAGTCTGATACCATGTTCTGGAGTTAAATCTTCAATAAGTACCTTCATATTTTTAAGCAACTTCTAGTGAATATAAGTTACTACAGAGAGAGCATCATCTTCATTTAAGGGGTCTTCAAATGCCCTTGCAATCATGGTCACCCAACCTCCTAATGATATATTCTTTAATTTGGTGGGTTGCTGCTGTATTTCTTCTAGTTTGTTCCACCATTGGTATGCACCATTGATAGGAAAGTTTCTGGCCATGCAGGCTAAAATAGCACCTCTGGTAGGTTAAACTACCCTACAGACTGCACATGAGACATAGAAGATAAAGAAAAAAATTTGTGCAAAATTATAAATGCATGATCCCTCAGATGGTGGGATTTGGTCGTTGTTGAAATATATGGACCTTCAGCTCGGGGGTTTTTGATCTTTTCCTATGCTATGTTCTTATCATAGTCAGGGTATGTAAAGGGACCATCACTAGGAAAATCTAAAGCTTTAGAAAACTATGTAAAGGTTAACTCATAATATTTTCCTTCCAACTAAAAAGTGACCATGTTAGGAAATTCTTCATGTCCAAAGTGACACTTGACAGTAACCACAAAATCTCTTGTCAACTTGGGATAAACCAGCTCCCTACAGTCAAAAAATTTCTCCCAGCCAATTTTTGCAATGTGTCTATCCACCTCTTCTTTAATCCCTAACTTTACTAGCAGACTCAAATCCAAGTACGTTGAAGGCAAGCACTCACAGTTAGACAGAATTTTGTAGATAGACTGGGCATTCTCAAGTACCCCATTTGGTATCTTAGGCTCCATTGATCTCTTTTTCTTCCTCTAGACTAGAGGTTGAGCTAGTGGTTGGCTAGGTTCTACCTGGTCACTAAGTGGTAGAGGCTGGCTGGAGAGAGGCTGAATGGCTTAAGCTTGTGATGATAAAGAACCTTGAGTGCGAGATCATTTTGGTGCCACTAGTAACAATAAAAACAAAACAAAGTTGAACTTTCCCAATGTCTCAAAAGAAAGCACAAAAATCACATCCAAAAGAATTTGAATAGCAGTGCTTAGCACAATTAGAGGTTGACATGGAATGAATAGTAGAGATAGCAAATAAGGGATGTAATTGCAGTTGCAACATAGGCATGTGTCTCAAAATGATTATAAGCTAAGCAATAAAACATGGACTGACAGTTGAGCAAATAATTGAACATAAATTGAGGCATCATTGCATCATTCAAAATGAGGGATCTAATAGAATCGTAATTTAAAAAAAAATCCTTACATCAGACCAATTTACAATGAAAATGCAAAAATATTGATGCAAATATGGATACATAGCAAAAAAGTAAGTTGCATTAAGGTACGTGACACTCAACCATGATAACCGAGTTATCCTTTGGAAACTAGTGACTCACAAGTTGAATCATTTCAGCCTATATACATTGATACAAGACAATGAAAATGCACAAGATTCTGATGCATACACAGACACTATCCTAACAAAATTTACTGGCAAAGATAAAACAAAATCACGCATGGTTAAATTTAAAACATCAATGTCAATTAGATAAGTTGCACAGGTACTTGGTGCAACACCCCAAAAAATGAACAATGCCAACAATCAAAACAACCAGAGTTAGATATCCTTAAAATCTCAACCAAAGCATAACAAACAGCCTTCAAATTCTTGTTATCCCTAATTTAAGTTAGCAACTCAAAGTGGTTAACCTATGGTAAAACAACTGACTACTAAAAAGGTTTAACCTATCCATTCAAGCTCAAAGAACAATTGAGAAAAGAATGATTACATTAAAGTATAGTGAGCAAAAGCAAATGACAAATGAACACAAGGTAATGATTTCTTAATTGATCAAAATTTTAGTAGAAAGGTACCAACAAAACTACTTTAAGTGTGGGTAGGTGATCTATGCAAGTGATTAACAGCTATTAATAGATTTCTTAACAAGGATAAATAGGATCACGCAACACAATTAAAGTAACCAAGGCAAAACTCAAATTTTAAGTTGAAAACCAATGACAACGTGTAATTTCATGATTGATCAACATACACTCACTCATCAATCAAGTATGAGGTCAGTAGCCTGGGCAATGTAACATTAACTTTTAAGCACCTATGACAATTGAGCAAAATTTTAGAAAAGAGTGGAATAGGTGCAAGCAAAAAAGTATGATAACTCAAGCGATTCTACACAAATATGCATCTCAGTTCATACAGAGCATAAAGGCAGCAATACTAGTCCAAATAGTGTTGGCATGCCCTGACAAAGATAAGAATTGGCATTAGAGTCTTAATGCTAAATAAGGCACAATAAGCTCAAACTAACTGGCAGCAACAGGGCATAACTCAATAATCATGGTTTTCAATAAGTTCCAACTTGCATCTGACTTATAACCTCAAAACAAATATGCTTCCAATGAACAATGACAAACATAATTAAACAACATGATTGATGTAACACAAGCAGACTCCTAACTTAGCAATAGGGATAGCAAGGATGTATATGAACCTGCATTGGCTAGCTTAAACAGGTGAAAATTGATTCAGCATATGTATTTGCTTATAATATAACATTCTTGACATTTAGCACGACTTTCCTAGTTGCAATTGGTTACACATTAAGTAAAATCCAATAGTTGATGATCTCGCCAACTGATTATAAATAAGCATCATGGCATTGAGCAATCACACAGTGAAAACCTAAGATCCTAATAACTATGCACTTGAACACTTTAAAGACACAAGCACCAAAAGTCAAAAGTAAAGAACTTAAACTTCAACACTTTTAACAAGCCATTTAAGACTGTGATATTGCCCAAAAACAACATGATTAACACTAACAACTCATATACATACTCATTCCAACCATGTTTTTTCCTCAAATTAACCATTTCCAGTACAAAACAAAAGCATTACAAAGTCTCAATTACTGATAAAATGCTATTGAGCAACTATAATCCCTATGAATGTCCCAATTTTCTTTTCAAAAGTAGAGATAAGGAAGCAATGTTGTTGTCAAGACTTATGAAATAAAAAGGAGGAAAAGAAAAAAAAAAAAAGCAAAAGTGCATAAATCAATTGACTTAAACAAAAACAAGCACAAGCTAACTAGAGTCAAGAATAAAAATTTTATCAACAATCAACAAAAGAAAACATAAATAAAAAATAAATGAAGGAAAAAAAAAGGTTTTTGAAGTCATACTTGTGAAGTGCTCCACTTCAACCACATTTATCCACTAACAAGTAGGGATAAAAACAGCAATAGACTCCCAAAACACACTTAAAGATAACACCAAAAACACAATTGACATGAAAAGTAAAAAAAAAAATCCAAACCAACAATAAAGAGATAGATTTTTTAAAAAGACAATTTTTTAAAAAAGAGAAAAACTAAGTGAACACAAAAATGAAAAAGAAAATTAGGAAAACAAGAACAAAATAAAAGCATACAACGTGGAAAATAATTACATCAAAATAAATCAAAAATAAAATGACAAATGTCAAGCCAAATGCATACTAAAATGGACAACTAAAACCATAGAAAATAAAATAAAATAAGATGATAGGAAATTAAGGGGGATTTCAGTACTTACTTGTTCGATGGCTTAGGAATGCAAAAACCTAACTACAACAAAATTAAGACAAAACAAGAGCACAACAGAAAAAAAACGAAGGAAAGAATAAATAGGTTAGCAAAGAAGATCGAAAAAGAAAAAAAAGAAATAGGATATAGTACTAAAAATTAAAATAAATAAATAAAAAATTAAAGAAAACAAACAACAAATAAAGAAAAAAAAGAAATGAGTAAGAAAGAAAGAAGGAGAAGAAGAAAGATTGAGAAGAGAACACGAAAGAACATAGATGAGAGAATGAGAAATAGGGAACTAAAGGAGAGAACAACCCATGAAAAATCAAAGAGAAAAGAAGAAAAAAAAGAAAATGAAATCATCAAACAAAGAAAAAAAAGAAAAAGAAAATAGAAGAATAAATTAACTGTTGAAAGAGTGACAAAAATGGCTTCAAGAGAGGGTGTGAGAGGAAGATGGGGAAAATGAGAAGAAAAATGGAAAGAAAAAGAAAAAACTAAGAAACCCTAAGAAAAAAGAAGACTAAAAGGGAAGGAAAAACGACAGTGTTTTAAGGTTAGGGTTTAAAATATTAAATCTTTTTTTCAAATAGGGTTACGATAAACAGGTAAAACCTAATGACCGTGAGATAATGCAGGTTTTGGTTCTGGACTAAAAAAGAGGGTAAGGTCATGGTAAATAGATAAAAAGTATTAACCATGACTCACGAATTTTGCTGAAGGGTCACGATAAACATGAAAATTCTAATGACCGTGAGATACTCTGCAATTTGCTACTGAGCTAAAAGAGGGTAGGGTCATGGTAAATAGATAAAGAGTATTGACTGTGACTTAATATGCTCTGAGATCCAGAGGCAATGACTGACCTATGTCACAGTTAAGAGAGAAAACTTACTGATCCTAATCCCCTAAATTCTTCACCAAAAACTTATTTTTCTCTTATCTCTTCCTAGCCATTAAACATAGTCTTCTACCCTACATCAATAGGCTAAAACACAAATGGGGTGACTTTAATTCACATTCCCTTGAACCACTCTCCTATAAAAAACAACTATAAAAACAAAACAAGATTTAAACATTATTAAGAATAAGGTTTAAGAAGTAGTTCTGCATTTACCAAGTCCGCAACTGGACTTTCAAATACCATCAAGGGTCCGTGAGGATGACAATCAGTGAAGCACCATTAAATATTGATTCAAAATATGGCTTCACACAATATCCATTCACGTTGAACTCTTTCTCATCCCTCGGGTGCCTTAATGTCACCACTCAAAATTTATCAGCTCCCACAACTTCTAGAGGCCCATTCCATCTTGATTTCAACTTCGTAGGAAATAATCTCAACCTACTATCATATAGAAGCACTTTCATCCCGGGCACAAACTCCTTCTTCACTATCTTCTGGTCATGCCATTTCTTTGTGTTTTATTTATACTTCGTGGCATGGTTATATGCCCAAAATCTGAGTTCTTTTAACTCATTCAGCTGCAATAACCTACATTTTCCAACACTCACAAGGTCAAAATTCAAGAATTTGGTAGCCCAATGAGCCTTATGTTCTAATTACATTGATAAGTGATAGGACTTTCTAAATACCAACCTAAAGGGAGACATTCCTATCAGGCTTTTAAACGCTATCCTATACACCCACAAAGCTCCATCTAGCTTAAGGTACCAATCTTTCATAGAGGTTTTGATCGTTTTCTCTAAAATCACTTTAGGTTCTCAGTTTTACACCTCAACTTGACCATTACCTTAGCCATGGTAGGGGGTAGTGACTTTGTGCCTAACTCCAAACTTCTTTAGCAAAGCCTTAAATTGGTGATTAACAAAGTGTTTTCACAATCATGGATTATAGCTCTAGGAGCTCCATATCGGGTGAATATGCTCTTTTTTAAAAGCTCAAGTACCACCTTTGCATCATAAGTCTTAGTGGCTACAACTTCTACCAATTTGCTCACATAGTCCACTACCACTAAGATATATTCAAACCCATAGGATACCGAAAAAGGCCCTATAAAATCTATCCCTTGTATGTGAAACAACTCTACCTCAAGCATATTGGTTAAAGGTATCTCATCTCTCCTAGAAATATTTCCTACTCTTTGGCATCTATCATAAGTTTTCATAAATAACTTCACATCATTAAACATAGTAGGCCAATAAACCCTAGAAGAGAGAATTTTTGATATCATTCTATTTGGCCCATGTTGTCCCCCAGCTTCTCAACTATGACATGCTTCGATGATCTCTCTTTGCTCTTCAATTGGAATGCACCTCCTCAAAACTTGATTCGCACACAGCTTAAAGAGATAAGGATCATCCCAAATGTAGTGTCTTACATCAACTTTCAACTTTTTCATCTGTTGCCATGTGTATCACTTTGATAAATAGCCACCTGCAAGGTAATTTACTAAATTAGTGAGCCAAGGAACAACCACATCACACATAAATAATGCATAATTATGCTCATCAAGGAATAAAACTAAAATCTCCCCTTTCTTAATGTGGTAATGCTCAAGCCTTGACAGGTGATCTGCTATGAAATTTTTTGCCTTCTTCTTATCTTTAAGCTCCAGGTCAAATTCTTGAAGAAGTACCCATCTTATAAGCCTTGGTTTCATCTCCTTTTTGGCAAAGAGATATCTCAATGCCGTATGATCAAACTACACCATAATTTCTACACCTAGTAAATACAATCTAAACTTCTCAAATGCAAAAATAATTGCAAGAAGTTCCTTTTCAGTTGTGGTGTAGTTGATTTGAGGTCTTATTAAGGTATGACTTGCATAATAAATTGCACAGAACACCTTCTCCCTTCTTTGTCCAAGTATAGCTCTAACTACAAAATCACTTATTATAACACCCTTACCCTATACTTAGTTATAACACTTTATTTTGAATTAATTAAGCATGCTTATCATAACATTTCATCTGTTATTCTTCTAAACAAATATCTAAAAGTTAACTATTAGGAGCTTTACTTACAGGTGCATCTCATTAACATCAAATATTACATATACAAAGCATCTATAGTAATTACAAAATTTCCAACATAATTAAAGTATCCAATACTACAAAATATAAGGACAAAAAGAAGACTATATTATCAATCTTCTAAGACATGTGTTGGCCAACCTGCTATAGATATCAGTCCTGGAAGAAAGTACTGTTCTCACAACCTACATGGATAAACAAAAATCCGTGCTAAGCTATAAAGCTTAGTGGGGAACACAAAATATGACAAACGACCACTCATAGTGGTCGTCAACAAGCATACATTATGAACTATAAGTATAACTTATGCACAATTTAAAAAAAACAAAATATAGATAAGAGTCCACATATGATAACCAAATGACTTAATGATAGTAAATTCAGTATTGATGCTTTATATACACAACATTTAAGCATATTTATCCTTTAGACTTACGATTCATTCATTGAATGATATACCACTGTTTATACTCAGTCATTCCTTCCACTTACTACACACTTTAACATATACTAGGAATATATATATATATATATATATATATATATATATATATATATTCACATATAACCTTATGATCAACAAGGACATATGCATATTCGAAAGTAAGATAGAGCATTAGTACTATGAAAGTTTATCATTTATCAATCTAGAAATATATTCGTAATACTTATTGTACCAAAAATTCTAGCTCACTTCCATCTCAAATACCATTATCATGTGAACTTTATCACTTGTAAATCTGTAAATATTTTATGTGTATGCACAAGACATTATACATCAATTCTCAATAAAGAGCAAGAACGAGTAGATATAGGGAAAACATATAACCCAATGTATTAATTGAAAAGAAATCACCAACATGAATACCTATACATAACTCTTATATTCCATTGCTATAGAAAATACTTATTTCAGCAAAACATTTTTCATAGCTTTCATACATGACGAATCTTACAAGTCATTTATCTACCTCAAGCAAGCAACATATTATTATATAAAACATATTATCTCTAATATAGTCCATCACTAGATATTATTGATGCACTAATTCATTTATATAACTCTGTACATACTATTTCTATATGCGATAATCATGCATAAGTGTATATCGCAGAATTTCCATATGTGATGAAAAGAATTTCACTTATAAATTAGATTATGAAATCAATTTATGATTTGTCATGCTTCATAAAACTTTAAGTTAAACATAAAAGTTTCTTAACTTTGGTATAAAGCCTGCACTATTCTAAAGAGGTGGATAATGGGTTATACGGTAGCACCCGAAGGTACAAGTCTGTTTAGTCACCCAAATGGGGTTGAATATGATCCAAATGGGACCATGTCTATTTAGTCACCCAAACAGGGTTAACTACAACCCAAATGGGGTTGAAACTATCGTAGTTGCAAGGTGCCCTTATAGGCATGCCTATCTATCCACTTCCTAGCCTCAAAGCAAGCAATAAAGTCTATTTACTTTATCTTTTCTTTATTCATTCATATTCTTATATGCACATGTATACTCTTGTATAACTATGAACAATGTACTCATAAAAGCGCTCATGTGTAACTTTTTGTAAACCTGTGAACATTTCACCATTGGGTATTACTATTCTATACTTGTAATCCTATTCAATCATGTAACTATTCCGTATGTCAAGACTATACTTATATAATGCCATTTGTACCCGTACATAAACATATAAAAATATATATCTTCTCTAGTACATATACATATATGCACAACTCATAAGCAATTTTTACAATTTTCTCATATAATAATCACATGACAAGATACTCCTTCTCTAATGCATACACTTGTATACATAGTCTCATATAACATTGCCATTATATGCTTTAATAAAATTTCTATAATGGAGTCTATAGCACTGTAGATCTGTATTTCAACATGTTAACATATGACAACACATATGCTTAATCATTTCATTTCAATTAAGTAAAGACATATTCATACATTTCACTTTACACATATTCTTTGAATCATTACTCTAAAACATCTTTCAAAATTCAAACCAATCATGTAATATCACATTATATATATATATATATATATACATATGTTCATATGTTCACATATAATCTACAAATCACATTACTTCTTTCTACAGGTAAAGTTGACATTTCAAACTATATGTATCATAGTAACTTCAAGAGATCAATAAAAATTGTGTATAATCATTTAGAAGTTTACATATATATACCTATATATATATATATATATATATTACATTCATGTAATCATGTGATAGTCGTACATTAAAAACCTTCATTTATCATATTTAAGCATTTCTTAACTTTATAGTATAGATGCATGCATCAAATAAACATTTACTCCATCATTAAAAATATGTACATAAAAGCATAATTGCACACAACAACCATGTACATAAGTTTGATCACGTATGAATATTTATATATCACTACCAACAATCCTTACTTAGGTATAAATATAAATATATGTAAACCTTTATCAACAATCATATTACATGCCATACTTAATTCAATGTGCTTCCATATAACTATGAATTTATCATAACAACATGTAGTTAGGCTATACATATGTAATCATAGCTTGATTTACATCCTTAGTTACATGTATTTCTATGTTAGATATTGCTTAATGATAACTGAGCATATATCATCATAAGAGTATATACATACATTAACCTTGCATATAACAATTATGTACAAATTTAATCACAAATATATGTTAGATATATTCATCACTAGTCGTTACCCATGTACACGTGTGAATGTACATGTATACATATAATCTTGTATTTAATAGTCATATTACATGCCCTATCCAATTCATTTTTAATCACATAAATACATATTTAGCTTAACTAATTGAAAACCATAAAATAATGTACGTTAAAGAAAATCTGCACAGGGCAACATTCTGGACTCGATTTGTGAGCCACATTTGAAATTAAAGATGTCATTTTTAGGCAAAATAATTTTTTAAATATTAACCCCCTATGTATCTAATTTCTAGAGAATTAAAATTCATCTTAATATCTGACCTATAGCTCGAGTTATTTGAAAAATACTATAGGCTGTCCATAGAACCAAAACAGGGTGGGTTGTCACTTAGAAAAATTCATAATGTAAAATTGAGAGAGATTTAGATCAACATTTCTTCATCAAAGTTATACTTTAATGTCTCTAGGTTTACTAGAATTTTATTTTGTGGCATTTCAACATCTCTACAAAAATTTATGCCCGTTATTGTAAATTCTATTTCTGTGAGAAGTCCAGGGGACTAGTTCGGATTCAAACTTAAATTCCATATACTTAGAGATAGATTTAAGTTTAGATTTCTTCATATGAAATATAGGTATAGAAGTCTAGTTTCCAACTCAGAAAGAATCACTCAATTTTCTGTTCTATAGCTCAACTTATGGGTAAAACAATCCAGATAGGTCAATCAGTAATGAAGAAACATTCTACGCATGAAGAGACTCACGAGTGAAGTAAAAAGACTAAACTTCTCGAATCATAAAGGGGCTCACGAGTGGAAAAAAAGGCTACATTTCACGACTCGTGAAGGACTTCAGGAGTCAGACAATATTTTACAACTCGTGAAGATATTCACGAGTGAGAATCCAGCATACACGAGTTACCCAGGGGAACATGGTGCACGACTCGTGAAGGGCTTCACGAGTCGGACAATAATTCACGACTCGTGAAGAGCTTCACGACTTGGCAAGGACACTCACATATGATTCTGTTCTTCTTCTCATTTTGATAAGACCCAAAAAATAATAACCCTAAATTTCTTTCACTAAGTCAAAGGAATCACAACATATTCAAGCAAATACTTTCACATGCAATATGAACAGCCCTAAATTCCCATACCTTGGCTGAAAAATCCCTTTGTCTTCAACCCCTTGCAATTTCCTTTCCTTTACTCTTTCCACCCTCCTCTTCTCCTTCATAAACATCAACATTTAATTAAAACTCCAGCACCTTACTCTACCATTACCTCATCAAAATGAAAAGAAGAAGGAGAAGAAGAAGATGTCATTTAATTGAAGTTATTACCTTAATTTGATGCACAATTTCTCTTGATTAATCATCATATGCAAGAATTTTCTTCAAAGATTTCTTAGAGAGATTCATCAAAGAATGAAAGGTTGAAAAGAAAGGAAATTCTGCAATTCCCACTAGGAATGGCATCCCCTTCTCCTCTTTCCCCTCTCTCTCACTTATGTAATTAACTATTTATAATAGCAAGGTAAAATTTCCTTTTTGATCCTTCCTCTTTTTGCATGTCTCACTAAAACCTCTCACCTTTTTGCATGTTACACCATTGCCTCTCAATTTATTGCATGTTTAACATTGACCCAAACATTTTATAATTCTCTTAAATCAACTCCACTTAAAGCTTCTTTCAACGTTGACCCATAAATTATCTTCTTACTTTCAATTTTACCCTATTATATGCCATCTCTTATAAAATTGACCCTACTCATTTATTATTTTTAACATTGACCTTTAAGTTTATATCCTATTTTAATTAAGCCTTTAAACTATTTTTTTTTAATTATACCATTATAAAATTCATAACATAATTAATTACAACCTAATTACAATTATATCCCATTTGATCCTTGAAATAAAAATATTATTTCAATTACACACAGAAATAAATAACTAGTTTATCCTTCAATATATAAACTTATAATAATTCATCTAATTAAGCTTGATTAAACATTAATAATCGAAATTATGTCCTTGGATTCTACTAGGGCCAAATTTGGGTCCTCACACTCACATCGCACATTAGTTCAAAAGGCAAATCCCAGTCCGATGATACGATCATTGAAGATGAAATAAGCCTTTGTTTTAATAACTTAAAAGCATGCAAACATTCACTAGTAAATTCAAATGGAGCATCCTTCATTAACAAGTTAGACAAGCGTTTAGGAATTTTCGAAAAATCCTTGATAAACCTATGATAAAAACCAGCATGACCTAGGAAACTTTAAATTCCCTTAACATTGGTTGGAGGTGGAAGTTTCTCTATTACTTCAACCTTGGCTCTATCTACCTCTATCCCTTTCTCTGAAATTTTATGCCCCAAAACTATTCCTTCCTTTACCATGAAATGGCATTTCTCCCAATTCAATACTAGGTTGGTATTCTCACACCTCTCTAACACTAAATCAAGATTCTTAAGACAACTCTCAAAATCTTTCTCATAAATGGTGAAGTCATTCATGAAGACCTCCTTCTTAACTTCCTCTTGCATTGCTAGGTTGAGTTGTCTTTGAGGTTAAACCACTGGTTTACATTCTTCCTCTATTGGAATTCGGTGAGTGCAATATCTAAGATCGATTCCCTTCAAGTCCGATGTCTCCCCTTCCTATTGCCTTCTTATACCTTTTTAACACTTTGATCAACTTCTCTTCCTCGAATCCTATCAAAATATAAGAGATCATTACTAGCTTTGCTTCATTTTCTAAGAACATATATTTCAAATAAAATGGGAGAGCTTTTAGTTCAATTTTCGAGTCTCCCTTTTCCAATGTACATTCTTCTTCACTAGACTCCTTATCTTTAATTTCTTCCTCTAGCTCTACCATGAATTCCTCACTTCTCCTTTCTAACTCAGCTACCATCTCCTTTTCTACTTCATCCAATTCCTCATATTCTAATGAGTGCATCAAAGTTAAATTAAATGAATCTTTCATCAACACCTCCTTTTGGTTTTTCTCTACACACTATTGTACTCTATCCATAAAGTAAACGGACTTCTCTAGATCACTCGATGGATACTTTTATGCCTTATTCATATCTACCACTATTTATTTATTATTGAACTGTAGGGTGATCTTTTAACCATGAACATTAATTAAAGCCTTTGCTATGTTTAGAAATGGTCTCCCCATGATTAGTGGCACCTTTTGGTCTTCTTCTATCTCCATCACAACAAAATCCACAGGAAAAAAAAAACTTCCCCACCTTTACCAATAGGTCTTCAATTACCCCCTTCAGCTCTCTCACCAACCTATTGGCTAGTTGAAGTTCATACCCGTTTCCTTGAAATCCCCTAAGTTTAACTTTTTGCATATAGAATAGGGCATTAAATTTATACTGGCTTTAAGATCACAAAAAGCATTTCTAATAAAAGTTTTGCCAATCTCACAAGGTAAAGTAAAGCTACTTGGATCTTTCAATTTTTCTGGAATATTGTTCATAATAATAGCACTAAAATTTTTAGTTAGTTGCACAATTTCACACCCTTCTAATTTCTATTTGTTAGAAAAAAGTTCTTTTATAAATTTAGTATAATTGGGAATGTAAGCTAAGGCTTCGGTAAAGGGCAAGTTAATATGCAATTTCATGAACATTTCTAAAAACCTAGCCAATTGCTCATTTTTTTCATTTTTCTAGTGACAGCAGGAAATGGCAACTTACTTATATCAAGATCCTCGACATTAGTGTTCAATATGTTCTTACCCTTATCAATGCTAGGAGTTACTACATTTTCCTCTATCCTAAAGTTAGAGTTACTTACCTTTCAGGTTGGCTTCTCCTTACGCAATGATATTAATGGTGAAGATGTTTTACCTCTATTTTCCTTTTATACTACATCCTTTCCACTCCTTAGCATGATTGCCTTCGCTTCCTCTTTTAGGTTCTAGTTGACATTAGATGGAAAATAACCAGCTAGTCTTATAGACAATGAATTTGCCAATTGCCCGATTTGTGTCTCCAAGCTCCTCATAGAGGCATTTTGGTTTCTATTCAACTGCTCTTGAGACTTCCATCTTATCTCTTACCCTGATATGATTTATTGTTAGCTATTCATAAAGCTAGAGAACATATCCTCCAAATTTGACTTTTTTTTAATTGGTGGTCTTGGTTGGAAGCCTAGTGGGTGGTATGATTGATTATAGTTTAAGTGTTGGCCTTAATTCGAACCTTGGTTTTGATGGTGATGTGATGGATACGGTGTTTGGTAATGGGAGGTCACTTGTGGTTGATAAGACTGGTTGTGGTTATGATGGCATTTTTGTTGAAGAGAGCTCTTACTTGGGGTTGAGATGTTGAAGCATTCTGATGTCCCTCTTTCCAAGCAAAATTCGAGTGATTTCTCCACCCCAAATTATAAGTATTATTGTAGGGGTCATTTCTTCTATAATATCCCACTGTATTAACATCTCCTATAACTCCACTATCTTGCCCATATGTTCCATTCTCCTATGCTACATAGTCTTGAGAAACAGTACCCATATTTTGTGCTTTTAATTCATTCAATTCCTTCCTCATCAGCTTTAATTGTGCTTTTAGCATTGCAACTTCATCAATATGTGTACACCTTGCCTTTTTGGAACTGCTCTTGGGGTTGCCCATTGTGAATCATTTGCTATCATTTCATCTAGCAAATGGAAGGCCTTTTTCGATAACTTGTTCATGAACGAATTGGAGTTATCAATAGGGTTTTCCAAAGTTTTGGGTTCATCTAAAAGCTTATGCAATCTATTTAAGGCTAATATCAACATGGTGAGCGTATTTGAATGGTTTAAGCCAAAATAATAAAAATGGTAAAAGAAAAATAAAAAGGAAAAGAAAAAGAAAAGAAAAAGAAAAAAAGAGAAAAGTAAGAGAAAGTTACCAAGTTAAGAATGGTTGGCTAAGTAGATAAGGAGAACAATACATAGGCATCAAAATCAAGGCAATTTTTATATTGCTACCATGACAGACAGGCATGGCTATAAAAGGAAGTTATAGTTAGCCCATCACTCACCCTTGACTCATTTGGACGAATAGGTTTCTGCATTTTTTCATGGCTCATGCATTTCACGTCCATATTTTTTTTGCATATTGGTTTTATGATATTTTGTAGAAAAAAAGTATCCGAGACTTCATCGGTGAGTATTAGGCTTAAGTATTCAAGGAAATCAAGCTTGGAATTTTAGGGAGTAAGGAAATTTCAAGGAGTATAATAAGTAAAATAAAAAAACAAAAAAAGAATAATAATAATAATAATAATAATAATTAATTGACTAACACGTGGTAATTTGAGGCCTAAATATAATTTTGTTAGGGTAAAAATCACCCAGAAGCATTATCTCATAACTATCAAGGTAACTAAGAGTCTGACTCTGGTCCTCAATTATCAACTTACTTATTTATGCTCAAATTATCCAAGGAAATAGATAACAACATGCTTGCCCCTTTCGAATTCACTCATTCTATACGACATGTACATAAGTTACTTGTAATAATTTCTTTGCTTACATACCCTCTCTGATCTTAGGATCACCTAAATCGAGCTCTGATACCATTAAATGTAACACCCTACTCTCATCTATATATCTATACATTATATAGAGATACTAGTAAGATATACACATATATCTATTAATCCAAAATCATTTACTAATACAATAATAGCTGTAAATATAAAATACCAGACATTAATTGTATAGAATCGTTCTACCTCAGTTTATGCGATCCCAATGTCTTTATGTACATTCCTTTAGATCTATCTTCCTCATATCCCGAAATCACTTGTTCCTGCACGCAGTTAACAAACCGTATGCTAAGCAACAATGTTGCCTAATGGTGGATACAACTACACAAAATTTCATTAGCACATATTTTATCTTCTATTATTTTTATTAGTATGATTTTCATTTTTCTCCTCTTATATATTTTGAAATATGCTATTTATATTGATTAACTTTATATTCTAATCTTCCATGTAACTTTATACTTTTTCCTGCACATTTTCCGTAATTGCCTTAGTTCTTAATTTCCTCTTAATTTGACCAATTACTTTCATAGCATTATTAAATGATAATTATCTATTGTCATTACCATAGCTTAACTCAAATTAATTGAGTTGCAGTACACTTATAACTCAAACTTCAGTTCTTCATTATTTACAATCTCTTTTCACAAAAATTAATTGGTAATTCATTTTATTGCATCCGGCTAATAATTTGTTCGAGTTCCTTATTCTTTTAATGGAATCACTACTGGGTTAACTATTTCCCTATCATTTCTAGTTTAACTATCATTTCTCCATTTTAAAAGTTTTGTTATGAAACCTATTGATCTTCCTTTTCATTAGACCTTAATTTTATTCTCCTAACCAAATCTACTAGTTCGCCTTTTAATACTTTCTCTTTAACCACATCATGGTTCCGTTCATTACTTAATTAGGTTTATTCAAATTTTCTCTTTAATTGCGTTATCTCAGAACTTTTTCGTTAAATTGATCGAATTGACTTTTTCCTTAATTTAACTTAATAAATCTCAATTTTAGTCTAGTTAACTTTTACTTTACTTTAATCGCTTAACTTGTATTTTGGTCCCTATAAATTTCTCTTGGGGTGGTAATTTATGATTTAATCCCCAAACTTTAATTACGGTATTACCCTTTTAGTTACAATAATTATTTTACCCCGTAGTATCCTATGTTCTTCATATCATTTGACCAATTTACCCTTGATTACTTACCCAATTACACTTTTATTATTCTTCACAACTCTAACCACATTTTTTCACTTACTAACTCAATTTAATTTCTTTAACCACTACATTAGTTATATAATTACCTTTTTTTCCATCGTTAACTAATTTGTTAATAATTGATCCTTGCAAATAGATACCAAAAGGTACTATTTACCAACTATAATCAATCCGAGTTTTGGGGCATTACAAGATGGAACACGTTGGTCGTCACTATCTTGTCTAAGACTCAGTGACAGATGCTTTTCGCTCACTAAGTCATGGGCATGAGTCATTAGGTTATTAAAATGGGACATAATTGTAATTACGAAACACCTTTTTTAGTGTCGTTTGTCTGTATGTCGAGTGGCACCTATTTGTGAGGCTTTTACACTCATTTTGCACATTTTTTATAGCTAAAATTATGGATAAAATTTGGTTTTAAAGGATCAAATTTGGAATGAGATTTTAAATGGATTTTAGCAAATTTCAAGGGAGAGATAAAGTTCAATAGATTTTAAACTCTATCCTTCTATAAAAGGAAAAACCCTAAGGTTTTAAAAGGGATCTGAATTCTTTTCTATAGGTAGCCATTAATTTTCTTGAGAGTAAAAAATCTAATTTTTACATCTTGAAAAGAAAGGCTTCCTTAAGTTCTTCACAATAAAACAACTTTTTATTCTTCTTAATTGTTGAAATCATTCAAGGAAGGATGGAGTGCAGCTCTCTAACCTTCTAAAAATCAATTGAGGGTAATATTCTAGGCTATATTTTATTTTTATTTTGGAGAATAAATCAAATACCATGTAGTTTCTTTGGTTTCATCATGTGAGACATTTTTTATTTGATATTAGAATTTTATGCCATGTTATTTTAATTAAATGTTTGTTTTAACATTTTTGTCATAATTATTTGAATATGACTAAAATTATATAGAAAGGCATGCTTATAGGATTTTTCTCTCCATTAATGCATAATTAGGTTTTCTAAGTAAAATCTTTGATTGCAAGTTAACTTATTATTTTTGTATGAATCAAATAGATATTTAGCCTATAGGAATAATTTCTACATGTTTAGGAGGTAATTTATGCATGTTAGTGGAATATTAGGCATTTAATGTTAGAGAGTATGCCCTAGAGCCCATGTAATAGGGATTTTTTTCATATGTATGAAATTTATATTCTTAATAAAAGGCATCATTCATTTATTAATGCTATATTTGAATACATGAGTTTGTAAATCTTAAATTAATAAATGAAGTCCTAGATATTATAAATATAGTGCAAAGGCAATCATGAAGGTGTTCATGATGTGAGATGTCTATTGCATGCAAATGTCTTAATATCTAAATATCCCTAGTCATAGAATTAACAACATAGGACATTGTTAATTCGGACAGACTAGCACATGTTATGCTTTTTGAATGGTTCAAGCAGTGGTTCTCATAACTGTGATTATGAAAGATAATCAAAGCTAACATGTGGATGCTTGTTAGAAGAACAAGTTCATTGGAGACCTGTATAGAGAATCCTTACATGGATATTAAATCTATGTCAGTGAGGAATCTCTTCATAGCGGTTGTGCAAGTATCCTTAGACTTGAGATCACAAAAGTTATCTTAAGTAGCAAGTGGTATACTTTGACTCCATAACTTATTACTTCCAACTGGGAGTGAACATAGTTAGGAGATTGGGTATATCATGACCTACTTGAAGATAGTTGAGTGATTGACAAAGGATTCACCATCCCAGATTTAACAAGGGAAGTTATCTCACATGATTCTATAATTGCCTTGTTCGGTGAATCTCTTGCCAGAGTAATATGCCGAGATGGATGGAGATCCATGAAGGGCATTTTAGGAACAATGGTTAAATTAATAGAACATACATAATTAGATTTATATAAGTTGACAGAAATCCATACTCAGAATCTAATTGAGATAAGAGTGGTGAAAGGAGTAATTACACGGTAACTGTTTCTATGGAAGGGTACAGTCAAACCACATAACTTTCCTGACATTTGGGTAGTCATGATGCCTAGCTAGAGGCCAATCATGACTTGTATAATGATGTATCAAAAGTATCAATAGGGATTGATAAGATGATTTAAAGGAGTTTAAATCATGTGAGTTTTGAATAGAACTCACAATTACATATTATACTGCCAACATGGACAGGAACCCAATAGGTCACACACATATAGAGAAAAGGGTAAAATGGTAAAATAATAAGGATAATAATATTTGATATTATTATGAAGGTAGAGAAGTGAATAAGATAATAATTAATTAAAGAGTTTAATTAATTATGATCAAATAAAATTGTCCGCGGAACTTTTGAGAAATGTTCTGCAAAATTGGACCTAATTGAAATAATGTATTTTATGATTAATTATTATTATTATCTTATAAGTGTTATAAGACTACTATACGTGTTATAGGACTGATATAATAATTAATAGGTCCATTGGAGAAATTATAAAGGGCCAAAGGAATGAAGAAGTTGGAGGAAGCCCTCCAAAAGAGGGCCACACGCCAACTCCATACAGAAGAGCTTAGAAGGCTTTTTCTTGGACCAAATTAATTTATATATGTTACATAAGTGTTATGGAACTTACATATTTAATTTGGTTGGATTTGGAATCCATTTGGGTATTTAAATTCAATTAGATGCACAAAGGGC
Source organism: Excoecaria agallocha (assembly GCA_037975025.1). Classification (NCBI taxonomy): domain Eukaryota; kingdom Viridiplantae; phylum Streptophyta; class Magnoliopsida; order Malpighiales; family Euphorbiaceae; genus Excoecaria; species Excoecaria agallocha. The sequence goes on from CM075815.1 coordinate 26,997,428, forward strand.
CTAGTTTGTGGATTTTGTGCATAGACTTTTATGAAATGGTTTAAATTGGATTTAATTAAGCCCAAATGATTATAATTAATTTCAGAGGCCCAATTAATAATTCTCCAGCAATTTTAAAGAGCCCAATCTCATTAAGGAGTTGGAATTTTAACCTAACTATAAAAGGCCAACTAATGAGAATTAGGGTTAAGTGATTAAAACAAAAGGAAAGTCTTTTTCTTTATTCTCTCTCCCTTTTTGCGCCAACTCCAAGCTAGCTTCTTGGAATTTCGGCCAGCCTTAGTTGAACACCAATTTGTTGGTTCAATTTACCCCTCTCTAGTGTGGATTACTCATTGGAGGTGTTCGATTTTGGACACTGTGGTTTGCGACAACCCGGTGCGAAGTAAAATCAACTGTTCAACAAAAATCAAAGGTGATTTTTCTTGTTCTCATATAGTTATATTGTGTATTCATGGCAAGATCAGATCTAATGGTTAAAAAATTTTAAAATTTCGCTCATGTATGTGAGCCTAAATTCCATATACTTAGAGACAGATTTAAGTTTAGGTTTCTTCATATGAAATATAGGTATGGAAGTATAGTTTCCAACGCAAAAAGAATCACACAATTTTCTGTTCTATAGCTCAACTTATGAGCAAAACAATCCAAATAGGTCAATCAGTCGTGAAGAAATGTTCTACTCATGAAGAGGCTCACGAGTGAAGTAAAAAGACTAAACTTCACGACTCGTGAAGGGGCCCACGAGTGGAGAAAAAAGGCTACATTTCATGACTCGTGAAGGGGCTCACGAGTGGAGAAAAAGGCTACATTTCACGAGTGACCCAGAGGAAAAGGTTGCACCACTCGTGAAGGGCTTCACGAGTCGGACAATATTTCACGACTCGGCAAAGACACTCACAACTGGTTCTGTTCTTCATCTCATTTCGATAAAACCTAAAAAACAATAACCCTAAATTTCTATCACTAAGTCAAAGGAATTCACAACATATTCCAGCAAATACTTTCACATGCAATATGAACAGCCCTAAATTCCCATACCTGGACATGCAACTCAAATCTTCTTGTAATTTCCTTTCCTTTACTCTTTCTACCCTCCTCTTCTCCTTCACAAACATCATCATCATTCAAATAAAATTCCAGCACCTTACTCTACCATTACCTCATCAAAATGAAAAGAAGAAGGAGAAGAAGAAGAAGAAGTCATTCAATTGAAGTTATTACCTTAATTTGATGCACAATTTCTCTTGATTAATCATCACATGCAAGAATTTCTTCTTTGGCTTCTTTAAGAGATTAACCATAAACACATAAGAGAGAGAGCAAAGAAGAATTTCTGTAATCTCACTCTCTAAATGCCGTCCCTCTCTCCCATCTCTTCTCTTACATGTGAAATATAGTATATATATAGTGGCAAGGAAATTTTCTTTCTTGGTCCCTCAAGATTTTGCATGTTCCACTAATTTTTTTCAATTTTTTGTATGTTACACCTTTGCCTCTCACTTTCTTGCATGTCTAACATTGACCCACAACTTATCTTCTTTGTTTTAATTTTACCCCATCATATGCTATCTCTTATAAAATTGACCCCACTCATTTATTATTTTTAACATTAACCTTTAAGTTTATATCCTATTTTAATTAAGCCCTAAAACTATATTTCCCTTTTTAATTATACCATTATAAAAGTAATAACAAATAATTCACATATTCATCACATAATTAATGTTAACTTAATAACACTTACATCCCAATTGATCCTTGAAATAAAATATTATTTCAATTACACACAGAAATAAATAACTAGTTTATCCTTCAATAAATATAAACTCATAATAATTCATCTAATTAAGCTTGTTTAAACATTTATATTTGGGATTATGTCCTTGAATTCTACTAGGGCCTAATTTGGGTCCTCACAGGATCGACTATGAAAGCTGCTGGGGCTAGAAGTATATTAAAACAATGTCAGAATGAGCTAAAGTTTTGACCATATGTTCTTGAATATATAGGGACACTCGGTATAAAATTTCAAGGCAATCTAATATTGGGAAAAAATATTTCATATTTCTAGGTGAAAAATCGAGACTCAGTAAATTAGAGGGTCAAGCCCGAGAATTTGACCATAATAAGATGCATAGATCATTAATATAAGGCCATGATCAAGTGTGAGTGATCTTAGACCAGTAGGATGAGCCTAACTTGGTGTATGGGTAACAGGTGACAAAAATTAGGGCCTTTATATTTAATAGTTAAAGGATGAATCTTGGCCATCCATTTCACATATAAATAGCCCATCAGATAGGGGTTATAAAAATCTGAAATTCTCCCAAATATTTGCACATTTCCCCCCTTCTTTACTTCAAAATCCGAACCCTTTTTTTTGCCCTTTCCTTTATGTTTTCTTCATCTAAAGCTTTCTTTCTCTAAACCACAAGCCCTAATTGCAACCTAAAGCTCAGAAGTTCATCCTCTTTAAAGTAGAAAAGGATTTTTTTCAAAAGGATGCCAAGAAATTAGGGATTAAACGTAAGAATCCTAAGGTGAAATTTTATAATTTCTTGAGTTTTAGATTGAATTTGAAGGGGAAATTTTATAGGCATGTAGAATTGGGCTAAGGAATTATAGTGGTAATTTTAAATTATGGGAAAACATGCAGTAATCTTGTGCTTTTCTCCCTTTCAAATTTGGCCTAGAGAGTAAAACAAGGAGGAAGGAAGAAGCCAAAGAGGAAAAGGAAGATTAGGTGGAAATCAACCTAATTGAGGTTAGTGGATACAAATTACATTTAATTTCACTAATTTAATTGAATTTTCTATGATTTTTACATTATATAACTATGCTAAATTACATGAAATGATAAAATAATTTAAACTAATATTATATAATGTCAGTATGAGTCATTAGATACTTAAATGAGTAAAAACATTAAATTAAAAGCAAGTGGGATTAACTTGGCCGAATATGGTACCTTAAGGTACCTTAATGTAATTTAATCTTTAATTGACTATTTAATGGCAATTAAATAAATTAAGGTATGAGGAATGTAATGGAAGAAATTAGAATGAAAAATAATGAATGTACATTAATATATGTAGGTGTACATAATGATTGAAGTTGGTGAATCTTAAGAATTTTAAGTTAAACTGAGTGTATTACACCATAATGATACTTGAAAGGCATATAGAAATATGTATGGCATAAAAAGAAAGGATAAAATAATGTGTAAGTGAGAGGTCTTTAAGTGGCCGAATGGTACATGTGTGGTAATGGCATATTTTAATTATATTTTTGTATTAATGTGTGTATAATTGTGAAATGTATAAGTAAAGAGCTTGAATGAATGGAAATGAAATTACAACAATGTTGACATAATATGTTTAGTATGTAAAACAATGTAAAAATAATGTGAAATAAAAAAAATTAAATAATTTATTATGCCCTTAGTATTTAGTGGGTAACCCAGAACCCTAAGATAATATGGCTAGCCATAGGGGCACTTACCCCACAGTATTCTATATACTGTACTGTCGCCTTATTATTACTGTACTATTATTGTATTGAAAAAGTGAGAATACACTGTTAGCCAGCTCATTACACTGATATATTGGAGAGTAACATCATATCTCAATGGTATGGTTGCTCCCACCTACTGTATTTTTTCATCTGCTTATCTAGTTCACGATTTTCCTACTGTCTACAACTAGGGGCAAAATTGTAATTTTATAAAAACTGTGGAAAAGGGTATTTACGGCCTTTAAAATATTGAAAATGTAAATAAGAATGAAATAAGTTGAAAAATGAGGTACAAATGTTCAATAGGGGTAAAAAAGTAATTACGTATTTAATGAAAAGCAAAATGGTAGATCCATGATAAAAATGTGGTTAAAATTGTCAAGATAGGTAATTTGACTAAAAAGGGCAAAATAGTAATTAAGGAAAGTCAAAGGGACTAAACAGTAATTTTCCATCTAATGAAAATTTTTAAGGACCAAAAATGTAATTTGTGTAATAAAAACAAATAAAAATTAAAGGGAGTCAACCAAGCCAAAATTAGAGTTAAATTAGTTAAATGGGAGAAAAGTTAATGAAACAGTCAAAATTGGGTCTAAATTGAAAAAGTCAAGCTTCAGGGATATAATTGAAATTTTTCACTTAAAATGGTGAAATTACGAAATTAGATGTAAAAGAAGATTTTTGAGCCAATTAGGAGAAAATTTTAATATAAGAAGAATAAATTTGGAATTTATCAAATTTGGCAATTTACTTAAAATGTTAAGGAATTAATTGATTTAATTGCATAGCATATATATATTAAGTGAAATTTTTTGTAAATCTATCCACCACTAAGTGACTATGTTGCTTAGCGTGTAGTTTAATGTGACTGCATGAAAGGACAAGTGTAGCCAGCCAGCACCAGAGATCGACAGTGGCATGTACAGAGTAGAAGAACTTTTGTTATGTCTTGGATTGTAAAAATTTTGCAAAATTTTCAAAGTATATTATGAAGTTATCTATAATAGCTTATGACTATCATAAAATTTATGGTTGTTGTGCTTGAAGAGATGCCTTTAGTTGATTGTGTGATGAATTATATAAATATTGCAGTTTTGGGCAATATGAATATTAAGCTGTGTTGATTGATTAAAGTTTGAGAGTTAGAGGAATGATTTTTGGGAGTGTAATTTAAATATTGCAGGTTTGGGCAATATGAATATTAAGCCGTCATGCTGCTGGATTTTCTCAAATTTAAATAATAAATTAACTATAGTAGAAATATTAATAAAATAATACAGACTTGGAATCATATATAGGGTGTTACATTTAATGGTATCAGAGCATGATTTAGGCGGTCCTAAGATCAGAGTTAATGCGTAGGATGTGATGTTAACCGGGAGAACAAGTGAACATATGATAATAGAATGATGTAAGTAGAACAATTAAAAAGATTGGGTGTAGATGACTTTTATGGTCGAGAGCCGATTACAGCTACCTAGGCAGAAGAATGGCTTAATAAAATTGAGAGGTTGTTTCAAATTACACACAGTCCACCAAAAGAGAAGCTTGAGGGAGCAATGCAATTATTCCAAGGACATGCACACATATGGTGGGACACAATTAGATGCCATACACCACCAAAGCAGGTTACTTGGGATTATTTCTACAACCAGTTTTGTAATAAATATGCGAGCAGAGAGTATTTGAGAGCCATAGAGGAGGCTTTTTGGCGGTTACACCAAGGTACATGGACAGTCCAGGAGTATGATCGGGAATTTGAGAGGCTAAGTTTCTATATGAAAAATATAATTTTCCTCTAGAGAAGATGTGTTAACCTTTCGAGAGAGGCCTCCATAAAGATTTGAGAAAGATCTTAGCAGTGCGAGAGTACAAAAATAGGAAGGAGTTAGTAGATGCAGCTATCAAGATGGAGACTGCTCAGCAAGAGGAAGTGAGTAGACGGTTTAGATTCCAGCAGAGAAGAAGGCTAGCCCTAGGAGCATTGGGCAGTGGGTCCAACAAGAGAACCAGAGGTTTCATAGCAGCTCCCCCATAAGAGTCCTCGCCATAACAATAGCGAGTCAGCATATCACAGCACGAGCACCCTCTTCTGTTGTATCAATGGGTAGTACCCCATGAGCCTAGAGTTCTAGTAGACCAGAGGTGCCAGTTTGTGAGCATTGTAGGACATGGCATGCAGGGGAGTGCTGGAGACTAATAGTAGCATCTCTGAGGTGTGGATCTTGAGATCATCTAGTGAAAAACTATCATAGGGCATCGACACATACTACTACATCTGCTGTACAAACTACTACTGGCAGACAAGGTACTCCTTCAGCTTGAGGTCGAGGTAGAGGTGGATGCAGTAGGGCTGCATTTGCTTAAGGCAATGCCTCAAGTCCACATGCTTCAGACATGCCATCTTTGGCCAAGGCTTATGCAGTCAGAGCCCGAGAGGAATAGGACGCTCTAGATGTGATTATGGGTAAGTTTTACCTGTTTGGTGATACAGTTTGTGCACTGATAGATCCTGGGTCTACACATTCATATTTGTGCACTAGAGTTGCAAGGGAAAAGGGATTAGAAAAAGCACAGTTAGATCAAGATGTTATGGTAAGTAACCATTTGGGCCATAGTGTGGTTGTGAACAAGGTATATAGGGATTGTCCTATCCAGGTACAACAGACTACCTTCCTTGCAAATCTTATTGAACTTCCATTCCACGAGTTTGATATTATCGTAGGAATGGATTGGCTCCATAAACACCAGACAATTGTCGATTGTCGTTTGAAAAGGATCACTTTAAAACCCCGAAAGATCAAGAAATTATGGTTATAGGAGAACGATCAGACTTCTTATCTAATGTCATCTCAACCACTGCAGCGAATAGGTATATTAGAAAAGGTGTGCGGCTTATTTGACCTTTGTTACTGAATTTGAGGCTCAAAAGCCGCAAGTTAGTGATTTACCTATGATTAGGGACTTCCCTAATGTTTTTTCTGATGAATTACTAGGATTACCCCCAACAAGAGAAGTTGAATTTAACATTGATGTGTTACCTGGTACAGCACCTATTGCCATTGCTCCATACCGTATGGCACCAGCATAATTGAAAGAACTGAATATTTAGCTGTAGGAATTTTTAGAAAAAGGATTCATCCATTCGAATGTTTCCCCCTTGGGAGCCCCGGTGTTATTTGTAAAGAAGAAAGATGGATCTCTCAGACTATGTATTGACTATAGGCAGCTGAATAAAGTAACCATCAAAAATAAATATCCATTGCCCAGAATTGATGATTTGTTCGATCAAATAAAGGGTGCCAGTACATTTTCAAAAATTAACTTGAGATTGGGCTACTACCAACTTGGAGTAAAAGAAGTAGAGATTCCTAAAACTGCTTTTTCTTATAAGGTATGGGCATTATGAATTTGAAATTATGCCTTTTGGTCTCACTAATGCACCAGCTGCTTTTATGGATTTGATGAATCGCATCTTTCATCCTTATCTGGATCAATTCATGGTTGTATTTATTGATGACATCTTGGTTTATTCTAAGACACCAGAAGAACATGATCAATATTTAAGATTTGTACTACAGATGCTGAGGGACAAACAACTATATGCTAAAATTAGCAAATGTGAGTTTTGGCTGAATGAAGTTGCCTTCCTTGGTCACGTAGTTTCGGTTGAAGGCATCAAGGTGGACCCCACAAAAATTGAAGGGATACTTGGAAGCCACCTAAAACTGTTTTCGAAGTTCAAAGCTTTCTTGGATTAGCTGGGTAGTACAGGCAGTTTGTGAAGGGATTTTCTATGATAGCCTCCCCACTTACCAAAATACTATAGAAAATGTCAAATTTGATTGGATTGAGAAATGTTAGCAAAGCTTCTAGAAGCTAAAAAGTATGTTGACTGAAGCCCTTGCTCTAACTCAACCCATTTGGGGTAAACCTTATGTTATTTACAGTGATGCCTCCAAGAATGGATTAGGGTGTGTACTTATGCAAGAAGGAAAGGTGGTGGCATATGCCTCCAAACAGTTAAAGCCATATGAAAGAAATTACCCTACCGATGATTTGAAGCCAGCAGCTATTTGTGTTTTCCTTGAAGATATAGAGACACTACTTATATGGGGAGAAGTGCTACATTTATACTGACCATAAAAGTCTAAAATATTTGTCTCCAATCCTTAGACACATGCAAGTAAAAGTATTAAGTTTTCCCTGGGTCGTGATGATTGCTTGCACTATAAAGATAGAATATGCGTTCCCAGTGATGCATAATTAAAGAAAAGAGTTTTTACAGAAGCTCACAGTAGCCCCTATGCTATGCATCTCGATACTAATAAAATGTATCATAAACTGAAGAGATCATACTGGTGGCTGGGGATAAAGAAGGAGGTAATGGATTTTGTAATAAAATGTTTAATCTATCAACAGGTCAAGATTGAACATCGAGTACCATCGGGGCTATTACATCCTATCACTATACCAGAATGGAAATGGGAACGGATTACTATGGATTTTGTAATTGGTTCACCACTTACAAGAAAATAGCATGACCCCATCTGGGTGATTATGGACAAGATGACTAAGTCAGCTCACTTTCTCCTAGTGAGATTGGATTTCTCTCTATCCCGACTTGCAAAAATTTATGTGAATGAGGTTGTGAGCCTTTATGGTGTTACAATATCTATAATTTCTGACAGGGACCCATGGTTTACTTTTAGATTATAGCAGAAACTTCAAGAAGCACTGGGTGATACAAATGGCCAACTAGTATCGTTTATACTATAATCTGCCAGCTTAGATTATAGTATAGCCTTCCACCAACAAACAGATGGCCAATTCGAGCGGGTGATACAGATATTGGACACTACAAGAAAAATGACCTTTAAGGACCAGAAATCTGGTCTTTAAAAGTATAAAAATGGTCCTTAAAGGTCAATAAGGACTAAAAATTTGGTCCTTATAGGCTCTGTCGGTAATGACTAACAAGGACCAGATATGGCATCTGGATCTTAAAAGTTATTAAGGATTAGAAAAATTCTAGTCCCTAAAAAGCATTAAGGACCAATTTTCTTGTCCTAATTAATGATCCTCACATGACGCATGTAACCTTTAGAGACCAAAAATCTAGTCCCTAAAACATTTTAAGGACTAGAAATAATTGTTACCTGAAAAGTAATAAAGACCAGATTTCTTATCCTAAATAATTAGGTCATGTGACTAATCAAACTTTTTAATGACCGAAAATCTGGTCCCTAAATTTCTAAGAGGACAATTTTATCCCTTTGCTATTTTGATTTAAAATAAGCTTTTAAAGACAAATGTAACCTTGTCACTGAAAGATTAATAAAGATCGATATTTTAATCCCTAATCTAGTCACTAAAAGGTAAATGATTCCTATTGATTCCAAAATAAATAAAATTTTTAATCCTATAAATTCAGTTTTATTATATAATTAATAAATAATACACATATATAAATAATAATCCCAACATTTCCTATATATATATAATTTGTAATGAATACAAATGTAAAGTTAACATCCAAAAAACCATCATATGAACAAAAATATTATTTATACAACCCCTTTCCAAAAAAATAATAACTAGCAAAAATGCAGTCCTTATTTGCCGACAATCTTCGGCTAGTACTTTAGTAGCTTGCAAGGCTTCCTGCATACCAGCTCCAGAGGCAATCACTGCATAGACTATGGCACCAACAAAGGAACAAACTAGTGATGTGTTTTCCTATATCACAACATGCCAGAAGTATAAAAATTTCATAGAAAAACTAACTTACAATATAAAATATGACATAAATATGCTTAATTAGTAAAAAAAGTTCAAGTAACTTGCATTTAAACAAAAAAACAAAGAAATAGAGAGTTTTATATACAATGGACACCAACATTCAAACAAATCCTCACAAGTTAAAAACCCACTTAAACTAAATGATTAAATAAATAAATAAATAACAAAGAAGTGATCATTAATTGTTATCTCTATAAATTTATTTTCAACGACATATAAAGTTGATGATTCATTAAAAGCAAAGCAACAAAGAGCACCAAGGAGCAAGGGACACCAAAAAAGCATTAAATTTGTGAACTTTTTCAGACTGTAGAACAAGGGACACCTTAAAATGCCACACCTGCCTCATTTTTAGTTAAGTTTGACTTTGCTGGCTGTTATAAATAGAACAAAAATAACATCATCAGATGATTTAAACTAAAAAATGAAAAAGTTTGCAATGAATTTCTGTAAGCATGATTTGTTAACAAGGTCTGGGCCCGTTTAACAACCCAGGTTATCCAAGCAAAATTTTTCAGTCTAATGGCCGGCTATTTAGCTAGTGATTCTCCACATTATTTGCCCAGCAAACATATAAGCCAATTAGCTGCATAAAAAAGCTTTCTTTTCAATGAGAAAAACCAAACATGTACTTGAAGAATTATAAATATCAATGGCTTGAAAGCTCATATTTCTCGCCCAAAATTTGGGATTAAAAGAACTATCAATTGGTTGACTTAAACTTACCTTCAAGACTGGTGGTGGTGGAATCTTTCCTTGCCACAGATGATTTAGCATGCGTAATGCACAACCATTCTCTCTCTGATTCGTAATCATGGTCCATTACAATTGGAATATACCTGTGACCTTTCTTCGATTCCTGTATAATGTTGCTCGTGCACACAGACAGACATTTGATCTTTTAACTTCAAACTTCAAAGATAATTCACAAGCATAAAAGAAAAATGGAACAAGTTTTCATATTATGTAATCTGTATCATTAGGACTAAAGCATGCCATGATCTATTTTCACCTAAATTACAAAAGAGAAATAAAAAAGAATGTAAAAAAATTGGGCCAGCATCATTAAAATTGAAATATACCTTACATCAACAACAGATAGACACTTTTAAGATAATAATAAATAATAACTACAATCTTAAATGTATCAGTTTCCAATAAACTGAAAAAATTCTATTTGATTTGTTTAATTTTAGAATAATGTTCTTTTGCTCAAGCCTTGATGCTACATATTCATCACATTTCCTAGACCTCTAGAACTATGCTAATTTGTTACTTGGCAAACTATATGCCTGGATACTCCTTTTACCTTCTCAACTTGGTTGACATGATTCAAGAAATCAACAAGTTGCCCTTCTGAGGAGCATAGGAGAGTATTAAGAGGGGAAAAGCAAATCAAAATGGCAAACTAGTTCACACACATCAGTGAAAGTGTGATAATATAATAATAAACAGGAGGAAGAAGATATGTTCAAGAGCACAACAGCAAATGTCTTACAAACCCATGGTCTTCACATATTTTAATATCTGAAATCTAGTGACGCCCCCAATTCCTTAAACTACAATTTTACCAAAACACCAATACACATCATACAATAGCCAGTCTGAGTGTCATCAACTTGCGCTAACGAGGACTATGCCTGCCCATCCTTATACTTCATCTATCAATAGAGTTGGTCACTCCATATGATAATAAGATCAATGCATACGAGGGGGGAAAGATCTATAGCCACTATCATCCAACAAAGTATCACCACATAATTTGATTTAAAACAAATGAAAAATGCAACTTCTTTAGCAACCCTTAAGAGTCTGTGACTTCTATTTAAATCCCATGTACTTCAGTAGATCAGATCGTTACTCCTTACTAGCTAATAAAAGTACAAGTCAGAAGTAGTTAAATTTTAAGCAAGTACCTGCTGTGGCTGTTGGTATACTTGCTGTGGCTGTTGGTAAGTTCCAGGTTGCTGGTAGTTTTCATATCCAGGATAGCCACCATAATACATGTTAGGGTCTTGGGGGGAGGAGCATATCCATATGCATCATATCCCTGTCCATATCCATAATATCTGCCATTCCACTGACTTTGATATGCCTGAGCCTAGTTTATGACAAATACATGCAGTTTTAGCTTTGCAAAAGACATGGAAACAGGCAATGAAACCTCACAAGATTTTCAGGTGTACTTGCTTGTTTGAAGGACTACACTCCCATGAAAGTTGGATACTTTTTCCTGCTAATTGCGTTCCATTCAACATCAATAGAGCCTGCTCCGCATAGGCTCTAAATAAAACACAATGCAAATAAACAAATCAATGATTGACGACATGAATTATAACATATAACAACATTTCAGGCAGACATATAATTAAATACCTAATAGAAAATTGAACAAATCCACATCTCTTACTTGTAGGTATTTTCACATGCACTAGTTCACCATATTTACTGAACACTTGTCTTAAATGCTCATCTGAAACACTAGGGTCCAAAGCCCCCAGAAATATTTGCACACGATACATGTAAAAGAGTTAAAGTTTGACTAACACATAACTTGTGTAAACAATCAAATTAACTACCCACTGTAGTATTATTTAGATCATTCTTACCCTCGTTTCCTTGGGTATTCTAGAAGGGAGCTGCTAATAATTGATCATTTTCTTCTCAATTTGAGTTTGGCGTAGCATTAACAGCTGTAAAACTACAACATCTATAATCAAATCTTCTCTTAAAATACATAAATAATGTAACTTCCAAGCAAAAAGAAAAAATACAAAAAATAAATTTAAAAATTACGCAGGCATACATCTATTCATCATCCATTGTAAAACAAAATGCAGAATAAAATCAATTTTAAGGAACCATACATTATGCAGACAGATTCTATTGTCTCTACGAGAGATCTACAAATATTGAGAGAAGAACCCGATTCACTGAAAGAGCAATTGAAAAGAGAAACATAAGTCAAAGAGGAAATACAGGGTTGCTTGGGAGAAACGAACCGGGCAAACTTAAGACAAAAGTCGATAAATAGGGATTTACAACTTCAGCACATCCATCTTTGTCCTCCAGCCTAAAGAAGACATCAAGCAGAATAATATGAAACGAAAAAGAAATTTAGGGCAAAATGGATAAAGAGAACCAAATTGGTTACCTATTTTATAGAGTCAATTCGAATCAAATGGGATAAAGAGAACCAAGTTGATGTTATGAAGTTGCATTTACATTCCAACCAAAAACACATATTGGATCTTAAATAGATTTCAAAATAGAGAATAAGTTACCATGAAATTAGAGATCCACCGGTAATTTTCGGAGATAAAAGTGCCTCTACCATAGACAGTGGTTATAGCGTCGTCGACGTTTGGTGAGAGAAGCAATGACATTGGTGATTCTTGACTTTGAATCCTTAGAAGCAATGGACGGTAACTTTAGATTGCCTTTGCAATAGTGGCTGGATTAAGGTCCGATCAAAACGTCATTTTTGCCCTAAAAAATGATGCATCGGTGAGAGAAGCAAAGAACTGCCTCAATAAACATTTTTCCAACTTCTCATTTTATTTTCCTTTCAGCCTGGATGGAGACACTAGCCATGGCGAGTCTGCATGGTGAAGGATGCGACGCCGGAAGTTGAGCCAGAGGAAGAGAGGAGGACAAAAAACTTATGAATCTATGACTTTTTTTTTCTAATTCTCCCACTTATGTTTTATTAAAATATATTGCTTAGAATTGAATACTGCGCTTTTATCCCACTTAAATGAAAAGTTTTAAGGACCAGATTTGAAAGGTTTCTAGGACCAGATTAAGTTTGGTCTTTAAAAAGTTAAAAGAAACTAAGTTTAGGGACCACATAAAAAACTGGTCCTTATTTGTACATTTTCAAGGACTAGATTTTCGTCTCATCCTTAAAAAGTGGTCCTTAAAAACCCTTTTTCTTATAGTGGGAAGACATGTTATGGTATTGTGTGCAAGAATTTGGAGGCAGTTGATAAGGGATTATTTAAACCCGTAGTCTTTCTAGATTGAGTATAGAATGAATAGGGTATCGTTCTAAAGGGAACGGGGTAAATCTAGTAGTGAAACCACAAGAAGCAGATGGATAGGCTACTAAAATAAAGATTAAATATATAACTAAGTTCTAAATCAATATGCATAGATTAAAACAAGTTGGATTAAGGATGACTTAGTAATTAATATAAAGACAATAGAAATAGAAAGGATAAGTCAATTAAGTATATGTATGAATAATTGAATAATTGAAGATGATTGGAGAATTTAACCAAAGATTCTATAAAGCAACTCTTATTGTCATTAAAGATGTTATTGCTTAGAGTTTATAAGCACTCTCATCTCATTATAGAGATAAACAAAAATTATGAAGCTCAATGCCAATTCATTAATCCCTCAAAGAGAATTCCTCAATGTCACACTTAAGATGAATTCAATGATTTAAGTAAATTCATTTGTCTTTCCATCAATAAGTTCCAACTCTTATTGTGAACTAATTGACTAACATGCTAAATATGGTGATCAAGTATACATAGCAAAAAAATCACACAAATAGATTTAAATCATACTTCATTTATAACAAACATAAACTTGATATTGAATAATGTCACTTCACCTTTCTAGTATGCAAAGGAACTAGCCAAAATATAGAATTAAATTAAAATCAAACAGGAGAATTGGAGAAAAATAAACTCCCCAGATATAGTACTTTGTATTTAAACCTTTTGATGTATCTCTTGTTCCTCTGGCTTTATTTCTTTGTCATCATCTACTAAAAACTAAGTATGTAACAATAGAGCAACTATACAAACATCAATTGTATATCTCAAAGAACTCCCTACAACTGCATATTTAATCCCTATTTATAGAGAAGTTTGCACCCCAAATCATGCCTCTTCAGAATAGATGTCATGGTGAAAAGTTACCACGAAAAGTACTGATGAAAACACTTAGTGGTTGAAAATAGGTGAGATAAAAGAGTTATAGTGTTTCAGAAATGGTGCCTGGACCAAATCGGACAGCCTTCACAAGTCATGTCCCTCATGCTTCTGTAACGAGTCGAACATCCTTCATGACTCGTGTCTTTCTTATTTTTTCTCTTCATGAGTCATGCTCTTTTTCATGAGCCGTGCTGCCTCATTCTCTATAACAACTCATACAAATATCACAAGTCATGCTCTTCTTCTAGCTTTCCTTTACGACTCGAACAAACTTGCCGACTCAAACAACCTTGTTCTCTATAATGACTCAGATGTGGAACATGAGTCATGCTACTTCTTTTTCCTTTTCACCACGAGTCATGTCTTCCTTCACGAGTCGTGCTCTAGCTTGCTTCTTCAACTATTTTTTCTTCCTTTTAGACTAACTCAATTGAAATACATGAACACATATAAACCAAACAAAAACACATAAAATATAAATAATTTAACCTATTAATTACCTAAAATAAAGAAAACATGTATTAAAAATATAGACCATTATATATGGTATCAGCAATTGGGAGAGATTCCTCCCATTAGCCGAATTTTCCTATAACAACAGCTACTAGTCTAGCTTTAAAATGGCACCGTACAAAGTGCCGTATAGGAGAAAATGTAGAACACCTTCATGCTAGACGGAATTGAGTGAAACCAAGTTAGTGGGACTCGACTTGATTAAAGAAACAGAGGGAAAGGTGATGCTGATTAGAGATAACTTGAAGGCAACAACAAACCGATAGAAGTCATATGTGAATTTGAAGAGAAAGGACATAGAATTCAATGTGAGGGATAAAGTATTTCTAAAAGTTTTGCCATGGCGAAAGATTCTCCGATTTGGTAAAAAGGGCAAGCTTAGTCCATATTCATTGGATCTTATGAGATAACACGTGTGGGACTAATGGCATACAGGTTAAAGCTACCTTCTAAATTGGAGAGGATCCATGATGTATTTCATGTTTTTATGCTAAGGAGATATCATTCGGATCCTTCCCATGTTATTGTATCGGAAGAAATACAACCGAGACTTCACTTGTCTTATGATGAGGAACCAATGAGAATCTTAGCTTGGGAAATTAGGCAACTGAAAAATAAGCATATCCCATTAGTTAAGGTGATTTGGACACACCACAATGTGGAAGAAGGAACTTGGAAACCTGAGGAGACAATGAGACAACAATACCCCTACCTTTGATCCAGGTAAATTCTAAGGATGAAATTTTATTTAAGGGGGGGAGTACTGTAGCGCCCCAATTTTACATTTGTCATGCATATTAAGTTACAAAGCATGAAAAATTACCCTAGGTTAAATTTTGGGAAAATCGGAGTTGAATAAGGTGAGAAAACTCGATAACAAGTATAATAGGGTAATTGTATCGGGACCGAAAAACCCGAGATAGGGGACCCAACAGACACTGTGACCTTGTAATGCCCATTAGTATACCCTAGGAGAATTATCACTAATTAATTATTAGTGACTATGTTTAATTAAATATAATTGTGTAGAGAAGGACCTAATTGAAAAGCTAAAGGGAAAGTTTTAGGGTAATAGTAAAAATAAAGGAAAGTTAAGGACCAATTAGCAACTTTTGTGTTTAAGGGACATTTGGACCAATCAATTCAGTTAGAGGGGAATATTTTGATGAAGAGGTGGCCAGCCAACCCTTGGCCTTTAGTCTTCATCTTCATTCTCTCAAACCCTAAAGTCTTTCTCTTTGTCTCTCATTTTCTCTCTCTAGAGTTCTTAGAGTTTTGATAAAAAGGAGCAAAGATTTACTTTGTAGTGCCCTCCATGCAAATACCCTATTACACATGTATCATGAATACTACTAATCATGCTTATACTTCATATTCATTTACCTATCATTTAGCCATATGGTTTCATATGATTATATTCGTGGTACAAGTCTATTCCTATTTTTCTTTTCATACCTAGTATCATGCATACTAAACTATATGAATATTACTTCATGTATATCACATGCACACATGTTCTTTCGTAGCTTTACTACTGGTGAGTTACAATATTCCACATAGGTTATATACATATCATAAGATAACTGGCCAATATACAAAATAGATGATAGTTGTAATACAAAACATCCTACATCAAGGTTATAAGTCGATGGTTGGCCCTTTCTGATGCAGAGATCGTCCCTCAACAAAAATCTTGCTAACTGTACCTACACGAATAAATAACCCGTGCTAAGCTATAAAGCTTAGTGGGGAATAACTAAAGATGGATGACCACTCACATAGGTCATCAAAACATACATATACAATATATAAATACTATAAACAACATGTACCACAAATCATGGCAATAATAACATATACTTTTAGGCATAAAGCATATTCTCATGTACATAAACCTTGTACCCAAGAGAGTAACACATATTTAATTTTCATAATTCATATAGATGACCATTTTTCATGTGAACATATTCAAATGAAACATAATCCCTGTGGGTAAACCAATAATGTAATCCACACTATCAATCTTTAGTCAAATAACTTTAACTATTTAATTTTGATCATTACTATGAATAATGTTTAGCCTGCCTTAGCTTTATCAGTGGATAACGGGAACTATGGATACACATCGGTATCAAAAGAAGGACATCCGAAGATATCAGATCTATAGACCCAAACGGGGCCAAACTGTACTGTGGACCGGTCAAGCAGACCCAAACGGGGTTGCCTATCAACCCAAACAGGGCTGATCATGATCCAAACGGGATCATATATACTATGGACCCAATTGGGCCAAACTATGGCAGCTGCAATTTCCCTATAGGCGCCTATCTATCCACATCTAAAACTCTATCGCAGGCAGAACTATATTCGTGTTCAATTCACATATTAATACTGTATTCATAGTATACTGTTGCACATATACAGAGTCTTATAAAACTATGAGTTCTCTGGTGCATAATCAAATATATGCACATTTCATATGCCAATTATGATGGAATATGACATGGTATGAATGTGATGATAGCACAGCGGAAAAACACAAATTTTTATCATATATGCCATACAATTCCATGACAAGAATCGAAACATGCAATTTTAGAGTTTTAAACTTACAACTTTAGATGCCTTTAAAACTTGATTTTGATGATGACCAGCAACCAAGAAGGATATGTCCACCTTAGATCTTCACCACCAATGCCAAGGAACAGCCTTTACGCCACTCCCTCTATTCTCACACACACACTTGCAAAGATGGCTTAAAATCAAGAGTGCTAGCTCTATGATTGTGTATTCGGCAATGGGAATGATTTGAAGCCACAAGATCTGATCTTGTTCTTCCTTTAGGTTACTGTTTCAGCCCGAGAACACAAGAGAACAAGAAAGATTTCTTTCCCCTTGAGTATTTCGGCCAAGAGAGAAAAAAAAATAGCAAAACGGCATCCACTTTTATTCATTTAATTCATTAATATATATCACTTAATTTAGGTCAAGTGTGAGTGCCAAAAATTAAGTGTTAATTTCAGCCTCCATCACTTCCTAATTAAGAGATATATCTTAATTTAAATTCTATTAGAATTTAAATTCAAATGGCATTAGTCATTTAATCAAAACAAACTTACTTATTTAAGGTGATAAGTTGCCGAATTCAACTAGTATTTTAGTTTGAATTTTGGCTACTTTAATTCCCTCTCAAGTATTATATTTTGATTAAATACAAATTAGGATTTAATGCTCAATTAACTTAATTGTACATAATTAATTAATCAATTGAAATTAAACCTAGCACATGCCAACAAATTTCTCTCGTGACCAACTGTTAACAGATTTGCCTAAAACAGCAAGGCAAAAAGACAGTTCAATATATTTGCCTAAAACTGCTAGGCAAAAAACTCGTTTCACAGATTTGCCTAAAACAGCTAGCTGTTTTAGGTAAAATCGTGGCTTAACAGATTTGCCTAAAACAGCTAGCTGTTTTAGGCAAAATCGCACCTTGACAGTTTTGCCTAAAACAGCTAGCTGTTTTAGGCAAAAAAACTGTTTTAGGCAAAAATCTATTTACCCATTTTATGCATTAATTTGACTTTAAATAAAAGTCCAAATTAATTCCCAATACACAATTTAAATATTTTAAGCCCAATGCTTTGTGTGCAATCCTATAGGTCCATTTAATATTGGCAATGAATTAATAAATTAATTCAAAGGCTATATATATTCTCTAGCAAGATATTATAGCATTCCAAATTAAATGAAAATGCATATGGCATTTAGTGACCTAATGCAATTTTGCATAGTCCCTTACCCATAAATATCAGAATTAATATAAGGCATGGAACCAGTCATCCTTATATATATTAATTCCTTTCTTGATATTCCAGTGACACTGAACTCTCAGATAAATAATGATTACTCATTATTTCATCTCGGTATGGCCATACACTTCTCAGTTCACTGATCAAGTGGCCGATGATATTTTCTCTCATATCGAGAGGGGTAATCCCTTCACTTCTCTCATGCTCTCTAACATGAATCAATGCATACCCAATCATACCCGTACTTGTCACTCTGTTACGAGCATGTTAGGTGTATGTCAAAGTACACAGTAATTCATAAAGAGTTTCATAGAGATTTCAGGTCTAAGAACTCCGATACAAAACTTGCATATGAGAAACACTTATGACTTGTACCATGTAGTGTTCTCATGAGTGGATCTAATCCAGATACCGTGTTCTAAACATGTATCTATGATCTCTGATTGACACTCTTGTCCTTATGATCCGTAAGACAGAACTCAACTTATCAGAGAGAACATACTAGTCTTAATTTATTTGTTATTCCCATAACAATGACTGACTAGGGATATTTAGAATGAAGTCTCATTTGTTTCAAGGTCTTACAACCATGTGCCTCACACATGATAACTTAAACTGAAACAACATTCTTGGATAGTTCTATCAATTGATATGCACAGGAATACAATAGATAAAACAAATGCCTCATTTTATTAATTTCAAGTGTTTCGTTACAATGCATTGTGGCTAGGGCTTACACTAACAATCTCCCACTAGCACTAGTCCCAATTGGGCATAGCCCTAAGACCGAACGCTCTCAAATGAGCTTCGTACAGATTTGGACGTAACTGTTTCGTCAAAGGATCTGCTACATTGTCTTCACTTGCTATCTTACTAACCTTGACGTCCCCACGATCAATGATTTCTCTGATCAAGTGGTACCTCCTGAGTATGAGTTTGGATTTCTGGTGTGACCGGGGCTCCTTTGCCTGTGCGATGGCCCCGTTGTTGTCACAGAAAATTTCTAATGGATCTAGGATGCTTGGGACCACTCCTAATCCAGTAATGAAATTTTTAATCCGAACAGCCTCTTTTGCAGCCTCACTTGCTGCAATATACTCAGATTCTGTAGTTGAGTCGGCAACGGTTTCTTGCTTTAAGCTTCTCCAGCTGACAGCACCACCGTTCAAAACAAAAACAAACCCAGATTGCGATCTAGAATCCTGAGTGCTGGTCTGAAAAGCAGCATCGGCATAACCTTGTATGACGAGCTCTTCTTGACCACCATACACTAAGAAGTGATCCTTAGTCCTTCGTAGGTACTTCAGAATCCCTTTTACAGCAGACCAGTGCTTCTCACTAGGGTCATGCTAAAACCTACTGGTTATACTCAGTGCATGAGCAACATCCAATCTAGTACATAACATAGCATACATGATAGATCCAATAGTAGATGCATATGGGATTCTACTCATGTTGTCCCTTTCCTCTTTGGTTTTAGGGCACTGTTCTTTAGTCAAAGGAACTCCCAAAGCCAAAGGTATGTAACCTTTCTTTGAGTCTCCCATACTAAAACGCTTTAGTACTTTGTCTATGTACTTTCCTTGACTTAGTCCCAAAAGCCGATTCGATCTATCTCTATAGATTCGAATACCAAGTATTGTCTTGGCTTCACCTAAGTCTTTCATTGAGAAACATTTTCCCAACCATTGCTTAACCTTTTGCAATGTTGGAATGTCATTCCCAATGAGAAGGATGTCATCCACATATAGGACTAGAAATACTACTATGCTCCCACTAACCTTCTTGTACACAGAAGGCTCATCTTCGTTCTTGATGAAGTCGAATTCATTGACTGCCTCATCAAAACAAAGATTCCAACTTCGGGATGCTTGCTTTAATCCATAAATGGATTTTTGAAGCTTGCAAACCTTCTTAGGATGCTTGGGATTGACAAAACCTTCTGGCTATGTCATATACACATCCTCAAGTAAATTTCCGTTGAGGAAAGCAGTTTTGACATCCATTTGCCATATCTCATAATCATGATATGCAACTATGGCAAGCAAGATCCTAATGGATTTGAGCATGACTACAAGCGAAAAGGTCTCGTCATAGTCTACACCATGAGTTTGTCGAAAACCTTTTGCTACTAGTCTACCTTTGTAGGTCTTATCAGCTTTGAGTTTGAATAGCCACTTGCATTCAATTACCTTAGCACCTTCCGGTGGATCAACCAAGGTCCAAACCTGGTTATCGTACATTGATTGCATCTCGGATTTCATGGCTTCAAGCCAATTTTTTGAGTCTGGGCTTTCAATAGCTTCTGGGTAGGTAGTAGGATCCTTACGATCTACTAACTCAATAGTGTCACTGTCGGTGATTAGAAATCCATATCTCTCAATCTCCTGACGTACCCTACCAGACCTTCTAGGTACTTGTGTAATGGGTTCTTGTTCCACAACTGGTTGTGAACTTGATCCCATTTCCAACTCATCCTCTATAAAAGCTTGTGGCACTTGAATTTCTCCAAGTTCTACTTTACTCCCACTGTCTTTCTTGAGAAGGAACTCCTTTTCCAAGAAAACAGCCTTGCGAGCAACAAATACTTTGTTCTCGGCTTGTGAGTAAAAGTAGTATCCCTTTGTTTCTTTTGGATAACCCACAAACAAGCAGACAGTCGATTTGGACTCTAGTTTGTCAGATGTTAATTTCTTAACATGTGCTTCACAGCCCCAAATCTTGAGAAAAGACATATTGGGTTCTTTCCCAGTCCATACCTCGTATGGTGTCTTCTCAACTGCTTTAGTTAGAGTACGGTTCAATAGAAACGTAGCAGTTTCTAATGCATAACCCTAAAAAGAGATAGGAAGATTAGCTTGACTCATTATAGATCGAACCATGTCCAACAAAGTTCGATTTCTCCTTTCGGACACACCATTCCATTGAGGTGTTCCAGGAGGAGTGAGCTGTGAAATAATACCACACTCCTTTAGATGACTGTCAAACTCTTGGCTTAAGTATTCGCCACCTCGATCTGATCGAATGGCTTTTATACTTTTGCCAAGTTGGTTTTCTATTCATTCTTAAACTCTTTAAATTTCTCAAAAGTTTCAGACTTATACTTCATTAGATAGACATAGCCATATCTACTGAAGTCATCTGTGAATGTCACGAAGTAGCTAAAACCACCTCTAGCATGTGTACTTAAAGGTCCACATACATCGGTATGTATTAGTTCCAATAAGCCATTAGTCCTCTCGCCTTCTTTATTAAAAGGACTCTTTGTTATTTTTCCATGCAAACATGGTTCGCATGTGTCATAAGACTCTAAGTCGAATGACCCAAGCACTCCAGTTTTGTAGAGTCTTGAAATGCGTTTTTCGTTTGCATGTCCTAAACGACAATGCCAGAAGTAAGTAGGGTTTATTTCGTTTGATTTAGCCCTCTTTGTATTAATGTTGTATATGGACTCTTTGTTTTGTAAATCAAGGATATAAAGGCCATTTTGCAACATGGCATTGCCAGAAGAAATGCCTTGGCGACGAATATGAGCATTGCCATTTTTAATAACAAAATCAAATTCATCATTATCCAAACATGAAACTGAAATAATGTTTCTGCTCATAGCAGGCACATAATAACAATTATTCAAAACAATACAAAGTCTGGAAGGTAAAGTGAGGTGATAGTCGCCTATCTCCATGGCAGCATCTCGTGCTCCATTCCCCACACGGAGGTCCACTTCATTCTTCCCAAGTAACCGCCTATTTCTTAGCCCCTGCACATTTGAACAAATGTGAGAACCACAACCGGTATCCAATACCCAAGTGGTAGAAATAGAAAGGTTAATTTCAACAACAAAAATACCAGAACTGGACGCCTTGTCTCCATTCTTCTTTTGTTCTTCCTTGAAGAGAGCGCAATTCTTCCTCCAATGCCCTATCTTGTTGCAATGGAAGCAAGTGCTCTCACTCTCTTTGAGTTTTGGCGCCTTGGGCTTGGATTGGGCCTGAGGTGCACTCCCAACTGACTTGGGTTTTCCTTTTCCCTTTCCCTTTCCCTTAGCAGTTCCCTTCTTAATTCCCTTTTGAACCATAAGTACGGGATTGGTCTTTCGAATGTTCTCTTCAGCATTCTTAAGCATCCCATGAAGCTCAGTGACTAACTTGTTCATTGCATGCATGTTATAATTCATCACAAATGGATCATAAGCAGCAGGCAATGATCCTAAGATCAAGTCAGTGGCCAATTCCTTTGGCACTAGTACCTCAAGCTTCTCAAGAGTATCAAGATACCCTTTCATCTTGAGTACATGGGTACTAATAGGAGTACCCTCAGCCATCTTGCAAGAAATTAAGGCCTTTGTTGTCACGAACTTCTCGTGACGAGCTTGCTCTTGGAACATCTCCTTGAGGTGCACCATGATCGCATAAGCCTCTTTGTCCATAAATTGCTTTTGCAAGTCAGGCACCATAGTGGCCAGCATCAGACAGGTCACATCATTGGAGTCGCTCTTCTTGGTCTCAAAAGTTTCCTTTTGAACCGCAGAGGCGTTCCTTCCTGGTTCTTCAGGCAAGGGTGCATCCAAAACATACGACTTCTTCTCTTGCTTAAGAACTATTCTTAAGTTTCGAGACCAGTCTATGAAATTGGTGCCATTCAATTTGTCCTTTTCAAGGACCGATCGCAATGAGAAATTGTTGTTTGAAGATGCCATTTTCAATCTACAATAAAATTTAGCAAGATCAAATGAGGTCTTATTAATGATCCCACAAACCGAATTAATATCCCTTTAAATAATTCGCGTTAGTGATTTAATGTGGGCCAAGATCCACTTTTCACAACAACTTATTAGTCAAGCTGAGCTTGTACACCTAACAAGTTAAGTTACTTAGGTAGGAAAACTCCAATCATGTCTCGTACATGACTCTTGGATCAAATGGGCTAACATCTTACGATGTTATAGCACAACCCATTTATTAGTTGCCTAGGTCCGGGCATCCCTTTCCATGTTAAGTCCAACCTACATTCACAACCCATGCCTCACAAAGATAATCGGGCGCATCTAGGACTCCTAGTCTACGTGACCGATGATCGATGCCTTGACATGTTTCGAATTAGGAAGGCAACTTTGTGACTTACTATTTTAGGGATTCATTTTATTACGGCTTACATGGCATACGCTTTGTCATCCATACATAGCATGCATATATATATAATTGCATAAAGTAAAGCGTGACAAACATGGGCCCAAAAACCTACAACTAAGATTCTATACTATTACATAAGAATCTTCGAGTTGGGCTTCTCCACTCCGGTGGGCTTCGTCTTGATTTACAAAGTCTTCAAGTATATTCTATTCTAAGAAATAAATGAAACTTTTACAATAAAACATAATGGCTCGCAGGCCATATTTAATTACAAAAACCCAGGGCCCATGAATGCACCATGCATATCCATTCATCACACCAAATTAGCAAATAAATATACATAGCATTCATGGATAAAACAAAGTCCAATTTTAATTAATTTAGCCAAGCCCATTAATGGAAATTGTGTACTTGAACCTTTAAGAGAAGACCCCATGACGGGCCTGGGCCAAAGCCCAATGGACTAAATCCTCTTATTGAATAAGTTCTCCTAAAAGCCCAAAACACTAACTAGTTAGATTTGTGCTATAAATTAACTCTAGTATAATTTCCAATTTTGCCATTTTTAATTTTATGTCATACAGCCCATAAACATTAAAAATGCATATAATATGTGCTAACATGAATTAAAAATAAAATCATGAAGAACACATATATAGTACACGGCATTCATGCAAAAACAAACAAACAACAAAAACTAGTTGTTTAATGCTTATGTAATGCCATAAAATGCACAAACATTTAAATCAATTTTATGAGTCATTTAATAATCTAAATAAGTCCATAAACATTGATTTAATATTCTGTACCATTTTAATCTAAATGTTTTTTTACCATTTTAATCAAAACAAAACAAACAATGTTGATTAAACATGTAACAAACACAAACTAGACATAGTTTTAAGTGATTTTAAAAATAATCAATTAAATTGTCATGGACCAGAATTAAAACCAAATTTAAAACATGTCCAGACCTGTTATTTAATCTTTAAAAATCACTTACAAACATCCCAAAAACGTTTTTACATTTAATTTTGAAAACTAGTTGTTAAACTAGCAATTTACATGCCAACTAGCACCTAGTTTCATAATTAACATGTACCATCAGGTATAAATAATTAAATCCGACCATTACCAGCCCTAATAACATCTTAGGAAAGTATATTAACATGTCATATTAATTATAATACCTATCTAATCAATTAAAATCGTTTTTACACCAAAACAATGCAAAAAACTCAAAACAGAAAATTTCAGATTTGCATGTTTTCATAATGACGATTTTTAATTAATTTTTTCATGCATCTAAAGCACTAAAATAAGCATGTTTAGGCTCTAATACCACTGATGGAATATGACATGGTATGAATGTGATGATAGCACAGCGGAAAAACAAAAAATTTTATCATACATGCCATACAATTCCATGACAAGAATCGAAACATGCAATTTTAAAGTTTTAAACTTACAACTTTAGATGCCTTTAAAACTTGATTTTGATGATGACCAGCAACCAAGAAGGATATGTCCACCTTAGATCTTCACCACCAATGCCAAGGAACAGCCTTTACGCCACTCCCTCTATTCTCACACACACACTTGTAAAGATGGCTTAAAATTAAGAGTGCTAGCTCTATGATTGTGTATTCGGCAATGGGAATGATTTGAAGCCACAAGATCTGATCTTGTTCTTCCTTTAGGTTACTGTTTCAGCCCGAGAACACAAGAGAACAAGAAAGATTTCTTTCCCCTTGAGTATTTCGGCCAAGAGAGAAAAAAAATAGCAAAACGGCATCCACTTTTATTCATTTAATTCATTAATATATATCACTTAATTTAGGTCAAGTGTGAGTGCCAAAAATTAAGTGTTAATTTCAGCCTCCATCACTTCCTAATTAAGAGATATATCTTAATTTAAATTCTATTAGAATTTAAATTCAAATGGCATTAGTCATTTAATCAAAACAAACTTACTTATTTAAAGTGATAAGTTACCGAATTCAACTAGTATTTTAGTTTGAATTTTGGCAACTTTAATTCCCTCTCAAGTATTATATTTTGATTAAATACAAATTAGGATTTAATACTCAATTAACTTAATTATACATAGATAATTAATCAATTGAAATTAAACCTAGCACATGCCAACAAATTTCTCTCGTGACCAACTGTTAACAGATTTGCCTAAGCTGTTTTAGGCAAAAAGACAGTTCAATATATTTGCCTAAAACAGCTAGCTGTTTTAGGCAAAAAACTTGTTTCACAGATTTGCCTAAAACAGCTAGGCAAAATCGTGGCTTAACAGATTTGCCTAAAACAGCTAGCTGTTTTAGGCAAAATCGCACAAAAAAACTATTTTTACAGATTTGCCTAAAACAGTGTTTTAGGCAAAAAAACTGTTTTTACAGATTTGCCTAAAACAGCTAGCTGTTTTAGGCAAAAATCTATTTACCCATTTTATGCATTAATTTGACTTTAAATAAAAGTCCAAATTAATTCCCAATATACAATTTAAATATTTTAAGCCCAATGCTTTGTGTGCGATCCTATAGGTCCATTTAATATTGGCAATGAATTAATAAATTAATTCAAAGGCTATATATATTCTCTTGCAAGATATTATAGCATTCCAAATTAAATGAAAATGCATATGGCATTTAGTGACCTAATGCAATTTTGCATAGTCCCTTACCCATAAATATCAGAATTAATATAAGGCATGGAACCTGTCATCCTTATATATATTAATTCCTTTCTTGATATTCCAGTGACACTGAACTCTCGGATAAATAATGATTACTCATTATTTCATCTCGGTATGGCCATACACTTCTCAGTTCACTGATCAAGTGGCCGATGATATTTTCTCTCATATCGAGAGGGATAATCCCTTCACTTCTCTCATGCTCTCTAACATGAATCAATGCATACCCAATCATACCCGTACTTGTCACTCTGTTACGAGCACGTTAGGTGTATGTCAAAGTACACAGTAATTCATAAAGAGTTTCATAGAGATTTCAGGTCTAAGAACTCCGATACAAAACTTGCATATGAGAAACACTTATGACTTGTACCATGTAGTGTTCTCATGAGTGGATCTAATCCAGATACCGTGTTCTAAACATGTATCTATGATCTCTGATTGACACTCTTGTCCTTATGATCCATAAGACAGAACTCAACTTATCAGAGAGAGCATACTAGTCTTAATTCATTTGTTATTCCCATAACAATGACTGACTAGGGATATTTAGAATGAAGTCTCATTTGTTTCAAGGTCTTACAACCATGTGCCTCACACATGATAACTTAAACTGAAACAACATTCTTGGATAGTTCTATCAATTGATATGCACAGGAATACAATAGATAAAACAAATGCCTCATTTTATTAATTTCAAGTGTTTCGTTACAATGCATTGTGGCTAGGGCTTACACTAACAAATTATACATCTGGCTATTCAAATCTGTATGACTTTACAATTTGTATCATAACATATAAGCATGACATATAATCATCATATCATATACTTGATCATGCTCTCATTAAGCATTTCACATGTTCATAGTCATGGCAAAACATCTCCTATCTCATAGGGCAATTACATGCTCATATACTCATATATATAATCATAAATTTACATACCTGTGGGTACATTCGCATATAGTTGACTTATTCTTATGAGCATATTGCCAATATATATATATATATATATATATACCTTTATCATCATTCAAATCATGTGTTGTACAAAATATCAACATATTTTCATATGGGCATATACACATGCCAAGGTCATACTATTATAGTTCCTATTTCATAGCATAGGTACATGTCAAAATGTGTACTATCATGTCATAGGATTACTTGTGTATATATATATCAATTTGGCATGTGACAATCATGCACAAGACTATTTACATGTATAGGTTAGATATTTCATCACTAGTCTTTATTCATATACACAAATGAATGCATATGTATGCATATAAATCCTTCATTGATAGTCATATCACATGCCTTATCCAATTAAGTTTACTATCACATAAACAACTATTTGTCTCAATTACTTAAAAATCATATTATCAAGTGCAGCAAAAATCTGCACATTAATGTAAATTCTGTTTCTGTGAGCAGTCTAGGAAACTAGTCCAGATTTAACCCTAGATTACATGCACTTAGAGACAGATTCAAGATTAGGTTTCTTCACATGAAATATAGGTATGGAAGTCTATTTTTCAATGCAAGTCTAAGAATCACTTAATTTGCTATTCTGTAGCTCAATTTATGAGCAAAACAATCCAGGTAGGTCATTCAATCGTGAAGGAGTGTTCGACTCGTGAAGAGCTTCACGAGTGAAGCAAAAAGGGAAAATCTCATGTCTTGTGAAGGAGTTCACGAGTGGAGAAGAAAAGCTATACATCACGACTCGTGAAGAGCTTCACGATTCAGACTAATGTTCACGACTCGTGAAGAGCTTCACGAGTGAACCAAACATTCCCAGAGGAAAAAGAAAATGCACGACTCGTGAAGAGCTTCACGAGTCGGACAAAAGTTCACAACTCGTGAGGATATTCATGACTCGGTAAGGACAATTTTCTTCAACCTCACATCGTTAAAATCCAGCAAAACGTAACTTTAAATTCTGTAAATCCTACCTAGTTCCAAGAATCAATTTCACATGCATTATGAACTGCCTAAATTCCCATACCTTGGCT
Source organism: Excoecaria agallocha (assembly GCA_037975025.1). Lineage (NCBI taxonomy): Eukaryota > Viridiplantae > Streptophyta > Magnoliopsida > Malpighiales > Euphorbiaceae > Excoecaria > Excoecaria agallocha. The sequence continues at coordinate 27,025,871 of CM075815.1, forward strand.
GACAAATCCTATATCTTCAACCTCTAGCAATGTCCTTTCCTTTGCTCCTTCTTCCCTCCACTTCTCCATCACAAATATCATCATCATCAACTTTTAAATTTCCAGCATATGTACATTTTCCTCAGTTAACTTGAAAAGAAGAAGAAGAAGAAGATGAAGATGATGAAGGGTTAAATTAAGAGTTTAATTACCTTAGTTTACTGCACTAAACTCATGATTAAGCCACAAACATTATCACCTAATTGCTTGAGATGATTGAATGAAAATCAAAGGAAGAAGAGATAAACAATTTTTTTGTTTTCTCTCTTCAAATGCCGATCTCAAGGTCTCAACGAGCCACCTCACATTCCACTAACTTCTTATCTTTATATCAACAGGCAAAATTCTCTCTATGGTCCCTTGAAAGTTTGCATGCCACACAAATGCCACAAACCTTTATGCATGTTAGACTTAAACCCCTCCACTAACTCTTTTTCAAAAATCAACCTATCAATTTATTCATCCTTTCAAATTAACCTTGAATTAAATGCTTCTATTCACAATTGGCCACTAAAATGCCAAAAATACAAATTTACCAAACATTAATATCTTTTTACTTCAATTGCACCCTCAATTGGTATTAAACCATACTCTTTATTTTATTTTCATGCAATTAACATAATAACATGATAATTTACCCCCTTACTTAAACACAAAAATATGCAAATTAAATTAGGGTCATGTTAGGGGCCTTACATACTTGGATTTTGGGGTTAAGGTAACTTGTTTCTCCTTTGATGTGTGTGTTTCATTGAATAGCTTGAAGGGTTTTCATAAAAAGTGTCTTATATTTTATAGAAGGAGAATCAAGCAAGAGAAAAGGGAAGAAAACTCTTTAAAGTTGAAGAAGATGGAGCTTAAACAAGTTATGGGAACTTAGGTTTTGTATGTGTATATTTTATGATTTGTCATAAGAGAGATCTTGAGTGCCTCTCTCACGTGTTTTATGGATGATTTCAAGCTTAAAAGGGTTTAGAGTTTAAAATATATAAGTTTTGGTTGAAAACATGAAAATCTGTTTTAAAGATCATTTGACTAGTCTGTACACTTTTGCTCATATATTAAGCTATAGTTGTCCAAATGAGGAAATTCTAGTTGGTATAAAAACTAGACTTGTATACCTTGATTTTGTTAAAAGAGACTGAAATCTGGTTTTCACTGCATGATAGTGAAAATTGGTATTGAATTATGATTGTGGTTGTGATTTTTGCCTTCATGAATAGTCTGTGATTTTTCTTGAACAACTAGAGTTTTACAGGTCCTATTGTAGTGATATTTGGTGTTTTAGAAACTAGAAATATAGGCCTACAACTTTTTTGAAGGCCATTTTGGCTAAAATTGCTATTTTATAGGTTAAAAATGGTATAGAAGTCGAGACTGGAAATTGGTCTCGAGGCGGTTTAGGGCTCACGGTTACCATGAATATCGTAGTAACCGTGAGGTGCCTAAATCTTCAGTCCAGACCAAAAGTATGCCCTGGCTCATGGTTACTAAGGTTTCATAGTAACCACGACCCATTCTCGTAGCATTACTTTATGGTTACTACTCTAATGTTGGTAACCGTGAGAGAGTTCATTTTTAGTCCAGAACCAAAGGGCCACATAGCTCACGGTTACTAAGAATTTGGTAGTAACCGTGACCCATATTGCAAGTCTGGGTTCACGGTTACCAGGAATTGCTAGTAATCGTGACCCTACCCTGTATTTTGAAAATTGTATTTCTTTGTTTCCCTTTGAGGTATAGAATTGTCTAAACCCTTCCTAAGCTTATAAATCATCCTAAATTGCAAGATTACAGCAAGGAATCCCTTTAATTGCAAGAATTGCTTAATAATTGAAAGGTGAGTCTTATTACCCTAAAATGGAATATGCATGAGTTACTTCTCTATAATGACAGTATATGATTGTTCTTATACTATGAGATAGCAATGTATGATATTAAAGTACTTTGCATTCATTAGTGTTATAGTGGAATATGTTGATACAATTTCACAATATATGAAATATTAAACGTTATGCCTGCACATAAAGACTTGGTTGTGGATAGATAAGCATGCGTATAGGGTTATAGTTGTAGCTGCTATAGTCTAACTCTTAGGCGTCCATAGTTTGTCTCTACATGAGACCATAGTTCTGACCCAATGGGTCCATAGATTTAATACCTTCGAGTATTCACATATTTGATAGCTTATGGTATCCATAGCACCCGTTATCCACTCCCATAGGAAATTGAGTAGGCAAATTAATAAAATGAATGAAATGCATATACAGTTACAATCTTACATGATATGATCTAATGAATTAACTGTTCCTTTCAATATTATATTTGGTTTCTTTTACCTTATTATTTAAATATGCCATTTATTTTGTACTATTGTTGCATGCTTGCTGATAACTACTGTGAGTGGTTATCAATATATTAGTTTGTTCCCCACTAAGCTTTATAGCTTAGCATGGGTGTTTATCCATGTAGGTTCGCAGGGTAGAACTTTTGTCCAGGGACAAAACCAACATTAGAATAGAAGTAACATTTTTGATGTATGAAATAAATTTTGCATCTCTATTGGTTACATCCAATATATTTGTATTTAAAGGCCTGTAAATATTAAGTTATGTAAATAATGACCAACAGTATGTGAAAGTACCACCCTCAATCATACATGACTAGTATAGTATGAATGTATGTATGCTCATATATGCATCATTAATAGATAAATCATAGGATTAATAGGATCAATGAATGTAATTAGTAACAATAATCAAGATTATCTAGTATAGTCCTTACAGACCTGAGATCAAGAAATGAAAGTACAGGCTGAGCAGAGTCTAGTGGTACAATTTGTGGAGAAACTGAGGTCAAATAGGTCTCGAAACGAACAAATAAAGAAAAATTTCACGGGTTTACCTAAGGTTGACCAAAACTTTGATTGAGAGATTGAGGGACCTAGAGATCTCTGATTTCTCCCATATTTCATATACATCATGTGAATAGTGGAAAGACACCCTAGGAACTAAAAAAGAGTGATTCTGACAATTTTGAAATTTTTGTTTTCGAACTGGCTACACAGGCTGTCGGGGCTGAAAGTATATCAAAACGATATCAAAATGAGCTAAAACTTTAACCATATTTTGTTGAATATATAGGGACACTCGGTCGAAAATTTAAGGAAAAGCTAATATTGGGAATAAAAAATTCATATTTCAAGGTACAAAATCGAGATCGAGTCAATTAGAGGGTTAAACCCAAGAATTTGACCATAAGAAGATACAAGGGTAATTAATATAAGGCCATGATCAAGTGTAAGTGAGCCTAGACTAGTAGGATGATCCTAACTTGCCGTATGGGTAAGAGGTGACAAAAACTAAGGCCCTTGGATTTAATAGTTAAAGGATGAATCTTGGTCATCCATTTCACATATAAATAGGCCATCAAATAGGGGTTAGAGAAATATGAAATTCCCCCAAAAATATACACATTTCCCCCCTTCTTTTCTTTAAAATATGAACCCCCCTTTTTTGCTCTTTCCTCTATTTTTTCTTCATCTCAAGCTTTCTCTCTCTAAACCGCAAGTCCTAATTGCAACCTAAAGCTCAGAAATTCATCCTCTTTAACCTAGAAAAGTATTTTTATCAAAAGAAGGCCAAGAAATTAGGGATTTAAGGTAAGAACCCTAAGGTGAAATTTTATGATTTCTTGAGTTTTAGGTGGAATTTGAAGGGGAAATTTTATAGGCATGTAGAATTGGGCAAGAAAATTGTAGTGGTGATTTTAAATTACTGGAAAACATGCATTAATCTTGTGTTTTTCTCCTTTTCAAATTCGGCCCAAAGAGGAAAACAAGGAGGAAGGAAGAAGCCAAAGAGGAAAAGGAAGATTAGTGAAAATCAGCCTAATTGAGGTTAGTGGAAACAAATTACATTTAATTTCACTAATTTAGTTGAATTTTCTATGATTTTTACAGTATGTAACTATGCTCCTTTTCTTTAAACACCAAGTCCTCTAAGTAATTTTGAATGTCATAGTAGCAAAGCTTTTTGTTAGTAACTTTAACATCCATTACCTATTCAATCTTAAATTATAGCTTGTTAGAACTGCAATCAATACCAACTTTATACTCATCCCTTTAGGATTATCCCATATGGAAACTAGCGTAGCAAAGCCATTAGCCAACTGATTCTCTTCTCCAGGCACATATCTAAAGGTGCAAACTTTGAACTGACTACTTAATGCCTTTAAACACTTCATATATGGTAGTATCCACTCCTTCATAACAAACCATTCACCTCAAACTTGGTGGATTACCAAAGATGAGTCTTTGAAAATTTTTGCAGTTTTGCCCCCATAGCTAACAACACTTCCAATCCATAGATTCAGCCATCATACTCAACTTTATTATTGGTAGATTTATACCTTAACTTCTTTGACAAAGGAAGCTTCTCACCTTTTAGAGTCACTAAAATCACTCCTACTACAGTTTCCTTACTATTTATTGCTCCATCAACGTATATCTACCTTCCTTGTATTGTGATAGCTGTAATATACTTATCAAGTAATTCATACTCAATCTTGTCTTCTTGAAGTAGGTGTTTAGCTAATATTTCACCTCAACTCACCCCTTGATGGTTTTCCTAGTGATTTACTCTATTTCAAACTCTTGGAGTAACAACACCCATCTTCCCATCTTACATAAGAGAGAGGGTGCTTTTTAAAGATACTTAAGAGGGTTTTGCTTGGCAATCACTTGCACCTTATAGAAGTGGAAATAGTGCCTTAGTTTCCTTAAAGGCTAAATCACTACTTAATAGATCTTTTTTTCTCATACTTAGCTTTACAAGGAAGGAATTTCTTACTAAGGTAGTAAGTTGCATACTCAATCCCAAACTCATCTTATTGAGCTATCATAGTGCCTATAGAATTTTCTTCCATTGCTAAGTACAAGATTGAAGGTTTCACCAGATGTGGTGGTTATAGAACTAGAGGATGCAACACATAGTCTCTAATAGTATCAAAAGCCTTCTGAAAATCATAATTTAATTTTACAAACTAATTATTCCTAAGAAACTTGAAAATTGATTTATAGATTCAGGTAAGCTTAGCAATAAACATACTGATGTATTAGAGCCTACCTAAAAACCCTCTGACTTCCTTTTCCTTTCTTAAAACTGGCATATCTCTAATAATTTTAACCTTGTTAGGGTATAGGAGGAGATTATACTTGTTGAGTCTCTAGAAGAACTTTTTTAAAGCCCCAAAATGACCTTTTTGTGTTGCCAACTTGATCACCATATCACCAACATACACATCTTCCTCCTTATGAATTGAGTTATTAGAAATCCTAGTGGCCATCTGTAGACATTTATCTTGAGGAGGCTTTTGTTAGGGTTACCTAGTGAGGAAAATTGCTCCATGAAAGATAATGATAACTCTAATTTAGTGTTTATTTTAAGTGTAATTTTGTTTGTGTTTGTGTCTTATTTTGCATATTTTTCATGTTTTATGTGTTAAATTGCTATTTTTGTGCCAAATTGATTTATTTTGAGAAATATTAAGTTTCGGTATGCTTACTATGAAAATCTAAATTTTTGTAGAATTTTGACCTTGCATATGGTAGAGACTAAATAGTATCCACCATGTGCAATACAGATTTGTTAAAGTGCACCGTTTCAATAATGCACACGGTAAAGACTAATCAACCTCCACCATTGCCATACAACTCGTGAAGGGTTTTAGTCCAGAAAGGTACACACGATAGAGACTAAATAATGTTCGTTGTGTGTCATGCCATAGTACTCTTTTAACCAACTGCATATGGCAAAGACTAAATAGTCTTCGTTGTGTGTCACCTCAAATACTGTAAATCAAATTTTTCTGTTCGGCTGAATTAGGAGTTTTTAGAGATAGAACGTAGTTTTTAACTTTTTTTTTTTTATTTCCTCTTTAGATTTTGAGGGTTTTTTAGCTTTCTTTCTCTTGTAAAAACTATATTTTTATTAGGATTTTATAAATTTAATAGTACAAACTTCAGATTTACATTAAGTTATTATAGTTTTAGTTGTAGCTTCATTGAAGACTTGCTTAAATTAGAAAGAAGAAGCTACTCCAAATTTTAGACCTATTTTCAACAAATGAATTTAAAAGTCTCATTCTCTTTTATCTTTGCATTTATTTTAATGTGTAGTGAGTATTCTTTTTATTGTTTGGGGATATTTGACTTCCTATACCTATGTAAGACTATGTAGTTTATTTGATTAAATATATGTTCAGATGTTTCTTTTTCCCTTGTGATGATCTTGATATTAGTTTTATTCAAGTATTTATCTATTATATTATTCAAGTTTAATTGGTTTGTGCTTGTTTATATTGAATATCATGTATGCTCTATTTTTACATACTTTAACTATATATTTGATGGCGATTTTAAAATGAGGGTTGTTAGATCTAGATTTAATGCATTATACATCCAGAAATAGGTGGGAAAATTAATGGGTATTGGATTGGTTGGCTTCAGAATGGGAAGTCAATCTATATCTAGGTTTTATTAGACTTGTGCTCAAGCTGGCTATCAGATTGGCTTCTAAAAGGGAAATTGGATAGTTAGAATAGTTGGCTCCAAAATGGGAAACTTAGGTTTAGTTGGGTCATCTACATTTGAATTATATAAATTTTATATTAAAAATATGTCTTACATTGGGTATGGAGAGGATTTGATCCTTAAACAACATTTTTAATGATTGTTTTACTTAAATCTTTGTACTCTACTTTTATTACCATCGCTACTTTGCATTTTAACTTTAAATTAATTTAATTTTGTTCACTTAAGTTTAATAGTTATAGTCCTAATCAACAAACAAATTGAGAAATTCTTTACACATATTTGTAATCAATCAATTCTTTTTGCACAATTAATCTCTAGGGTTCGATTATCTTTGGAGTTTTAAAAATACTCCACTATTTTACTTTCCAATTTAGTACACTTGTTGAGGTCGTGCCAAGTTTTTAATGTCGTTGCCGAGGATTGGCGTGTAAATATTTGATTGATTATTTGTATATGTTTTTCTTTTATTTATTTTTGTTTGCCCATTCTTTTTAAGTGATAGTGGTGTATGAACATATTGCATTTGTAACAATAACTAACACCATTTGACCCTTAAATCGAGAGGACCTTGGATCAAAAGAGAAGAGAAAATCAAGCTAGAAATGTGAATGATCTACTTAATCCCGATGTACCTCTTAAGAATAAAGAAAGAGAAGAGCAACAACAAGATAGAAATTATGATGGTTATAGACCAAGGACAAATCGAGATTATGCCACTTCAAGGTGGAACAAAGAGCATAGGACAGTTGCATTGGCTCATCAATAGTATTTTAAGCTTAAACCAGTAACGATCACCATAGTTTAAAGGAACCAATTTCCAGGATCGAAGATAGAGGACCCGACACAAAACTTAGATATATTCTTGAAGATAAGTGATACAATCTAAATTCAAGAGGTATCAATAGATGCAATTCAGCTGAAGCTATTTCCCTTCACACTCATAAGAAAACTGAAAGATTAGTTGTCCATGTTTTCTAGTTAGTCCACTCATTCGTAGGAGCAAATGCAAGAAAAATTCCTGGTTAGATTCTTTTTACCAACAAAGATAGTGAGCATAAGGAACAATATCTACAATTTCTAGTAGTTAAGTGAAAAATCCTTTCATGAAGCATAAGAGAGGTTTCATAGATTGTTGAAAAGCCATTCTCATCATTAAAATTGCCATGCCCTAATTGATGTCAACCTTCTATGCAACTTGCAACCCCAACGCAAGGTCTTTATTAGATGCAGCATTCAAGGGTAGTATTATGAATAAGATTCCTAAAGAGGCATTCTTGCTGCTGGATAAAATGATAATGAATAAAGCTTAATGGGCTAGTATAAAAGCATTAAACAAGTGACAGGGAGTTTATAGCATATATGAAGTTGTTATATATGTTAAAGGCTCAAATGGAGTTATTGAAGGAGCTAAATGGATTAAAAATTCAAAATGGGCTAGCTATTTCACAAGATGGAAATGTTTATGAAGGAGCTAATTTGGGGAGTGAACCTAAGGCAATTGAATCCTACACTCAGAGAATGGGAAAAGTAAATGCTCTACATGACTTTAAAAAAATGACCTGTTTAGCAACCACTATAATCTTGGGTGGAGAAATCACCCTAATTTCTCATAGAGAGAGGCTAACCAAGCTTACACATCAAACACTTAGCTAAGAGCACCATTCAATCCATCCACACATGCTCAAAGTAGTCACAACAAAGGTTATCATCAGTAATATCAATGTCTAGCAGTAAACACTTATTTTCAAACACCATACCAAACACCTTTTGCTCACCAAACACACTTCAAGCCTCTTGGATTTCAAGTTAGACAACCTCCACCACAAGAAAAGAAATCAAATCTAGAGGATATGTTTGCTAGCTTTATGTCTAGTCAAACCCAATTCATGTCAAGCCAAGACACTAGGTGGAAGTCATAAGAACAATGGAATAGGAACTAAGATACAGCTATGAGAAACTTGGAAACTCAAATTGGACAATCAGGCAACTCAATCTTTACAAAGAAATAGGGCATATTTCCTTCTAATGTCGATCACAATCCTAAAAAAAAGCCAAAGCTATCAATCTAAAAAGTGGTAAGAAAGTTTAAGACGTGGAGCAAAGTAAGCCTTCTTCTTCCTCTAAAGTGGTGAAATTGACAATGGAGGTATGTGATTCTAATCTTAAGAATGTAGAAGAGATTCCAAAAGCTAATGACAAGGGTAAGGCAATTATTAATTCTAATTTACCATTTGATGCATCACATTTACCATTCCCTTTATTAGTTAGGAAAGAGAAAAATAACAAGCAATTAAAGAAGTTTTTAAATATGTTCAAGAAATTGCATGTAAATTTGCCTTTTGTTGAACTTTGCTTCACATGCCAAAATATGCAAAATTAATGAAACAGTTGTGCTCAAATAAAAAGAAGCTAGAGGGAATAGGTAAGGTTCTGTTGTTGGAAATTTATAGTGCTATTCTCACTAAGAAAATCCTGGCTAAATTAAAGGACCTTAAGAGTTTTACACTACTCTATGAACTAGGCAAAATTTTTATAGGAAATGCATTGTGTGATCTAGGAGTGAGTATCAATTTAATGCCATATTCTGTTTACAAAAGATTGAAGCTGGGTGATATTAAGGAAACCAAGATGACTTTTCAACTGGTGGACCGTTCAATCAAGTATTTGAAGGGAATCATATTGGATTTACTAGTTAAAATGGGCAATTTTATATTCCAAGTAGACTTTGTAGTCATGGATATAGATGAGGATGAAAAGGTGCCATTAATTGTGGAAAGGCCATTCCTAAACACTACTTGAGCACTCACAAATATATATTGAAACACCCTATTCTAATGCCTTTATCATATATCATATCATACCATTCAATCATATAATAGTAGGTTATTAATTCAATTAAACCATCATTAATCATATCACATAATCCAATTAACAGGATTATATATATATATATATATATATATATTAACTAGGTGTTTCACACAAGTTCCTTAACTTTAATTTCAACACACCTAATATTAATCAAGATTATCAAGACATAATTATCTCAAAACATAAAACAATCATGCATTAATTCAAAAGATTAATCTAAGAACATGCAAATCCGTAATGATGCTTAAATTAACTTTTAGTTATTATACCAATAAACCAACAATTAATCCAAACAAGATCAAGGATAAAAATATGCTTAAAACCAAGAAATAATCAACTTGAGTTTACATTAAAGATCAATTAAGTCATTACAACAAAAGACTGAGGGTTCAAGTTTCCCTTAGCAGAAGAGAAGAAAATTACTTACTAAACATGATGAAAATAAAAGAACAATTAAAATAAAGATAATTGCAAACTAAGAAAAGTAGAAAAACTAGAAAAACTAGAAAAAATTAAAACTAAAACTAAAGAAATGACGATAGTAAAGAGACTTGCTCTCTCTACATCTTCTCTCCCCCTTCTCTTTGGTGTCTTGGTGCCCTCTATTTATAGGCAGTAAATAGGAAATTTAATGGACTTCAACTTCCTAACTTGTACAACACAAAACTTCCTAATTTGGATGAAAAAGAACTTTCTTTTCCAAACATGAAGAGACTTTCAATTTTAATCAATAAACTTAAATCGGGAGAATGGAATTGTAAACCATCGAATCAAAAGAATTGCAATTTCAATTAAAACCACATTTTGTAGAACATGAAATGACTCCACGGAATGCTCCTTGTTGATTTTTATCACGATTTGGTAGAATGCAAAATTGATTCTACCGAATACAATTTTTTCCCTTCTTTAAAAGGCCATTTGGTAGAATCAAAAAGTGATTCCACCGAATGGTCCTCCTCTAGACTAAACCATGACATAATTCTCCTTCTTTGCTTCCTTAATTCTCTGAATTTTCTTTTTAGTCCTTCAATTTTACACCTAAAACACCAATAAACTTAATTAAGTCCTCAAATCACAAACTTTACAAATTAATAACTAAATTAACTAAATAAGCACTAAATTAACACAATCAATATATTAAAAACAAAGTAAATATATATTATAATTTACACTTATCATGGCATATTTACTATGCATCAATTATATAGACTTTTGTGTTCTTTTAACTTACTTTCAATAGCCCTCTCATGTGTGCATAACATGCCTTTTTAATCAAGTAGTGGAACATACCTATTTGGTTGCTTATCATAACAAATGCCTCACATATGAAGCTCTATAACATGTCATAACATTTTATTGCATTTTATCATATAATTCAATAAATTTCCTTGGTCTTACTTTATCTATACATATATTAATACTATACTAAAATGAAATATTAGCATGTCATAATGTTGTACATGGTATGTAGAGGTATTAAGTTAGACTAACAAGTTTTCTCATATAAAAGCAAGGCAAATAAAAAAGAATTCATGTTAAAAGGGTAAGTCGTGAGCACGACAAAGATCACGAGCACGACCGAGGCTAATATAATAGTTCACATTTAGTGCATTGTCATGAGCACGACTAAGGTCACAAGTGCAATAGAGGCGAATATACAGTCCACATATAGTGCACTATCGTTGTAACACCCTATAACCCATGTTTACTATATATAATGCAATCTATGCCATTTGACCCATCTAATCATATGACTAACATATTAATCAGGATTATCGCATCTTTACTGTACATTTATTTGAACAAGCATGTAGACTTCATATGCAATCCCAACATCTTATCATTGTTAATACTATATCATCATACTTTAGCCATTTATCTTTCATGTATAGTATTTAGCATTTCAGCACATTTAAATAAAGTATTATAGCTTATAAATGCATGCATAAACTAGTATTTTCACTATGAGCTTATTACAGTCTTCACTTCCATATAATTTACATATACATATATTACAACCCTTATACATGTTAAACATGTAAGGAACTAAACAAGATTTATCAAAAGTTTCCTACATCCACTTCTATAGACTGGTGTTGGCCTGTCCTGATGCAGAATTAGATCCTGTGCAAAAAGTCTTCGCTACCCAAAACCTACACGGATCAAATAACCCGTGCTAAGCTTTACAGCTTAGTGGGGAAATTCTAAACATGAAAGACAACCACTCACAGTGGTTGTCAAAAATATAAAATAACTAGCAACAATACTCATATGGCAAAAGAAAAGAAAATTATAAAATACAATAGCTTGCATAACAAGATAGCTTTTCACAATTTAATCAGCATACTAGTTATAGTTCATGAAGTGATCCATATATCATGTAAACAAATATTAAGTCGTGTTCACATAGTCACTGTTAACCATAATAATTCATATATCAGATGCATATCTCATACTGTGAATAACTTTGAAACTTTATTACTTTACTTTAGCCTGCTTAAGTTCTAAGAATGGATAACGGGATCGATGGATACCCGAGGGTATCAAATGATAGATATCTGAAGATATCATAACTATGGACCCAAGTAGGGCCAACTATACTTTGGACCAGTCAAATGCTCGCACGTGAGCACCCACACGAGGGCAAAAATAAACAACCCTAATGGGCTGTGTAAGATCCAGCAGGATCGACTTTGGCAGCTGCAATTCCCTATAGGCGCCTATCTATCCATAACTGAACTCTATTGCAGGCGATACTTTATTCATGTTCATTTCATACTTTAAAGCTGTGCTTATAGTATACCATTTGCACATGCATATAATCTCACCTATTAAATGACATTTAATCATTTCCTATCTCATAGGGCAATTACATGCTCATGCACTCATAAATATAATCATAGATTGTACGTACCTGTAGTACATTCGCATCTAATAAGCTTGTTCTGATAAGCATGATTATCAATATATATACCTCAATCACTCATCAATCATATGCTATTAATATGTTTCCATAAGGCACATACCTTTAACTTTCATCATGAACTTATACTTAGACATATGATCTTTAGACAACACATCATATCACAATCATATTATCATACACATATATGATTAACAACAATTTCATAATTATTCATGGTGCTATAAATTAACTATTAATGTACAATTTCCATGATGCATAGGTATACATTCATAGACAATTTTCAATGTAAGTGATACAAATTTATATACACACTAGTATATGACTCTTGTATACTTGCATTTAAGGTCAATTTTTGCTCAGTTATATGTGCTACACATGGGGGTAGCCTAATATACCAATAAAAGAGAATAAAAAAAACATTTAGTGACCAACATGCTATCGCGCTCGCGACAGTAAGCGTGGTCATACAGGTTTTTCACTCTGTTCTTAAAATCCTGCAAACTGCTTAACAAAATCATTTTGTACCTCGTATTTGACATAGTAAACGGCATATTTAGAAAAAGTTGTCTTCTACAAAGTTGTAGATATACATTTCTAGTTTCTATAACATCAACAATATTTTCAATATCATTTCTAGAACTCGAGATATGTTGAAATTACTAAAGACTGTTCAGCATAGTAGACTACACAGAATTTCCGATTTTCAAGTAAAAATTAGGAAATGTTGTAGGCATTATTTGACTTCGTTTTCTTCATAGATATTGTAGGTTTTGAAGTCTATTTTAAGTAGGAATTAACCACATGACATTCTGATCATTTTACAATCAATTATGAAGATTTTACCCCAAGCTGTTCAAAATCGGATTCAAAGATGTATTTAATATTCAATCAATGTAGGGATAATCTAGAGGCCAAATTAGTGCTATTTTTCAACTACACTTTTATACCTATATCTCATATGAAACTATCAAAATTCATATAGCTTTAAATTAATGCCACGAACTCATTTTTATATCTAAATTACAGTTAATAGTTTAAGCAAATCTTCATGCAATACCTATTGATACAAAGTCTAATTTCATATCTCATTTCCATTGTTTCATCTATCACACATAAACACCTTGTTGATTCAATTAACAATCACTTGCATGCATGGAGAGTACCATCCCATACCTTGGCCGAACCCTTTATCACCCTAGCTTTCAATCCCTTGCAATATCCTTCCCTTTATTCCTTCTACCTTCCTCTTCTCCTTCACAAACATCATTATCATCATCAATTATAATTTCCAACATTTATCCATCACTTACCTCAACCAAGATGAGAGGAAGAAGAAGAAGATGATGAAGAAATTCAGTAGAGACCACTTACCTTAGAGTTATGCACTTAATTGCCTTAATTAACCATCAAGATTTGTCACTTAAATTTCTTTAAGACTCAAAGACTTTGTAAGAAGATTGAAAGGAATTAAATCTCTGGTTTTTCCTCTCCATTGCCGACCAACAAGCTCTCCAAATGCCACTTTCTCTTTCTTTCCACTACACACCCACCTATTTATAGAACTTTGGCAAATATCACTTTAGGTCCTCTAAGAATTTGCATGTCACACTATAACCATGCATCTATTTGCATGTTATATAATGACCTCTCCACTAACTATTCTTCTTAAATCAACCTCCTCATTCTATCTCTTTTATACATTGACCTCTAAATTTCCAGAAATTACAAAATTACCCCACAATTAATACTTTTTCTGCAATTGCATCCTTAATTACTATTAATCATTACTTTTAAATTTTATTTTCATGCAATTAACATAATAATCTATCCCATAGACCCTTACTTATACATAATCCTCATTTAAAAATATGCAATTTTAACTAGGGTCATGTTAGGGGTCTTACAAATCTCTCCCCCTTAAAGAATTTCGTCCTCGAAATTCATACCTGAATTAAACAACTGAGGATATTGCTTCTTCATGACTGCCTCTGGTTCCCAAGTTACTTCTTGTACACCATGATGTTGCCAAAGTACTTTAACCAGAGGGATCTGCTCGTTTCTCAATTGTCTGATCTCCCTAGCAAGGATTTCCTTCGGTTCCTCATAATAAGTGAAATCTGGCTGTAACTGAATATCTTGAACTTGTAACTTGTGAGATTCATCCGAGCGATATCTTCGAAGCATAGATACATGAAACACGTCATGAAGCTTGGCCAATTCCATAGGAAGAGCCAATCTATAAGCTACTAGTCCGACTCTTTGAAGAATTTCGTACGGACCAATGAATCTCGGACTGAGTTTTTCCCTTTTTCCCAAATCTAAGCACTTTTCTCCAAGGCGATACCTTAAAAAAATACTTTGTCACCCACTTGGTACTCGATATCCCTTCTTTTAAGGTCAGCATATGATTTCTGCCTGTCACTCGCTTCTTTCAGCCTCTGCTTGATAACTTGAACCTTTTCTTCTGTATCTCTAACAAGGTCAGGACCAATTAACTTACATTCAGTCAACTCAGTCCAATAGACTGGAGTTCTACATTTTCTGCCATACAAAGCCTCATATGGTGCCATTTGAATACTCTTTTGATAGCTGTTATTATAAGCAAATTCCATTAAGGCTACATATTTATCCCAACTTCCAGAAAACTCCAAAGCACATCCCCTCATCATATCTTCGAGAATCTGAATAACCCTTTCAGATTGCCCATCCGTTTGAGGATGAAAAGCTGTACTATACTTGAGCTGTGTTCTCAAAACTTGCTGTAAACTCTGCCAAAATCTCGATGTAAACCTTGGATCTCGATCCAAAATTATAGACACAGGTATACCATGTAACCGTACAATCTCATTCAATACTGTTCTTTTTAATTCTTTGTCATCAGGAACATATAATCTATTCTGATAATACACACCCCCATCTTCTTTCACTGAATACTCAGACTGGGTCCCTTCATGTGAAGACTTCAAAATCTGCTGCAACTTTTCATCATGTTTCTGTACATCAATCACAGTTTACCTCAAACAAGGTCTAGCCTTCAATTGTGCTATTAAAGTACCATCATAAGCAAGTTTCCATCTACAGCGATGTGCAATCATAGCAGCCATCATCTTACGACTCAAGGCATCAGCTACAACATTAGCTTTACCTGGATAGTAATCCACTATACAATCATAATCTTTAAACAGTTCTAACCATCTTCGCTGTCTCAAGTTAAGTTCCTTTTGAGTGAGCAAATATTTAAGACTCTTGTGATCTGTATAGATTCTGCACTTTTCCCCATACAAATAATGTCGCCAAATTTTCAAAGCAAACACTACTACTGCTAACTCTAGGTCATGGGTTGGATAGTTTTGTTCATGTGGCTTCAACTGTCTAGATGCATAGGCAATTACTTTGCCATCTTGCATTAACATACAACCCAAGCCAACTCTAGAAGCATCACTATACATAGCATACTCCTTTCCTGAAACTGGCTGTGTCAAAACTGGAGCCTCTGTCAGAAATTTCTTCAATTGATCAAAACTTGCTTGACACCGGTCAGTCCACTCAAACTTTATACCCTTTTCAAAAGTTTAGTGAGTGGTGCGGCTATAATTGATAAGCCTTTCACAAAGCGACGGTAATAACCTGCTAAGCCCAGAAAACTTCTCACTTCTGTCACATTTCGAGGCGGCTTCCAATATACTATAGCCTCTATTTTAGCTGGATCCACTCTAATGCCTTCAGAAGATACTACATGACTTCTTTCCTTGGTCAAAAATCACATTTGCTCAGCTTAGCATACAACTGATTCTCCCTCAGAGTCTGTAAAACAATTCTCATATGTTCAGCATGTTCCGCTTCATCCCTCGAATACACCAAAATGTCATCTATGAACACAACAACAAACTGATCCAAGTAGGGTCTAAACACCCTATTCATAAGATCCATAAATGCAACCGGTGCATTTGTTAACCCAAATGGCATCACCAGAAACTCATAATGCCCATATCAGGTTCTAAAGGTTGTTTTGGAAACATCTACATCTTTAACCCAAAGTTGATAATAACCCGAGCGCAAATCAATCTTGGAAAACACTCCAGCACCCTTCAACTGATCAAATAAATCTTCAATTCTTGGTAAAGGATACTTATTTTTTTTTTTATTATTTTTTTGTTACCCTGTTTAACTGTATGTAGTCTATGCACATCCTCATAGACCCATTCTTTTCTTCACAAATAAAACCGGTGCACCCCAGGGCGATGTACTAGGCTTAATGAAGCCTTTATCAAGTAACTCTTATAGCTGAACTTTTAGTTCTTTCAATTCCAAAGGAGCCATCCTGTATGGTGCCTTTGAAATAGGAGCTGTACCAGGTAAAATGTCTATAGACAGTTCAACTTCCCTTTCAGGTGGAAGACTAGGCAAGTCTTCAGGGAACACATCAGGAAACTCTTTCACCACTGGAATCTCTTGAAGATTCACATTCTCTATTCTTGAATCAAGCACAAGTGCTAAGAATGCTTCACACCCTTTTCTCAAAAATCGCTTAGCTTGCATAGCTTATATTACATTAGCTATGGGTTTTGATCGAATGCCCTGTACTAAAGTTTCTTCACCATCAGCACCAATAAGAGTTACAGTTTTAGCTTCACAATTAATCACTGCATGATGTCTAGACAGCCAATCCATACCAAGTATAATATCAAACTCCCAGAATGGTAACTCAATAAGATCAGCAAGGAATTCTTTCGCTTGAATTACAATAGGACACTGTTTATGCACTCTATTAACAACAACACTGTGACCCAAAGGGTTGGTTACACATATATCATATTCCAGTTCATGTACAGTAGACTCATTTCTACCCATCCTCAAACTGTCTACATTTAAAAGCATCAGTTAACATCTCATCAGGAGCATATTTGCACAGGTGACTGAATTCTTTCTCATACTCAGCCACAGACATAATTCTCTGTCTCAAGTTGAGAAATTGCTTTAACTTCTCTTGCTTATACTCCTCAGTAACATACTTTTTCTTGAATTCAGTTGTGAAAAATTTCCATGTAAGGGGATCTAGTAAATGGGGTTGCTTCAATACCCACTTCCACCAATCATAAGCTGCACCCTGTAATAGAGACACAGCACAAGATGCCTTATGACCCACTGGACAGTGGATTTCATCAAAAATTCTCTCTAGCCTTTCCAGCCAAAATTCAACTTCTTCAGACTATTCCAAATTAGTGCCTAAAAACTCTTCAGCACCATGCTTTCTAATTTCAGATATTGGAGCTTTAGGCGCTGTCATTCTTTGAAGAATTTGAGTCATATCCTGTGATATTTTAAACAATGCTTCTGTAGGGACGGCTGTTGGGATCTCATTTGGATTGGAGGATGAAAGTCCAATATTGAAAGGATTAGTTCTAACCGGCCTATTACTTTCAACCGATTCCTCAAAAGCATCTCTAGAGTTTTCTATATTCAATCTATAAGAAAAACAGGGACTTCTGCATCAGGCCAACAAAACGCTATATCATACTATAGAATCCTAGGTTCATTTTTACCCAGAAAAGGCTAAACCTAGGCTCTGATACCAAATTGTAACACCCTATAACCCATGTTTACTATATATAATGCAATCTATGCCATTTGACCCATCTAATCATATGACTAACATATTAATCAGGATTATCGCATCTTTACTGTACATTTATTTGAACAAGCATGTAGACTTCATATGCAATCCCAACATCTTATCATTGTTAATACTATATCATCATACTTTAGCCATTTATCTTTCATGTATAGTATTTAGCATTTCAGCACATTTAAATAAAGTATTATAGCTTATAGATGCATGCATAAACTAGTATTTTCACTATGAGCTTATTACAGTCTTCACTTCCATATAATTTACATATACATATATTACAACCCTTATACATGTTAAACATGTAAGGAACTAAACAAGATTTATCAAAAGTTTCCTACATCCACTTCTATAGACTGGTGTTGGCCTGTCCTGATGCAGAATTAGATCCTGTGCAAAAAGTCTTCGCTACCCAAAACCTACACGGATCAAATAACCCGTGCTAAGCTCTACAGCTTAGTGGGGAAATTCTAAACATGAAAGACAACCACTCACAGTGGTTGTCAAAAATATAAAATAACTAGCAACAATACTCATATGGCAAAAGAAAAGAAAATTATAAAATACAATAGCTTGCATAACAAGATAGCTTTTCACAATTTAATCAGCATACTAGTTATAGTTCATGAAGTGATCCATATATCATGTAAACAAATATTAAGTCGTGTTCACATAGTCACTGTTAACCATAATAATTCATATATCAGATGCATATCTCATACTGTGAATAACTTTGAAACTTTATTACTTTACTTTAGCCTGCTTAAGTTCTAAGAATGGATAACGGGATCGATGGATACCCGAGGGTATCAAATGATAGATATCTGAAGATATCATAACTATGGACCCAAGTAGGGCCAACTATACTTTGGACCGGTCAAATGCTCGCACGTGAGCACCCACACGAGGGCAAAAATAAACAACCCTAATGGGCTGTGTAAGATCCAGCAGGATCGACTTTGGCAGCTGCAATTCCCATAGGCGCCTATCTATCCATAACTGAACTCTATTGCAGGCGATACTTTATTCATGTTCATTTCATACTTTAAAGCTGTGCTTATAGTATACCATTTGCACATGCATATAATCTCACCTATTAAATGACATTTAATCATTTCCTATCTCATAGGGCAATTACATGCTCATGCACTCATAAATATAATCATAGATTGTACGTACCTGTAGTACATTCGCATCTAATAAGCTTGTTCTGATAAGCATGATTATCAATATATATACCTCAATCACTCATCAATCATATGCTATTAATATGTTTCCATAAGGCACATACCTTTAACTTTCATCATGAACTTATACTTAGACATATGATCTTTAGACAACACATCATATCACAATCATATTATCATACACATATATGATTAACAACAATTTCATAATTATTCATGGTGCTATAAATTAACTATTAATGTACAATTTCCATGATGCATAGGTATACATTCATAGACAATTTTCAATGTAAGTGATACAAATTTATATACACACTAGTATATGACTCTTGTATACTTGCATTTAAGGTCAATTTTTGCTCAGTTATATGTGCTACACATGGGGGTAGCCTAATATACCAATAAAAGAGAATAAAAAAAACATTTAGTGACCAACATGCTGTCGCGCTCGCGACACTGTCGCGCTCGCGACAGTAAGCGTGGTCATACAGGTTTTTCACTCTGTTCTTAAAATCCTGCAAACTGCTTAACAAAATCATTTTGTACCTCGTATTTGACATAGTAAACGGCATATTTAGAAAAAGTTGTCTTCTACAAAGTTGTAGATATACATTTCTAGTTTCTATAACATCAACAATATTTTCAATATCATTTCTAGAACTCGAGATATGTTGAAATTACTAAAGACTGTTCAGCATAGTAGACTACACAGAATTTCCGATTTTCAAGTAAAAATTAGGAAATGTTGTAGGCATTATTTGACTTCGTTTTCTTCATAGATATTGTAGGTTTTGAAGTCTATTTTAAGTAGGAATTAACCACATGACATTCTGATCATTTTACAATCAATTATGAAGATTTTACCCCAAGCTGTTCAAAATCGGATTCAAAGATGTATTTAATATTCAATCAATGTAGGGATAATCTAGAGGCCAAATTAGTGCTATTTTTCAACTACACTTTTATACCTATATCTCATATGAAACTATCAAAATTCATATAGCTTTAAATTAATGCCACGAACTCATTTTTATATCTAAATTACAGTTAATAGTTTAAGCAAATCTTCATGCAATACCTATTGATACAAAGTCTAATTTCATATCTCATTTCCATTGTTTCATCTATCACACATAAACACCTTGTTGATTCAATTAACAATCACTTGCATGCATGGAGAGTACCATCCCATACCTTGGCCGAACCCTTTATCACCCTAGCTTTCAATCCCTTGCAATATCCTTCCCTTTATTCCTTCTACCTTCCTCTTCTCCTTCACAAACATCATTATCATCATCAATTATAATTTCCAACATTTATCCATCACTTACCTCAACCAAGATGAGAGGAAGAAGAAGAAGATGATGAAGAAATTCAGTAGAGACCACTTACCTTAGAGTTATGCACTTAATTGCCTTAATTAACCATCAAGATTTGTCACTTAAATTTCTTTAAGACTCAAAGACTTTGTAAGAAGATTGAAAGGAATTAAATCTCTGGTTTTTCCTCTCCATTGCCGACCAACAAGCTCTCCAAATGCCACTTTCTCTTTTTTTCCACTACACACCCACCTATTTATAGAACTTTGGCAAATATCACTTTAGGTCCTCTAAGAATTTGCATGTCACACTATAACCATGCATCTATTTGCATGTTATATAATGACCTCTCCACTAACTATTCTTCTTAAATCAACCTCCTCATTCTATCTCTTTTATACATTGACCTCTAAATTTCCAGAAATTACAAAATTACCCCACAATTAATACTTTTTCTGCAATTGCATCCTTAATTACTATTAATCATTACTTTTAAATTTTATTTTCATGCAATTAACATAATAATCTATCCCATAGACCCTTACTTATACATAATCCTCATTTAAAAATATGCAATTTTAACTAGGGTCATGTTAGGGGTCTTACAATCGTGAGCGCAACAGATGGAGATTATACAATTTCAAAATCTTTTCATGAACACAACTCTCATTTGGATTCCTTAGATTGCCAAAATGGCTAACTTAAGCTTACATAATTTAAACCCTGATTTCATGCATTAAAAAAATTTACAGTGCTTCCAATTAACACTTTTAACTTAGATTCCATAATTTGACATGCAATAACATTTCTAGATTCTAGTCAAAGACTTCCATTTACATACATTAGAAAGGACAAGAAGAATCATATAACCTCATAACACACAAATCCCATACCTTGGCCAAAAATTCCCTTAACCACACTCTTGTGCTTTTCCTTTTCCTTTGTTTCTTCCTCCTTCTTCTTCTCCTTAATCAACAATTCATTCATTCAACTTAAACTTCTAGCATTCATCTTATTCCACCACCAACCAAATAAGAAGAAGTTGAAGAGGAAGAGATGAATTACTAAATTAATAAGCTTACCTTATTGATACACACTAATTTATTTTGATTTAATTCAACATGCATGCATTTCTCTTCAAAGATTTCTTAGAGAGAAGTTTAACATTGTCTTTTAGGTAAAGGAGAAAGAAACTCAGAATTCTTTAACGAGAATTTCGTCCCACCTTCTCTCTCTTTCTTATAAAATTGGCTTTTATATTAGCAAGCGAAAATTCCCTTTTAAACCCTTTGACTTTTTGCATGTCACACCTTTAACTCAAACCTTTTTGCATTTTACAAATTGGCCTATACATTTATTCCCTCTCTTAAAGCAACCTCTCAAATCTTTCTTTTATTAACATTTAATCCTTAAGATGTTGGGAATTATCAATTACATGCATCATATACATAAGCGAAATTAAAAAATTTTTAACTAATAGATCTGATCTTGCCATAAATTTACAATATAAATATTAATGAGAATAAGAAAAATCACCTTTGATTTTTTTTGAATAGTTGATTTTCCTTCTCATCGGGTTGTAGCAAACTACAATGTCCAAAATTGAACACCTCCAATTAGTAATCCACACTAGAGAAGGAATAAATGAACCAAGAATTGAGGAACCACAAGGCTAGCCAAATTCCCTTTGATGCTAGCAAGGGGGTGGCGGCTATGGTTTTTGAGAGAGAGAATTTCATTTTCTCTTAATTGTTCACTTAACCCTAAAATCCCTATCACTTGGATTTTTATAGGTAGGTTAAAAATCCAACTTAATAATATGATTGAGCTCTTTAAAATTGATGGATAAATACTAAATGGGCTTTTGGAAATATTAATAATTTATTTGGGCTCAATTAAATCCAATTTAAGTCCATTCATAAAGGACTATGCACAAAACCTATAAACTACGCCCTTTGTGTATACACTTGGATTTAATCACCCAAATTAATTTCAAATCCATCCAAATTAAATATATAGGCTCCATAACACTTATGAAATATATTTAATTTGTTTTGGTCCAAGAATTAGGCCTCTAAGGCCTTCTATTTGAAGTTTGCGTGAAACCCTTCCTCTTGAGGGTTTCTGTGCCAAAATCAATTCTTTGGGCCTCTTTAATTTCACCAATGGTTCTATTAATTATTACAATAGTTCTATAACACTTATAGTCTAATAATAATTAATTATGAAATATAATATTTCAATTAGGTCCATTATACAAAATATTTATAAAAAGTTATGCGAACAATTCCACTTGATCATAATTAATTAAACTCTTTAATTAATTATTCTCTTGTTCATTTCTCTTCTCCCATAATAATATCAAATATTATTATCCTTGTCATTTTACCATTTTATCCTTTACTCTATATGTGTGTGACTTATTGGGTTTCTGTCCGTATAGGCAATATAATATGTAATTATGAGTTCTATTCAAAACTCACATGATTTAAACTTTTTTAAATCATTTTATAAATTCCTATTAATATTTATGATACACTATTATAAAAATAATGAGCGGCCTCTAGCTAGGCACCATGACTACCCAAATGTCAGGAAGGTCAAGTAGTTTGACTATACCCTTCCATAGAAATAGTTACCGTGCAATTACTCTTTTCACTACTCTTATCTCAATTAGATTCTGAGTATGGATTTCTGTCAACTCATATAAATCTAATTATGTATGTTCTATCAATTTAACCATTGTTCCCAATATGCCCTTCATGGATCCCTATCCATCTTGGCATATTACTCTGGCCAAAGATTCTCTGAACAAGGCAATTACAGAATCATGCAAGATAACTTCCCTTAATAAATCTGGGATGGTGAATCCTTTATCGATCACTCAACTAATGTCAAATAGGTCATGATATACCCAACCTCCTAACTAAGTTCACCCCCAGTTGGACGTAATCAGTTATGGAGTCAAAGTATACCACTTGCTACTTAAGATAACTTTGGTGATCTCAGGTCTAAGGATACTTGCATAACTACTATGAAGAGATTCCTCACTCACATAGATTTAATATCCACGTGAGGATTCTCTTTGTAGGTCTCTAATGAACTTGTTCTTCTAACAAGCATCCACATGTTAGCTTTCATTATCTTTCATAATCACAATTATGAGAACCACTGCTTGAACCATTCAAGAAGTAAAACATATGCTAGTCTGTCCAAATTAACAATGTTCTATCTTTTTAATTCTATGACTAGGGATATTTAGATATTAACACATTTGCATGTAATAGACATCTCATATCATGAACACTTTCATGATTGCCTTTGCACTGTGTTTATAATATCTAGGACTTCATTTATTAATTTATGATTTACAAACTCAAGTATTTAAACATAGAATTAATAAATGAATGTTGACTTTTATTAAGAATATGAATTCATACATATGAAATACATCCTTTTTACATGGGCTCTAGGACATATTCTTTAACAATCTCCCACTTGCACTAAAGCCAATCACTCATATGTCTTAAATGCATGTTATTTATATGGTGATCATGCTTTATCTGGGAAAGTGCTTTAGTGAGGGGATCCGCCACATTACCATCTATGGGGGCCCTTTCTATTTTCACATCATTTCTAACTACTATTTCCCTTATGAGATGGTAGCATTTGAGAACATACTTGGATTGCTGATGAGACCATGGTTCCTTTGCTTGTGCAATGGCTCCATTGTAGTCACAATATAAAGGAATTGAATCAACAATGCTTGGCACCACTCCTAGTTCAGATATGAACTTTTTGATCTACACTACTTCTTTGGCTACTTCCAAAGCAGCAATGTACTTAGCTTCTATCGTGGAATCAGCAGTTGTTTCTTATTTGGAACTCTTCCAACTAACTGCCCCTCCTCCCATTATGAACATAAAACCAGACTATGATTTACAATCATCTGTGTTAGATTGGAAGCTGGCATCCGTATACCCATTTATTTCCAAACTACCTTCCTTATATACCAAGAATATATCCTCAGTCCTTCTTAACTACTTAAGGATATTCTTGACAGCTGGCTAGTGTTCCTCTCCAAAATTGGATTGGAATCTGCTTGTGAAACTCAAAGCAAATGCTACGTCTAGATTTGTACATAACATAACATACATGATAAAACCAATTGAAGATGCATATGGTTTTCTATTCATGCTCTCTCTATCCTTTAGTGTCTGCGAACACATAGACTTAGAAAGGTGTTTCCTATGCACCATGGGTATAAACCCTTTCTTAGAGAGATCCATATTGAACCTCTTCAATATTTTATCTATATATGCAATTTGAGAAAGACCTAACAACCTATTAGATCTATCTCTATAGATCCTTATTCCTAGAATATAAGATGTTTCTCCAAGGCCTTTTATGGAGAATTGCTTGGATAACCATATTTTAACAAATTGGAGAAGAGAAATGTCATTTCCCATGATTAATATGTCATCCACATATAGAATTAGGAAGTCATTTGCACTCCCACTAACCCTTTTATACACACAAGTGACCGGATTCTAGCAAGTGTACTAGATCGGCTAGTAATATAGGGAAATAAGATTATGACCCAAAATATCGAACCCAAGGGAATCTTGTGCTTGTATGTGCTATTTCAATTTCAAAACCAATTTTCATGTGTAAAAGAAAGAAGAGAAATCCCAAATTTGTGTTGTTTGAAGAATTGAAACTAAAAATAATAATTTAAATCCAACTTAAAACAATTGAAAGAGCTAAAGTAAAGAAAAGATCTATTGAAAGCAAGTAAATTGAATGAGGTGAAAATCAATATTAAAAACAACTTTCACTAAAGGACTATCCACCTTAACAAGTATTGCTATGACTTAAATAAAAGAAAACATACAAGTGATTATGGAGAATTCAGTTTAATAAAACCAGATAACTTTATTCAAGATTATCATTCCAAGCATTAAATTTTCTTATTCAGATAAACTTAACACTTAGCATAAGGAACTGAATTAAGTCTCCTAGATGTCTATTAAAGCCTTTCTCAAGAGATTTAACTTCCACCTATTCTTAGTTACCCTTTTCTCAATCTTAACTTACTCAAATTAGCACACAATTATAGCTTATTCAGGTTATAATCATGTATTAATCCAAATAAATTAACCTAACAGCATGCAAGCCAATAATCAATTCAAATTAATTAATTAACCAATGCTTAATCAAGTTAACAATCAACTTAAATTTGAGTAAAGACAATACTATGTTTAAGAACTAAAAAATAACCAACTTGTATTGAATTGAAGAACAAACTTAAGTCATAACAATACAAGTTAAGGATTCAAGTATCCTTTAGCAAAAGTTAAAGAAAACTACTCATAAGACATTCTTAAGAATAAAGACAAAGTTTTGAAGAAAGCAATAAAAATAAAGAACATAAAAACAACTTAAAGAAAAGTAAAGCTTAATTCTCAGGATCCTTTTGTTCCTCTCTTTTCTATGTTTCAGCTAGCTATTTATAGGCAAAAAAAGACGTGAATTCCTTCTCAAACTCTTAGAATCAAATATGAAATAATTTCTGCCCAAAATAGGAAGTTCGATAAAATCCTTCGTGAAGTTGGAATTGCATCACGTGGCCACGCCCTTCATTGTGTATTTCTACACGTGACCACGGGTTCATTCAGTCTTTCTTCACACGTGGCCACGTGTGGTCCTGCACTTGGAATCCACGTGGTCACGTGTCTTCAATGCTTCCTCCTTTTAGTCTTTCACGTGGCCATAGATGATAATACAAAGCAATTCACGTGGCCATGTCTTCTAAACATCAAACCTTCACGTGGCCACGTGTGGATTTCTTCAATAACTTCACGTGGTCACGTGTAAAGGCTCTAGACTAAACGCTAAATTTTCTCGCATCAATTCTTCATAATTGCATGTCTGGCCCTAAACTTTGCACTTTTTGCATTTTAAGCCCTTTTATATCAATTTTAACCTGAAAATCAAACAAAACATGGAATTAACCTCAAAATCATCATTGTTAACAAATTACCTCTAAATTAACCTAAATAAAACCAAAACAACTAAATAACACAACTAAAAACATATCAAAAACTATATATAATTTACACTTATCACATACCCCACACTTAAACTTTGCTTGCCCTTAAGCAAATTAGAACAATTCCACCTTCAAAATCATCAAACTTGAACAAGGATATGCAATTTCAAAGCCAAACTTAGCATTTTTAACAAAAGCACTTAATTTAACCTCTAAATAGATCAACTTCGAACAAGAGAATATAAGCTAGTTTCCTTGAGTGTGTGTAAGACCAAATCTTTTTAAGCAATTTTAACAATCAAAACATCAACACAACTAGGTAATGAAGTATCGAATATATGAATGCATAAGCATACAATCGGTTTCATGCTTAAAACTCTAGAAACACAATAGGCCTCTCCTTTAGCACCGGAACCTGTAGGTCATCTCTGCTAAACAACTCGAAACAAACTTAAAATCACTTAGGTCTTTCAAGGGTTGTAATGGGGCTAAGGTATTGGTTAACAAAGAATGGATAAAAGATAATCAAAATGAATAGCCACTCTAAGATAAAATAGATTACTAAACCCCAATAACTTCAACAACATATTTTGCTCGTTCTTGCCTCACTTTTAAATTTTCTTTATGCCGTTTCACCAAGAAGTCCATATTTTTCCATTTTTCCTTGTACTACCCCACACTTATATTTTTTTCATATTTGCTAGCTTTTTTTTTTCAAACTTCAAATGTTTTTTTTAAGAAACTAGCATTCATAAGCTAACCTCAAGGTAATATAAGGTAACTTTATCAATGATTTTTCATAAGATTTTCTTGCTAAACCCAATAAAATTTTAATTTTTTTTTCATACATCTATTTAATCCTAAAGTGGCCAATTCCATAAGGTGAGATAAAAGCTTTTTAGGTTATATGGTTGAAATATTAGATGCAACAAGAACATATTAATGGTACACATTAAGCATACCTTATAGGCTCAAAATGGCTTAACAAAGGATAATTTTATCAAGGTAGGACACAAGTCTTTTAAGAAATTTTATCAAGAAAATTGTTGCCCAGATCATTTTCTAAGTTGCTTGAGTTGTTCATATGCTTTGAAGGGTGATGAGGAAGGTTCTAGTGCTCTAAATTTCCTTACTTCACTACTTCAT
Source organism: Excoecaria agallocha (assembly GCA_037975025.1). Classification (NCBI taxonomy): domain Eukaryota; kingdom Viridiplantae; phylum Streptophyta; class Magnoliopsida; order Malpighiales; family Euphorbiaceae; genus Excoecaria; species Excoecaria agallocha. Next base: position 27,053,635 of record CM075815.1, read on the forward strand.
TGCATTGATTTTTCTTTTAGTCAAAAATTGGTCTAAGTGCTTTCAAGAATTTGGAAACTAACAAATATTTATCAAGCTGAAGATTAAACTATCTAAAGATTTATTAAACAACATAAATGTTCTCTTGCTAAGCAAAGGCTCAAAAACATACATATTCCATATCCAAGTTCAATTTTTTCAAAGTTTTGAAGTAACTAGGGTAAACTAAGTTATCATGCAAACTAAGTGAAAAGGCGAACTACATAAGTCTTTAATGAGTTTTACATACTTAAGAAACCAAACTAAACAAAAACCAAACAAACTAACAGAAAACAAAACATAAAACACAAAATAACAAAGTTCGATTGATGAAAAAGAAAAGAAAAGTTGAAGACAAACTCCCTGAAAGGAGGCTACCCCCTCCTGTAAACTTTGTTGTCCAAAGCAAATGAAGATCTATTCCGGTGGAGGTGGAGGAAACCGTTGCCAAAGATGGTGGATAAAGTGCTCAACCTTCCTATTTCCTTCCATCACCGTATCCCAAAGCATGTCCAATCTTCCTTTCATTTGATCTAGCCTAATTTGTTAAGCATCCAAATGGCTACTTAATTGATTAAATGGACCTTCCCATTCAGGTGTTGTAGGTTCATTGATGGGGGAAGGCACAACTATGGCAATATACTCCTCATTTGGTTCCTCCTGCTGCTCCTCAAACTGAATATTGTTCTCTCTTAGGTATTCCTCCCGGGTTACCCAATGAGCTCGAGGCTTAAGAATCAAAATTTTCATCCGCTTGAGCATCTTGTTAACAATGGAAGGTAATTCTTCTAGAAGTGAATCTCCATAACCCGGTTGTTCAACTGCAATTGCCATCACTGTAGCTATCCATCCAATTGAAATAGTATCCATATGTCCTGGCATTTTTTTGCAATTCTTTAATCCGAGCTACTATAATGCCCGCTCCATTGATTGCTATGCCATCCATCATGCATCGGAGAACCATGGCTTGAGACACACTAATAGTGCTGGCATTCTTCAAATTATTGTACATACTCTTTACCAAAAAGCGATGAACGATTCTTAATGCATGATTCCGTAAAGCATGGACTTTGCATTGTCCCCCTACCCATGGCTCATCTAATTTAAGATCCTTGATTCGTTCCCAATTCACCACAGGGGATGCATCTTCTAATTCAGTTGGGGCAATTGGCACAAATCCTAAAATTTCAGAAAACTGACTGAAGGTCAAGGAATATCCTTTCTTACCAAACTTAAAACTGACCATGCCATCCTCCGCATCTCTCTTAAAGTAGCATTCAAAAGAATAAAGGAAATCCCGTCCCATATCTGGATATACTTTTGGTTTCTTTGCAATGAACTTCTCCCAGCCAATATTTTGGATTAATGGTTCTATATCATGATCCCACAGATTTCCAGCCGAAAGATTGAGAAATAATTGACTTAGATAAGTGGGCTGGACATAGGTACACTTGTTGAAGTAGTCAAATTTATTGATCATAGCCTTGTCCACATATGACGGAATGCACACACCGGAAGAACTTGCTACATCAGGATATTTGGTTCTTCGAGGTGCCACTAAAAAGAAAGAAAATCATAGTATAAGTGTCAAGTCATAACCCAAAATATACTAAGGTGTAAGCACATGAATCATGCATTGAATGAACCGAAGCACACTTGGATGAAATAAAAATGTGATAGCATAAATGCACCGTATATAAGTGAAGATCAAAATGATAGGCATTAAATGCATTCAATAAATTGGGCACAAAGAACATGTTACAACAATACCTATCATGCATGAATAGATTCATGAACCAATCTTTTATGAAGTGAATTAGGTCATAAAACATCCCTGCAAATCATAAACATGCTATCCAAAGAGTGAAAGTTAACTGTTCTTAAAGAAAAACTCATTGAGGCATTTTATCAAGCATGTTATGAGCACAAGTTTGAGTATCAATTTAAAGATCATAACTAAGATTGTTCATTATCCAATTACATACCAAGCATCTATGACATGCATATAAGACTTATAAACATCCAAAGAGATAAAAGAAATTAACATGACAACAAAATGTAGAGTGTAAAGTAACCTCAAAACCAAATATGTATAAGCAATAAGGCATAAAACAATGAAATGAATGATATGGAAATGACAAATAAGAAGCAAGGAGAGTAGATACTTACTTGAAGATGAGAACTGAACCAAAATACAGCACCCAATTGAAGTAGTGTGTGTGAGTTATGAAAAACCCTAGTGTAGTGGAGAATGGGGAAAAGGAAGAGATGATAGGTAGGAGAGAGAGAAAGAATGTCAAAAAGAGAGAAAAATGGTGGTCGGAGATGGTGATGATTGGTGGTACGTGAAGAATCCATGGTCACGAGTTGATCTTTGCGTTGGTGTGGCATGAGCATGGGTGAGAGCAAGCATAAGGTGAAGAAGAAGAAAAGAAAAAATCGTGAAAGTGTGTATATAGGCAATGGGATGGGGCGTGGCCACGGGAGGTTCAAGGGAAGAACCACACGTGGTCATGTGTACTCTTATGCAAGGATCATGCGTGGCCATGTGTGGTCCTTCTCTAGGAATCCACGTGGTCACGTGAATTGTATGGCATGAGGCAGAACACATAAGCATGGCCACAGGATGTTTTTTTCTTTGAAACACCCGTGGTCACGTGATTTAAGTTAAATGGGGCAGTAACCTTAGACATGGCCATGTGATGTTTCTCTTGTGAACTACACGTGGTCACATGATTTGAATGGTCTTTGGTAGTGCAGGAACCCATGGCCATGTGATGGCCAAGGGAAAGCCACACCTGGTCACGTGTCCATGTATTTTTTTGCATCTTTGAACATATACTCACAATTAAGCTTCGTTAAATGCAATTTTTCAATTTCAAGCTTTTAAAACACCAATTCTTTTTCAGGAAAAACATGTCTTCATTTTAAAACCTTTTTAATGTACTTTTTTCATGAATTAAAACACACAAACACACAAACATGCAACACAAACACAAAATTTGACAGGAAACATAAAAGAGATAAAAAGTTTAAGTTCTGAGTTTTTGGAGTCTCCAGCTAGACTCTCCAAACCATTTTTTAATTATCTTGAAGAACCGTGGTTGCTTCAGCAACCTCTTATTGTCCTATTTGGTATGGTTTGAGTCAGTGACCATTTACTGTAAATTCACGTCCATCCTTTAAGCTTTTGATCATCACTACCCAAAAATTGCTGCTTGACATCACTTGATATGGTCCAAGCCACTTCGATTTAAGTTTTCCTGGAAATAGACGAAGACGACTATTATAAAGAAGCACTAACATTCCCGGAACAAAATCTTTTACCCTTAAATGCTTGTCGTGCCACTGTTTGGTCTTTTCTTTATAAAGCGCAGCATTGTTATATGACCATTGTCGAATTTCATCAAGTTCATTGAGCTGTAATTTTCTTCTTTCTCCTACATTTCTCAAATCAAAGTTAAGAAATTTTGTAGCCTAATAAGCTTTATGTTCTAATTCGACTGGAAGGTAACATGCTTTTCCAAAAACAATTCTAAAGGGAGACATACCGATAGGAGTTTTAAATGCAGTTCGATAAGCCCATAAAGCCTCATCTAACCTAAGAGACCAATCTTTTCTAGAGTTATTCATTGTTTTCTCTAAGATTGACTTCAACTCCCTATTAGATAATTTCACTTGTCCATTGGCTTGAGGGTGGTATGGGGTTGTGATTTTGTGCTTAACACCAAATTTCTTAAGCAAGATCTTAAATTAATGGTTAACAAAATGTTTCCTTTCATCACTTATAATAGCTCTAGGTGCTCCGAATCTAGTGAAAATATTCTTCCTAATGAATTCAAGCACAGTTTTTGCATCACATGTTCTAGTAGCTATTGCCTCTACCCATTTACTCACATAATCCACTGCTACCAAGATATATTCAAACCCAAATGAATTTAGAAAAGGTCCCATAAAATCAATGCCGCATACATCAAAGATTTCTATTTCCAGCACATTGTTCATAGGCATCTCATCTCTTTTAGATATATTTCCTACTCGTTGGCATCTATCACAAGTTGTTATAAAAGATCTCACATCTTCAAACAAAGTAGGCCAGAAAAAACCTGATTGGAGTATCTTTTGAACTATTCTATTTGGCCCGTGATGTCCTCCAACTTCACCTCCATGGCATTACTGTATGATAGATTTGTGTTCCAATTCCGGTACACACCTTCTTAGTACTTGATCCGTGCATATCTTGATAAGATATGGATTGTCCCAAAGGTAATGCTTGGCATCCGCTATGAGCTTTTTCTTTTGTTGTAAAGTAAACTCCTTAGGAAGATAACCACCTGCAAGAAAATTGGCTATATTAGCATAACATGGAACCGATTTTTCATAAGTATAACAAGGACAAATATGTTTATCGGGAAATAAGTCAGAAATTTCTCCCTTTTTGATGCTAGCATGATCCAATCTAGATAGATGGTCAGCTATAAAATTTTTTGCTCCTTTCTTATCTTTGATTTCAACATCAAACTCTTAGAGTAGTAATACCCATCGGATAAGTCTTGGTTTGGAATCCTTCTTGGCGAAAAGATGTCTCAATGCAGCATGATCCGACCACACTGTAATTTTGGATCCTAAGAGGTAGGACCTAAATTTTTCAAATGGAAAGACTATTGCCAAGAGCTCCTTCTCCGTAGTAGTGTAATTTACTTGGGCTCCGATGAGTGTATGGCTTGCATAATAGATAGTGTAGAAAATATTCTCCTTCCGCTATCCTAAGACTTCTCCAACTACATAATCACTTGCATCACACATAATTTCAAATGGTAAGCTCCAATCGGGTGATGCAATGATCGGTGCACTAACTAATTTTTGCTTCAATAGGTTAAAAGCCTGCAAACACTCAGCATTAAAGTTAAATGCAACATCTTTAAGCAATAAATTAGAAAGTGGTTTGCCAATTTTAGAAAAATCCTTGATAAACCGACGATAAAACCTGACATGACCAAGAAAACTTCTAATGCCCTTTACACTAGTTGGTGGAGGTAATTTTTCTATTACATCAACTTTTGCTTTATCAACCTCAATGCCTTTTTCAGAAATTTTATGCCCTTAAACAATGCCTTCTCTAACCATAAAATGATATTTTTTCCAATTTAGCACAAGATTAGTTTCTTGACACCTTTTCAAAACAAATGCTAGATTATGCAAACAAGATTTAAAATCATGACCATAAATAGTGAAATCATCTATGAAAACTTCCATAAATTTTTCAATAAAGTCATGAAATATGGCCATCATGCAACGTTGAAATGTGGCAGGTGCATTACAAAGACCAAAAGGCATTCTTTTATATGTAAATGTTCCATATGGACATGTGAATGTGGTCTTTTCTTGGTCTTCCGGGGCTATACGTATTTGCATGTACCCCAAATATCCATCTAAGAAATAATAAAATTTATTTCTTTCCAGTCTTTTAAACATTTGGTCAATAAAGGGCAATGGAAAATGGTCTTTTCTAGTGGCATTATTTAGCCTCCTATAGTCAATACGTACCCTCCATCTCGTTACCGTGCATGTAGGAATTAATTCATTATTTTCATTGATCACTACAGTCATTCCCCCCTTTTTAGGCACACATTGAACAGGACTTACCCAATTACTATCAGAGATAAGATAGATAATACCTGCATTAAGTAGTTTCAATACCTCCTTTTTCACTACCTCTTGCATAGTTGGGTTGAGTCTTCGTTGAGGTTGCACTACCAGTTTAAAATTGTCTTCCATAGGTATACGATGTGTACAATAGCTGGGGCTAATTCCTTTCAAGTCGGATGTTGCCCAACCAATTGCTCATTTGTGCTTTTTGAGGACTTTGATGAGCATTTCTTCTTCCAAATCTGTTAATGAAGATGAGATAATTATCGGATTAGCATTATCACTTAAAAATACATATTTCAAATGAGATGGAAGTGTTTTAAGTTCAGAATCTCCCTTAGGATGGGATGGTTCAACCTTCATTTCCTTATCTTCACTATGCTCTTGTTCCAGATTTTGTATCAACTCTTTCTCCTTTGTATCCAACTCTTTCATTGTCTTGGGATGCATTAAGCAACTTTGAAGTTCATCATTGAGAATGATATCCTCTTGTTTTGTGTTGGCACATTCTTGAACTTCATCAACAAAGTAAATGGATTCTTCAAAATCATATGAGGGGTGTTTTAAAATTTTATTAACATTAAAAACCATATCCTCCTCATTGAATCTTATAGTGACCGTTTATCCATGAACATCAATTAACGCTCTTGCTGTGTTCAAGAATGGCCTCCGCACAATTAATTGCACCTTCCTATCTTCTCCCATGTCCATAACCACAAAATCAACCGGAAAGATAAAATTTCCAACTTTTACCAATAAGTCCTCAATGATTCCTTTTGGCCTCTTTATCGATCTATTCGCCAATTGAAGCGTCATTCAGGTTTCCTTTAAATCACCTAGATTCAATTTCCTGCAAATTGAATAAGGCATCAAATTAATACTAGCACCTAAATCACATAAAGCATTCCCAACAAAATTCCCTCCTAGTTCACAAGGCAATGTAAAACTACCTGGATCTTTTAATTTTTTAGGAATTTTATTGGTTAATATGGCACTACAATTATCGGATAATTAAACCATTCCTATGCCTTCTAACTTTTTCTTATTAGAGCATAATTCTTTCATAAATTTAGCATATTTAGGCATGTGTAGCAAAGCTTAAGCAAATGGTAAATTTATATGTAGCTTCTTAAACATGTCTAAAAATCTACTCAATTATTCATTTTGTTTCTCTTTTCTAGCTAAAATAGGAAATGGTAATTGAGATTCATCAAGAACAGTAGAAACAAGTTTGTCCTTACCTTTACCCTTCTCAATCGTAGGAGATACTTTTTCAGTATTTTCTGAGTTAGAATTACTTACCTCCGTTATTGGTTCCACCATTAGGGAAGAATTCTTACCAATTTTAGTTTTCTCTAACCCTTTCCCACTCCTTAAGGTGATTTCTTTGGCTTTCTCCTTTGGATTTCGGTCTACATTAGATGGAAATGTCCCTTGAGTATGGTTTGATAAGGAACTAGCTAGTTGTCCCATTTGGTTCTCTAAGTTCCTAATTGATGCCTCTATGTTCCTCATCCAAATATCTTGTGATTTCCATCTAGCATCTTGGCTAGCTAAAATTGAATTTTGGGAGGCCATGAAATTTGTAATCATTTCTTCAATGTTAGATTTCTTTTCTTGAGGAGGAGGAGGTTGAGATTTTTGAAAACCAGGTGGTTAGTGGTATGATTGTGATAGGTATTAGTTTGGATAATGTCGTTTTTGGTATTGAAGTTGTTTATTAGGAGGTTGATTATGATTAAATTAGGGTCTACGATTAGGTTTAGGAGAAGAACCTTGATTACCTTCCCTCCATAAAAAATTTGGATGGCTTCTCCATTCCGCATTGTAAGTGTTGCTATATGGGTTCAAGGCATTTACTTCTTCCACCATTCCTTCATTATTCTTCATTCTCAAAGATCCTTGAATTCCTACATAAGAATCAATTTCATTAGATAACATAGAAACTTTTTTAGCTTTAAGCTCATTTATTTCTTTTAAATGTCTTTTTTCCATTAATTCTAATTGAGCTTTTAACATGGCTATTTCATCAATATTATGAACTCCATGTTTCTTTTGAGTTGCTCTAGAGGCTGCCCATTGAGTATCATTGGTGGCCATCTCATCAATAAGCAATAATGCATCTTCGGGAATCGGTTCATGAAACTACCATTTGAGGCTGCATCTAGCAAAGATCTTGTTGATGGATGGGCACCTGCATAGAAGATATACATTAGTTGAAAAATAGGAACTTCATGATGTGGACAACTTTTTAAAAGTCTCATAAATCTTTCCCATGCTTTATGAAATGGCTCCTCATAAAATTGCTGGAAGTCACTAATTTGTTCCCTAATGAGGGCAGTCTTAGTAGGTGGGAAGAACTTGCAAAGAAATTTTTCTTGCATTTGTTGCCATGAATGGATGGATTTATTTGGTAGCATTTGTAGCCAATCCCTAGCTTTTCCTATGAGGGTAAATGGGAAGAGTTTCAACCTAATTGCATCATTCGATACATTAGGAATTTACACAGTGTCACTCACTTCTAAGAACATATCCAAATGTTGTGCAGGATCCACTATGTCCGAACCCCAAAATTGGTTCCTTTGTACCATAGTGATGGTAACGGGTTTAATCTCAAAGGGTTGGTGGTTAGGAATCCTAATAGTTATATGTTCTTCATTCCTCCTAGGAATAACATAATCCCTAATGATTCTAGGTCTATACCCATTCTCGGTAGCTTGGTGGGGTATGTGCTGCTCTTCGATCCTAGGTCGTGGATCATTCATAGGTTCTATTTTTGGGTCATTCATCTTGCCTCTTAACCTTCTAATCATATGAAATGTCCTTTCAATTTTAGGGTCTAATGGTAGGATGGGGTTGTCTCTAACCATAAACCACTAGTCACCCCAAAAGAAAATAAGAAAATAGATGAAGCAGAGAAAAAAAACACACAAAAATAACTTTTAAAATCAAAATAAATAAACAAACGCCAATGTATCCCTGGCAACAGCGCCAAAAACTTGACCGGATTCTAGCAAGTGTACTAGATCGGCTAGTAATATAGGGAAATAAGATTATGATCCAAAATATCAAACCTAAGGGAAACTTGTGCTTGTATGTGCTATTTTAATTTCAAAACCAATTTTCGTGTGTAAAAGAAAGAAGAGAAATCCCAAATTTGTGATGATTGAAGAATTAAAACTAAAAACAATAATTTAAATCCAAATTAAAACAATTGAAAGAGCTAAAGTAAAGAAAAGATCTATTGAAAGCAAGTAATTTGAATGAGGTGAAAATCAATATTAAAAACAACTTTCACTAAAGGACTATCCACCTTAACAAGCACTACAAGAAAATCTTGAAATAGCAACGGAAAAATAGCAACGGAAACAGAATTCTGTTGCTATTTAGCAACGGAATATAGTTTCCGTTGCTAAAATTGGTTGAATTTTATAAAATTAGCAACGGAAAAAAATTTGGTTAGCTTCTGTTGCTAAAACTGGAGGGAATTTCTGGCACCATTATTTAGCAATGAAAATGAGCAACAGAATTTCTATTCCATTGCTAATTAAGGCGGCAAAAAATGGCGGATAAAATTTGGGACGAAAAATAGCAAGGACTTTTAAATTCTGTTGCTAATTTAGCAACCGAAATAGAATTCTGTTGCTATTTAGCAACGGAATTATTTTTCCGTTGCTATTTTAGCAACGAAATTATTTTTCCGTTGCTAATATAGCAACGAAATTTAAATTCCGTTGCTAAATTTCACTTTCAACGAAAAATAGCAACCGAATTAAATTTGGTTGCAAAAATAGCAACGGAAAATGGATTCTGTTGCTAAATTAGGGGCATTTAAGTACTTTTACCTTTGTTGGAACTATAAATTGAAAAACCCTAGATGAGATTCATCTCTTCCCTCACACACCGTCGTCCCTCTCTCTGTCTCTCTATCGAAGAAGTCGACGGCAGACATCTCTTCCCTCACACACCACCACCCCTCTATCTCTTTCTCTAGCCACAGACGGGCTATTTCGGGTACGATTCTTCCATTTTTTATGCTAAATTCATAAAACCATCATTTGTGCGCACACGCATGCCTTTTCTCATTCAGAACTTATAAAATCCTTCTGTGGTTGCAGGTTTGCCCGGTTGGAAAGACCATTGAAGCAGAGGTAGCCCATGGTACAGTTACTAGACATTACAGGGTTCATCAGAAAGATGGTGAAACCAGCACAAACAGTATAGCTTATATCTTTGCTTGGTCCCGAGGTCTTGCACACAGGTAAAATTTTGTTTTCAGGAATCATTTTTGTTGGGTCCTTGGGAATTGCTCATAAAGTGATGAATGAGAATCTAAGTGTATTCTTTTTGACAGGGCCAAGTTGGATGACAATGCTAGACTCCTGGATTTCACCCAGAAGCTTGAAGAAGCCTGTATTGGAGTAATGGAGGCTGGCAAGATGACAAAGGATCTTGCATTGATTATTCATGGACCTAAGTGAGTTTCTGTTACCATCCATTCAATATAATATAGTATGTTATACTCATGTTCTTCCTGATTTCGTTTTCATCCACAAATGTGATATGCTTGTTATTTGTTTGTAGGCTTACACGAGTTGGGTAGAACCTAGTTAAATGCTAAGCCTTACCTCGATAGGAAGAACTTAGGCTCTGCACGATAACTCATGCTTTTAATAGCATTTGGAGGTAAAAAAGGGTTAGTGATTGAGTATGCTAAATGTTCAGTGTGCTTAAATTTGAACTGTTGGTTTAAAAATAAAATGATATTACATTTTAATTGAATGGTGCAATATGTCCATATTAATATGCTTGGGGCACCGTATGAATAGCAAAAATATTGTTTAATAATGAATTATATTCACTTATATTTGCAAGAAAAGTTGGAAAAATTAGATTTTATCTTGATTTTTAAATGAATTATAAGATATTGGATAAATTGTGGTAGATAAATATGAATAAATAGATTTATACCCTTAAAGATCATGTCAAATTATTATATTATACAGACATTTAAAGACTAAAAAGGCTTACTCATAATTAAGGTTTCCAGTAAATATAAAGCAAAATTGGGGAAAGTTATATTTTTATGCACACATATCGGGGCATATGTGGCCCACAAATTGATGGTTTTAGAAGGAGGGATTTGGTGGGGGCATGGGAATTAAGCTTGGGTTTGAAGAGAATAACCAATCCAATCTTCTGTGAGATAAATACATTAAAGAAATAGTTGTTAAAAGAAATAAAATAAAAGTAGTCTCAACATTGGCTGGTATTCTGTCTTTTTTATCCAGCAGTCCTTTTCAGCTTAGCAAGCCTTATTACTTAAGAAAATCAATCTGATTTTAGTACTGTGATATCACACTTTGTGAATATTGATTATTTATTATATTAATTTGGAGAGCATTAGAGATAATTTTGTTAAACAACTTAACTAATAACCAGCTAATGACAATTGATTAATTTAAGATTAGAATTATGATACAGTTTGGTGGTTTTTATTAGTAATTAGATACTTCGCCTTTATTAGTCAATAGCTGTTGGCATATACCTTGACTTTTTATTTATTTATTTATTTTCTTTTGTATTTATTTTAATATCAACTTATTTTAATAATCAATCTAATATTGTGAATTCAAATTTTGAATAAAAAAAATAGCTAAATTTTTAACCATATATAATTTCATATATTACTAATTTTGTTTTGATTTTTGTGGTATTAGGTGGCCATACAACTCAATAATGTGCTTGATTGCTAATTGTACAGATTTATCTACGAAGCCTATTTTTTATTTTCTTTTCTAAGTCAACATGTTATTTTCTTACCATATACGATTAATTTTGTCAGTATGTAATTGATGATAGAGTGGATGAATGAATATGAACAATTCATCATTGCACTTTTTTGGAGTAATTATATTTACCAACCTTTGATGACTTCGTTCAAGAAGAAACACCGTATTCAGAATATAATACTTTATTCAAACTCTTTTTATGTATGTTAAGAGTTATTTATATGAGAAATTTCGTTTAGCCTTCCTCACTTGTTAATTAAGCTGTGAAAATCCAATTAATTAGTTCCTAACTAAAAATTTAATGGATTCAATCATGAAGCCAACACCCTCTGAGGCACATCCTGAGACAATGGATTTTCTCTCAAATACGTGGTGCAATTTTGCAGTTCAAGCTTTCCAACCTCAGCTGCCTGATCATTCATCAATTGTTCTACTAGACGACACTTTCGAGAAATTCGACTGCGAAACGGTGACTTTAATTCTTAGAAATTGATTTTCTTTTATTCTTTCAAGTTATCAAAAATAAAACGTTAAATTAATAAAACAAGATTTTTTTTTCTTGCAGAAGATGGAAAAGAGTATAAAGATATATAATTCTGAGTTCAAGTCTCTACCACCTTGGAAATCTAATGACGTTAAGGTAATTTATAATACTTGTAATTAAATATCAATCTGTAATTAATTTCACATATCCCTTTGCATATTATCTTGTGCTAATTCAACTTTTATTACTTGAATAATGCTGTTGGTTTTCCAAATTACACTAAAACAGCTTGCTGTTTTAGTGTAATTTGTTGGTTTTCAATTTTACACTAAAACAGCTTGTTGTTTTAGTGTAATTGTTGGTTTTCTATTGTAGTGATGGAATAGCAACGAAAAAACCATCACAAATTTTTTTATACTAGTTGCTGAATTTAGCAACGGAATTTGAATTCGGTTGCTAAATTTAGCAACGGAATTTGAATTCGGTTGCTAAATTAGCAACGGAATTTGAATTCGGTTGCTAATTTTGATCAATTTACCAAATGTTAGTGGTTAGATTTAGCAATGAAATTAAATTTTCGTTGCTAAATTTAGCAACGGAATTTAATTTCCGTTGCTAAATTAGCAACGGAATAAACCTTCCGTTGCTAAAAATACCAACCGCCAAATTAGCAACCGAATTTTCCATTGCTATTTTCAGTTGCTAATTTTAATTACCAACGAAAATTCACCAAATTCGGTTGCTAATTTTCGTTGCTATTTTCAAATTTTCTGGTAGTGAAGTATTTCTATGACTTACATAAAAGAAAACATACAAGTGATTATGGAGAATTCAGTTTAATAAAACCAGATAACTTTATTCAAGATTATCATTCCAAGCATTAAATTTTTTTATTCAGATAAACTTAACACTTAGCATAAGGAACTGAATTAAGTCTCCTAGATGTCTATTAAAGCCTTTCTCAAGAGATTTAACTTCCACCTATTCTTAGTTACCCCTTTCTCAATCTTAACTTACTCAAATCAACACACAATTATAGCTTATTCAGGTTATAATCATGTATTAATCCAAATAAAATAACCTAAGAGCATGCAAGCCAATAATCAATTCAAATTAATTAATTAACCAATGCTTAATCAAGTTAACAATCAATTTAAATTTGAGTAAAGACAAGACTATGTTTAAGAACTAAAAAATAACCAACTTGTATTGAATTGAAGAACAAAATTAAGTCATAACAATACAAGTTAAGGATTCAAGTATCCTTTAGCAAAAGTTAAAGAAAACTACTCACAAGACATTCTTAAAAATAAAGAAAAAGTTTTGAAGAAAGCAATAAAAATAAATAACATAAAAATAACTTAAAGAAAAGTAAAGCTTAATTCTCAGGATCCTCTTGTTCCTCTCTTTTCTGTGTTTCAGCTAGCTATTTATAGGCAAAAGAAGACATGAATTCCTTCTCAAACTCTTAGAATCAAATAGGAAATAATTTCTGCCCAAAATAGGAAGTTCGATAAAATCCTTAGCGAAGTTGGAATTGCATCACGTGGCCACGCCCTTCATTGTGTATTTCTACACATGACCACGGGTTCATTCAGTCTTTCTCCACACGTGGCCATGTGTGGTCCTTCACTTGGAATGCACGTGGTCACATGTCTCAATGCTTCCTCCTTTTAGTCTTTCATGTGGTCATGGATGAGAATACAAAGCAATTCATGTGGCCATGTCTTCTAAACATCAATCCTTCACGTGGCCACGGGTGGATTTCTTCAATAACTTCACGTGGTCGCATGTAAAGGCTCTGGACTGAACGCTAAATTGTCTCGCATCAATTCTTCATAATTGCATTTTTTGCCCTAAACTTTGCCCTTTTTGCATTTTAAGCTCCTTTGTATCAATTTTAACCTGAAAATAAAAACAAACATGGAATTAACCTCAAAATCATCATTGTTAACAAATTACCTCTAAATTAACCTAAATAAAACCAAAACAACTAAATAACACAACTAAAAACATATCAAAAACTATATATGATTCACACTTATCAACAAGGTTCATCTTCATTTTGTGAGAAACCAAACTCTTTGATTTCTCATTGAATCGTATGTTCCTGCTCCTAGAGGCATGCTTCAATTCATAAATGGATCTTTGAAGCTTGTATACCTTTTTGCCATCTCCTAATGTGAACCCTTCTGGTTGTGTCATATACACATCCTTAGTCAGATTTCCATTTAGGAAAGCTATCTTCACATCTATTTGCCAAATCTCATAATCATAATTAGCTGCAATAGCTAAAAGTATTCTTATAGACTTAAGCATTGCTAAAGGAGAAAATGTCTCATCATAGTCAATACCTTCTTTTTGACGACATCATTTTGTTACTATGCGAGCTTTATAGGTAACTATACTACCTTCCATGTCAGTCTTCTTTTTGAAGACCCATTTGCACCCTATGGGTTTTATCCCTTCAAGTGGTCGAGTTAAAGTCCATACTTTGTTCTCATACATGGAGTCCATTTCAGACTGTATAGCCTTAAGCCATAAATCACGTTCTGACTGTTCAAAACTTCTTGATAACTTGTAGGCTCATTGTCCTCTACTACAGTTATGCCTATATCTTATTCATGCATTTCTCACTTATATGGCCTAAACGACAATGCCATAAATATGAGGTATTTAGATTATCTTGTTTCATTCTCATGGTATCCACATTATGCACTTCTTTAATTAAATCAAGAACAAATATACCATTCTCAATGATAGCTTTAGCATAAAATATATTATTCTTAAAAATGTAACAACATTTGTCTTTTAAAAAAATGTCATAATCGTTCAATAAACAATAGAAAGAAATAATACATTTGGATAAAGCTGGAACATAATAATAATTATTTAATTCCAGTATCAATCAACTTGGAAGAGGCAAATTGTAAGTCCCCACAACTTTTGTAGAGATGTTTTGTCCAGTAGCTAACTGTAGACATATTTCTGCCTTTTCAACTCTTCTAATGCTTTTAAGCCCCTGTAGATCATTACACAAATGAGATCCATATCCGGTATCTAATACCCAAGATTGTTTTGAAGGAATAGAATAAGTATTAATTTCAATCATATGAATAGCTGAAGTAGAGGCATCAGCTTGCTTCTTCTCCTTGAGAGAATCTAGATAGGCCTTGTAATTACGCTTCCAATGACCATTTTTTCCACAATGAAAGCAAGTTTCTTTGGGATTTTCTTTCTTGGCAACCCTATTCTTGGAAACCCAACCATTTTTTTACTGTGCCTTGGTCATTTTATTCTTCTTCTGCTTCTTACCTTTAGCAGAAGTGACAACCATGACACTTTTTGAATCCTTCTTGAAGGATCCATTAGTTATTTTGAGCATATTGATTAACTCAGGAATGGTTACTTGGATCTTGTTCATGTTGAAGTTAAGCACAAAAGGAGCATAACTTGGAACCAACGAGTACACGATTAAATCTATGTATAGAGCATTATCCATTACATAGCCAAGTCTACTCAAATGCTCAATATACCCATACATATTTAATGCATAAGTAGCAGCCGAAGTGCTTTCCACCATTTTGCAGCTAAATAGTGCTCGAGCAATCTCATATTCCTTGGTTCTAGCCTGAGAAGAATAAAGCTCCTCTAGATGCAAAATGATGGTTTTAGCATCCATCATCTCATGTTGCTTCTGAAGCTCTGAGGACATAGCACCCAGCATCAAACATGCTGCTGCTTCACTATCCTCTATGTATTTTCGATAAGTGCCCTTGATCTCATCAATGGCATCATCTGATGGAAGTGGTGGTAGATCTTTATCTACGGCATAATGGATCTTTTCAGCTCTGAGAACAATTTTCACTTGTCTGATCCAGTCAGAATAGTTACTGCCAACTAGCTTGTTATCCAAGATTTATCATATGTTAATGTTCGATGTGCACATGATGATGACCTAGATGTGAAAAGAAAACATATGAGAGTACGTTCATATATATGTATGCATTAATTAGGCCTTTAATTAATCCATTTACTCCCACTATTTTATTGTGAATTAATAGCCCTCACTATATAATCTGAGAAAACCAGTTGGTTTTCTTAGTGGGCCAATATCCAATCCTTGATATGTAATTTAACCTTGACTATGGTCAATAAGCCAAACTCCATACCTTTGAAAGGTAGGTATCTCTATACCAATTGTGTCTCTACACAACTATTGGATCATTAGGTTATTAGCTCTTGATACATGCATATGGTATATGCATTCCCTAATCTTGCCTTTAGAACCATTAGCCTTGACTATGGTCAGTAAGCTAATGGGCTAGCTAAGATAACTCATTTAATTAGATTCGAACATATTTGATATAATGTGAGCTTGACTGTGGTCAACAACCCACACTATAAAGAACTCTGGTTCTCCTCCAATTAATGAAAGGATTATATACCTTAGTATTTGTTTGAGGAATTTTAGTTAATTAAGTCTCATCATACATGGTTAGCATACATTGGTATGCATCCTATATTTATCACATAAATATAAGCATACAAATATGGTATAGTTATGGATTTTACTACATTGATTTCCTCGAGCCAAAAGGGAAATCAAAAGGTCACACCTAGGTAATATGTATGATTCAAACAAGTAAAAATAATTATATTATCTTTAATCTTGTTAGATCTTTATCCGGCCCATCTTGCTCCTTGATAGTGGTCTCCATCTTTATCACTAATTCTAATCTAAGTAATATAATTTCATATTACAATTTGAAAAAGAAACACAAACCAAAAACAAGTGGCAGGGACATGAAAGTCCTCATTGGGCCGAAACATGCATTATGCTCAATCACATTGGGCTTTTGTCCATAACTATCCATCATGCCAATCATACACCCTTATATGCATTTTTAATGCATAAAGTAAAACATATAATGGATTAATCACTTTTTTTCAACTCTTGAAATATACTTTTGAGTTATTTTAATAATGTGATCAAATTAGGAAACTTTTTCCATTTTGGAAACTTTCATTTTAGGAAACCTTTTTGCATGCATGTGTTCTTGCCTTAATTATCAATCCAATTGGTATTAATTGATTATCAATTGATTATTTAATTAATTAATCATATTAATAATTAAAAAATTTATTTTGGGCTTAAAACAAAGGGTAGGCTGAAACCCATACTGTAAACCTAAACTAGTTTTGTGTCTATTGGATCATTTGGGCCTTTTGGAATGAGCCAAGCCCACTCCAGCCCTTAAAATAAATTGATAAACTTAATTATAGTTTATAATATTTAATTCAAATCAGCTCCTTGGGCCCACCAAGTCATCCACTAATTTAAATCAAGTCCGTACACATAATTAAGCCCATTAAGTGGTTTTAATGAATTAAAATTAATCCAATTAATTTAAGGCCCATTTTAATTAATAAAATTAATTAAGAAACATTAATATATCAGATTTAGAAGATTAAAAATCGTTCTAAGCATTAACTCACCAAGAACACACCATGAACACACGAAGAACACCAATTTATCGAACTTTTCGACTAAACTAGTTTTCATGCAAAACTTGTTCGATTTTAATTTTATTTGAACCTATGGCTTAATATCACATATTAAATACATAAATTATCATCAAAATAATTTTAGAGTGGATCAATAAAAATTTAATTTAGAACAGCCCCTAAAATGTTTATTGAAAAATAGAAACCCTACACGCCAAAACCATGATTCTTTTCTTAAAAGAAGCATTTTTATTTTTCATTTTCTTTATTTGACCACATACATCCAGAAATATATATTTCTCATTCATGAACAATCAAATCAGATATTTTAATTTTCATGAAATAAATAAGTCAAAAATAAAAACTATTTCGCAAAATATAGAATTGTAGATTCAAGGCAAAACCGAGGCTCTGATACCATATTGGGAATTATTGGTTACATGCATCACATACATAAGCGGAATTTAAAAATTTTTAACCAATGGATCTGATCTTGCCATGAATTTACAATATAAATGTTAATGAGAATAAGAAAAATTACCTTTGATTTTTGTTGAATAGTTGATTTTCCTTCTCACCGGTTTGTCGCAAATAACAGTGTCAAAAAATGAACACCTCCAATTAGCAATCCACACTAGAGAAGGAATAAATTAACCAAGAATGGAGGAACCACATGTCTGGCTGAATTCCTCTTGATGCTAGCAAGGGGGTGGCAGCTAGTGTTTTTGAGAGAGAGAATTTCTTTTTCTCTTAATTGTTCACTTAACCCTAAAATCCCTATCACTTATATTTTTATAGTTAGGTTAAAAATCCAACTTCATAATAGGATTGGGCACTTTAAAATTTTTGGAGAAATATTTAATGGGCTTCTGGAAGTATTAATAATTTATTTGGGCTTGATTAAGTCCAATTTAAGTCCATTCATAAAGAAGTATGCATAAAACCCATAAACTAGGTCCTTTGTAGATACACTTGGATTTAATCACCCAAATTAATTTCAAATCTATCCAAATTAAATATGTAGGCTCTATAATACTTATGAAATATATTTAATTTATTTTGGTACAAGAATTAGGCCTCTAAGGCCTTCTATCTGCAGTTGGCGTGAAATCTTTCCTCTAGAGGGTTTATGTGCCAAAATCAATTCTTTGGGCCTCTTTAATTTCTCCAATGGATCTATTAATTATTATATCAGCCCTATAAGACTTATAGTCCAATAATAATTAATTATGAAATACAATATTTCAATTAGGTCCATTATACAGAACATTTCTAAAAAGTTATGTGAATATTTCCACTTGATCATAATTAATTAAACTCTTTAATTAATTATTCTCTTATTCAATTCTCTTCTCCCATAACAATATCAAATATTATTATCCTTGTCATTTTACCATTTTATCCTTTACTCTATATATGTGTGACCTATTGGGTTACCGTCCGTATTGGCAGTATAATATATAATTATGAGTTCTATTTAAAACTCACATGATTTAAACTTCTTTAAATCATTTTATCAATCCCTATTGATATTTATAATACACTATTATAAAAATCATGAGCAGCCTCTAGGCAGGCATCATGACTACCCAAATGTTAGGAAAGTCAAGTGGTTTGACTATATCCTTCGATAGAAATAGTTACCGTGCAATTACTCCTTTCACCACTCTTATCTTAGTTAGATTCTGAGTATGGACTTCTATCAACTCATATAAATCTAATTATGTATGTCCTATTAATTTAACCATTGTTCCCAAAATGCCCTTTATGGATCCCTATCCATCTTGGTATATTACTTTGGCCAGAGATTCTCTGAACAAGGCAATTATAGAATCATGCGAGATAACTTCCCTTGTTAAATCTGGGATGGTGAATCCTTTATCGATCACTCAACTATCTTCAAGTCGGTCATGATATACCCAACCCCCTAACTATGTTCATCCCCAGTTGGAAGAAATCAGTTATGGTGTCAAAGTATACCACTTGCTACTTAAGATAACTTTGGTGATCTCAAGTCTAAGGATACTTGCACAACTGCTATGAAGAGATTCCTCATTGATATAGATTTAATATCCATGTGAGGATTCTCTTTGCAGGTCTCCAATGAACTTGTTCTTCTAATAAGCATCCACATGTTAGCTTTGATTATCTTTCATAATCATAGTTGTGAGAACCACTGCTTGAACCATTCAAGAAGCATAACATATGCTAGTCTGTCCGAATTAACAATGTCCTATCTTGTTAATTTTATGACTAAGGATATTTAGATATTAACACATTTGCATGTAATAGACATCTCATATCATGAACACTTTCATGATTGCCTTTGCATTGTGTTTATAATATATATGACTTCTTTTATTAATTTAAGATTTACAAACTTATATATTTAAACATAGCATTAATAAATGAATGATGCCTTTTATTAAGAATATAAATTCATACATATAAATACATCTCTTTTACATGGGCTCTAGTGCATACTCTCTAACATAAGATGCCATAATTACAAATTTACCCTAAATTAATACTTTATGCTTCAATTATACTCTTAAATATTATTAAACTATAATATTAAATTTTATTCTCTTGCAATTACTATAATATAACTAATTTATCACTTGTTCCCATACCTTATGTGTAATTCACACATTTTTTTAATTTATTCTGAATTAATTATAACCCTATTAACACATGCATTACTAGCTAGGGTCATGTTAGGGGCCTCACAAATCTCTTCCATTTAAGGAGTTTTATCCTCAAAATTCGTACATGTCTTAAACAATTGAGGATATTGCTCCCTCATAATTGCCTCTAGTTCCCAAGTTACTTATTGTACACCATGATGTTGCTAGAGCACTTTAACCTGAGAAATTTGCTTGTTCCTCAATTGTCTGATTTCCCTAGCTAGGATATCTTTCGGTTCCTTATCATACGTGAAATTCGGTTGTACTTGAATATCTTGAACTTGCAGCTTATGTGATTCATACGAGTGATACCTTTTAAGTATGGACATGTGAAACACGTCATGACGCTTGGCTAATTCCATAGGAAGAGCCAATCTATATGCCACTGGTCTGACTCTTTTAAGAATTTCATATAGACCAATAAATCTCGGACTAAGTTTCCCTTTTTTCCCAAATATAAACACTTTTCTCCAGGGAGATACCTTCAAAAACACCTTATCACCCACCTGATACTCGATATCCTTTCTCTTCAAGTTAGTATATGATTTTTGTCTATCACTAGCTTCTTTCAATCTTTGATTGATAACTTAAACTTTTTCTTCTATATCCCTAACAAGATAAAGACCGATTATTCTACATTCAGTTAGCTCAATCTAACAGACTGGAGTTCTACATTTTTTGCCATACAAAGCCTCATATGGTGCCATCTAAATACTATTCAGATAACTGTTATTGTAGGCAAATTCCATTAAGGTCACATATTTGTCCCAACTTCCAGAAAACTCCAAAACATATTCCCTTATCATATATTCTACAACCTGAATAACCCATTTAGATTGTCCATCCGTTTGGGGATGAAAAGTTATACTGTACTTAAGCTGTGTTCCCAAGGCCTGCTGTAGACTATACCAAAATCTCGATGTAATCCTTGGATCTCAATAAGAAATTATAGATATTGGTATACAATATAACCGTACAATCTCATTCACATACAATTATGTAAGCTTATCTATAGAATAATCTATTTGAACCGGTATAAAGTGAGCTACTTTTGTTAACTTATCTACTATTACCCATACAACATCATATTTTCGTTAAGTAAGAGGCAAACTGGTAACAAAATCCATGGTAATGTCTTCCCACTTCCACCGTGGAACCAGAATGGGACTCAAAAGACCTAAAGGAAACTAATTTTCTACTTTCACTTGTTGATAAACCTTTAGATACATATTCAACAACATCCTTCTTTATGCCAAGCCACCAGTAAAATGGTTTCAAGTCTTGATACATCTTGTTCCCACCTAGATGCATAGTAAATGCAATATTATGTGCTTTATGCAATAGTACCCTTTTCACTTCTTTGTCATCAGGAACACACAACTTGTTATGGTAGTATACACCACCATCTTCTTTCACTAAAAAATCTAATTGATCTCCTTCACAAACTTTTTTCACAATCTGTTGCAACATTTCATCATCCTTCTGAGCATCTATCACTGTCTACCCAACCATGGGCCTGGCTTTAAGCTATACTAGTAATGCACCATCCGATGCAAATTTCCATCTGCACTACCTTAACATCAATGCTACCATTGGCTTACGACTCAAGGCATCAGCAACCACATTTGCTTTTCTTGGATGGTAGTCAACTATACAATCATAATCTTTGAATAATTCCAACCACCTTTTCTGCCTCAAATTAAGCTCTTTCTAAGTAAGCAAGTATTCGAGGCTTTTATGATTAATATAAATCCTACATTTTCCCCATACAAGTACTGCTGTCAAATCTTCAAAGCAAAAACCACAGTTGCTAATTCTAGATCATGAGTCAGGTGGTTTTACTCATGAGGTTTCAACTGTCTAGATGCATAAGCTATAACTTTACCATCTTGCATTAATACACATCCCAAACCAACTTTGGAGGCATCACTATACATTGCATACTCTTTCCCTGACACTGGTTGAGTTAACACTGGAGCTTCAGTCAACATTTTATTTAACTGATCAAAGCTTGATTGAAAACTATTAGACCACTCAAACTTAATATTCTTCCTTAATAGCTTAGTGAGTGCTGACGCAATGATTGAAAAACCATTCACAAAATGATGATAATAACCTGCCAACCCAAGAAAACTTTTAACTTCATGCACCTTCTTGGGTGGTTTCCAATTAACAATAGCTTCAATTTTATTCGAATCAACCCTAACACCTTCAGCAGATACAACGTGACCTAGGAAGGAAACTTCCTTAAGACAAAAGTCACATTTACTTAACTTGGCATACAATTGATTTTCTTTCAAAGTTTGCAACACAATTCTTAGATGCTCAGCATGCTTAACTTCATTTCTAGAGTAAACCAATATGTCATCAATGTTGGAATTTAACGGTTACATGCATCACACACATGAGCGGAATTTTAAAATTTTTTAACCATTAGATCTGATCTTGCCATGAATACACAATATAACTATATGAGAATAAGAAAAATCACCTTTGATTTTTGTTGAACAGTTGATTTTACTTCGCACCGGGTTGTCGCAAACCACAGTGTCCAAAATCGAACACCTCTAATGAGTAATCCACACTAGAGAGGGGTAAATTGAACAAACAAATTGGTGTTCAACTAGGGCTGGCCGAAATTCCAAGAAGCTAGCTTAGAGTTAGCGCAAAAAGGAGAGAGAGAATAAAGAAAAAGACTTTCCTTTTGTTTTAATCACTTAACCCTAATTCTCATTAGTTGGCCTTTTATAGTTAGGTTAAAATTCCAACTCTTTAATGAGATTGGGATCTTTAAAATTGCTGGAGAATTATTAATTGGGCCTCTGGAATCAATTATAATCATTTGGGCTTAATTAAATCCAATTTAATCCTTTTCATAAAAGTATATGCACAAAATCCATAAACTAGACCCTTTGTGCATCTAATTGAATTTAAATACCCAAATGGATTCCAAATCCAACCAAATTAAATATGTGAGTTCCATAACACTTATGTAACATATATAAATTAATTTGGTCCAAGAAAAGGCCCTCTAAGCCCTTCTGTATGGAGTTGGCGTGTGGCCTTCTTCTGGAGGGCTTCCTCCAACTTCTTCATTCCTTTGGCCCTTTATAATTTCTCCAATGGACCTATTAATTATTATATCAGTCCTATAACACTTATAGTAGTCTTATAACACTTATAAGATAATAATAATTAATCATAAAATACATTATTTCAATTAGGTCCAATTTTGCAGAACATTTCTCAAAAGTTCGGCGGACAATTTTATTTGATCATAATTAATTAAACTCTTTAATGAATTATTATCTTATTCACTTCTCTACCTTCATAATAATATCAAATATTATTATCCTTGTTATTTTACCATTTTACCCTTTTCTCTATATGTGTGTGACCTATTGGGTTCCTATCCATGTTGGCAGTATAATATGTAATTATGAGTTCTATTCAAAACTCATATGATTTAAACTCCTTTAAATAATCTTATCAATCCCTATTGATACTTTCGATACATCATTATACAAGTCATGATTGGCCTCTAGCTAGGCATCATGACTACCCAAATGTCAGGAAAGTCATGTGGTTTGACTGTACCCTTCCATAGAAACAGTTACCGTGCAATTACTCCTTTCACCACTCTTATCTCAATTAGATTCTGAGAATGGATTTCTATCAACTCATATAAATCTAATTATATATGTTCTATTAATTTAACCATTGTTCCTAAAATGCCCTTCATGGATCTCCATCCATCTCGGCATATTACTCTGGCCAGAGATTCTCTGAACAAGGCAATTATAGAATCATGCGAGATAACTTCCCTTGTTAAATCTGGGATGGTGAATCCTTTGTCAATCACTCAACTATCTTCAAGTAGGTCATGATATACCCAATCTCCTAACTATGTTCACTCCCAGTTGGAAGTAATCAGTTATGGAGTCAAAGTATACCACTTGCTACTTAAGATAACTTTGGTGATCTCAAATCTAAGGATACTTGCACAACCGCTATGAAGAGATTCCTCACTGACATAGATTTAATATCCATTTGAGGATTCTCTATACAGGTCTCCAATGAACTTGTTCTTCTAACAAGCATCCACATGTTAGCTTTGATTATCTTTCATAATCACAGTTATGAGAACCACTGCTTGAACCATTCAAGTAGCATAACATGTGCTAGTCTGTACGAATTAACAATGTCCTATCTTGTTAATTCTATAACTAGGGATATTTAGATATCAAGACATTTGCATGCAATAGACATCTCACATCATGAACACCTTCATGATTGCCTTTGCACTGTGTTTATAATATCTAGGACTTCATTTATTAATTTAAGATTTACAAACTCATGTATTCAAACATAGCATTAATAAATGAATGATGCCTTTTATTAAGAATATAAATTTCATACATATGAAAAACATCCCTATTACATGGGCTCTAGGGCATACTCTCTAACAATCAATAAAACTACAACTAATCAATTCAAATAGGGTCTAAATATCCTATTCATAAGATCCATGAATGCAACAATTGCATTTGTCAACCTAAATGGCATAACTAAGAATTTATAATGCCTATATCGGGTTCTAAATGCAGGTTTAGGAACATATCCATCCTTAACTTTGAGCTGATAATAACCTGATCACAAGTCTATCATTGAAAACACACCAGCAACACTCAACTAATCAAACAAATCCTCAATTTGAGGCTAAGGATATTTGTTCTTCACTGTCACTTTGTTTAACTGTCTATAATTGATACACATCCTCATCGATCCATCCTTTTTTTTAATAAATAGGACTGGTGTACCCAAAGTGACACACTAGGTTTGATGAAGCCTTTATCTAAAAAGTCTTATAATTGAACCTTTAGCTATTTTAATTCAGATAGAGCCATTCTATATGGTGCCCTAGAAAGCAGGGCGATACCATGTAACAGATCAATAGACAACTTAACATTTTTTTTTCGAAGGAAGACAAGGCAATTTCTCAGGAAATACTTATGGAAATTCATTCACAATAGGTATATTCTCAAGCTTCATTGTATCCCTTTTTGAGTCAAGGACTAAATCTAAAAATGCTTCACATCCTTTCCTAAAACAACATCTAGCTTGCATTGCTGATATAACATTAGTTAGTGGCCTAGAACAATTGCCTTCTATTACCACTTCCTTTCCTTCATCATCCTTGAGAGTTACTATTTTCATTTCACAATTCACTACTACATGATGCTTAGATAACCAATCCATTCCTAGAATCACATCAAACTCATGAAAAGATAACACAATCAAATCTGCTAAAAACTCTCTCCCCTGAACTACTATAGGACAGTTTTTACATACTTTGTTAACAATTACACTATGTCCCAATGGACTAGTCACACATACATCAAAATATAACCATTTTATTTTAGACATATCTCTACCTAAATCCCCAAGACAAATATAAGAATGAGTAGAGTTAGGATTAATAAGTGCATGTATGTCACAATTACAAAGAGAAAAAGTACCTGCTATAACTTCTAGAGCATTTTGTTCCTCTCGAGCTTCCATTGCATAAGCCCGACTAGAAACCATCTGAGTCGAAGGTCTGTCAACTGTCTCTGATACATTATGGGATTGGGATCCATGATAATTTAATCCACCTCAACCTCTGCCTCTACTCTACCAGTTGAGGGTGCATTGGAAACTCCCCTACTCCTTTGTTGCCCAAAACCTTGGTCCCATTTCAAAGGATAATTAGCCGTAAAATGGTCAGTACTACTACATCTAAAGCATTCTCCAGCCAATTTCCTATAGTTACCCCAGTGATGCCTAGAAAAATGTGGGCATTCAGGTGCTTGACCCCCACTCTATCTTCCAAAAGCTTCCTTCTTAGTCTTGAACATAGTAGTGGATTCTTTTTTCTTTTCCTTTACTAGGAGAACTAATAATAGACTCTGTAGGATGACCTCATTGAGCCCCTTTAAATCTATTCCCAGTAGAAACTCCTCCTTTAAAACCACTTCTTTTATGCTCCCTTTCTCTTTTAGCTCTCTCATACTTCTCAACTTTCATGGTGGTTATAATAGTTGATTAAAATCCACCATATTCAAGGATGTAAATCCAAACAATTTTTCTTTAATTCAATCATTTAGCCCATCTTTAAAATTTTTACATTTAAAAACTCTTATCAACATCTCCTTAGGAACATACTTGCACAAACGGCTAAACTCTTTCTCATACTTAGCCACCGATAAGGTTCTTTCTCTCAAATTCAAAAATTGCTTCAATTTCTCCAACTTATAAGCCTTAGTAATATATTTCTCTTTGAACTCTTCCTCAAAGAATTCCCATGTAAGTGGATCAGGTAGTTGAGGCTGTCTTAAAACCAGCTTCCACCAATCATATGCCATGCCTTGGAGTAAAAACACGACACAATATACTTTGTAATTAGCAGGACAGTTAATTTCATCAAAGATCCTCTCCAACCTTTCCAACTAGAACTCAGCTTTTCATACTGTTCTAAATTAGTGTCCAAAAACTCTTGTGCCCCATACTTCCTAATTTCAAATATTTGGGCTTTCGGCATAATCATCCTTTACAGGATTTGAGCCATATCCTAAGAAATTTTTAACCAGGCTTCTTTAGGAACAACAACAAGAATTTCATTTTGGAAAGAAAATAAAATCACTAGGTTAGAACGATTTGATCTAACCGGCAAATTACTTTCAGGTAATTCTTCTATAGCATCCCTAGATGAATTCTCTATCTTTAATCTATAAGAAAACAAAAACTTCTGTATTAGGCCAACATAACACTATCTTATGCCACAGATCCTATACTCAAATTGCCAAAAAAAGACTAAACCTAGGCTCTGATACCAAATTGAAACACCCTATTCTAGTGCCTTTATCGTATATCATATCATACCATTCAGTCATATAATAATAGGTTATTAATTAAATTAAACCATCATTAATCATATCACATAATCCAATTAATATATATATATATATATTAACCAGGTGTTTCACACAACTTCCTTAACTTTAATTTCAACATATCTATTGACTCATCATGTAACACATTTATCATATTCATGCTAGATACAATTTTCTTAGTCTACATCTATTGACATGCATAGAATTCAACAATTCATCTAGCATATATATATATATATATATATATATAAGCATTCTAGCTCCTATATGCATACATATACTAGCATTCTTCTAATGAGCTTATTACATCATTTACTTCATATGAAATATATATTAGAAAGGCCTTTAATACATATGAAAAATGATAAGGAACTTATACAAAGTTTATCCAAAAATATTCCTACATCAATTTCTATGAACTGGTGTTGGCCTATTCTAATGCAAAGTTCATTCCTATGCAAAAGCCTTGGCTACAGAACCTACACGGATAAAATAACCCGTGCTAAGCTATAAAGCTTAGTGGGGATACTAATTATGAAAGACAACCACTCATAGTGGTCTTCAGAAACATATAACATATGATAATTGAAAATATTAAAAGTAGCATATTTAAAATAAGTATATAACAGAATATAATATCATTAATAAAAATGTAACCTTATATTTAATTCAGCATACTAGAACTTAAACATATCATAAAGAAATTATAACACAACGTATATAAATATAACATATGCATTAGAATCTAAGTCAAGTATATTATTATATTTGTACCACAATTAACTATAATGCATTTATACTTTATTTTAGCCTGCTTAAGTTCTAAAGGTGGATAACGTGATCGGTTGATACCTGAGAGCATCAAATGGTGGATATCCGAAGATATCAAAACTATAGACCTAAACGAGTCAACTATATGATGGACCTATAGAATGAACCCAAAACAGGTCTACAACAACCCAAATGAGGCTGTGCATGATCCAATAGGATTGATTGCATTTTGGACCTAAAAAGGTCAACGATGGCAGCTGTAGTATCCCTATAGGCACCTATCTATCCACTATTAAACTCTATATGCAGGCAATACTTTAATTGATTCTCTTTTAATATAACATATTCATTCATACATCATGTAATTGAAATGTGTCTATAGTCATACAAATATTGATTCATCACTATGGCATATTTCCTATGCTTCAATTATATAGTCTTTCATGTTCTTTTAACTTACTTTCAATAGCTCTCTCATGTGTGTATAACATGCCTTTATCAAGTAGTGGAACATACCTATTTGGTTGCTCATCATAACAAATGTCTCACATATGAAGCTCTATAACATGTCATAACATTTAATTGCATTTTATCATATAATTCAATGAATTTCCTTGGTCTTACTTTATCTATAAATATATTAATACTATGCTCAAATTAAATCTTAGCATGTCATAATATTGTACATGGTATATAGAGGTATTTAGTATAACAAGTTCGCTTATACAAAAGCTAGGCAAATAAAGAAGAATTCATGTTAAATGGGCAAGTTGCGAGTGCGATAAAGATCATGAGCGCTACCAAGGCTAATATAACAATTCACATTTAGTGCATTGTCACGAGCGTGACTAAGGTCATGAGCATGACAGAGGCGAATATATGGTCAACATATAGTGCACTGTCGCGAGCGCGACAGATACAGATTATACAATTTCAATATCTTTTCATTAACACAACTCTTATAAGGATTTCTTAGATTGCCAGAATGGCTAACTTAAGCCTACATAATTTAAACCCCGATTTCATACATTAAAAAATTTTATTGTGCTTCCAATTAACACTTTTAACTTAGATTCCATAATTTGACATGCAATAACATTTCTAGATTCTACTCAAAGACTTCCATTTACATACATTAGAAAGAACAAGAAGAATCATATAACCTCAAAACACACAAATCTCATACATTAGCCAAAAATTCACTTAACCTCACTCTTGTGCTTTTCTTTTCCCTTTGCTCCTTTCTCTTTCTTCTTCTCCTTAATCAACAATTCATTCATTCAATTTAAACTTCCAACATTTAACTTATTACACTTCAAACCAAAAAAGAAGAAGATGAAGAGGAAGAGATGAATTACTAAATTAATAAGCTTACCATAATGATACACACTAATTTATCTTGATTTAATTCAACATGCATGCATTTCTCTTCAAGGATTTATTAGAGAGAAGTTTAACATTGTCTTTTAAGTAAAGAAGAAAGAAACTCGAAATTCTTCAATGAAAATTCCGCCCCACCTTCTCTTTCTCTCTCTTATAAAATTGGATTTTATATTAGCAAGGGAAAATTCCCTTTTAAGCCCTTTGACTTTTTGCATGTCACAACTTTAACTCACACCTTTTTGCATGTTACAAATTGACCCATACATTTATTCTTTCTCTTAAATCAACCTCTCAAATCTTTCTTTTATTCACATTTAACCCTTAAGATGCAATAATTATAAATTTACCCCAAATTAATACTTTATGCTTTAATTATAGCCTTTAATATTATTAAACTATAATATTAAATTTTATTCTCATGCAATTACTATAATATAACTAATTTATCATTTGTCCCCATACCTTATGTATAATTCACACATTTTTTTTATTTATTCTCAATTAATTATAACCTTATTAACACTTACATTACTAGCTAGGGTCATGTTAGGAGCCTCACATACATGGATAAATAATGACTTTGAGGTTCAACGATAAGGAAATAGTTTTTGAAGTGAACAAAGTGATGAAACACGCATCATGTGATTTTAAGGAGTCCTTATGCTTTGTGGATGCTATTAAGGATTCTAAGAAAGAGGTGTAAGAGATAATCTTATTGGATGATCTATTAGAAAGCTACTTGATGCATTCAATTGAAGATAAAGGTTCAACCAAGGATGAGAGTGAGATTATGAAAGAGCTAGAAAAGGAGTGTAGAGAAGAGGATTAAAAGGAAGAAGGGTTTGAGCTTCCTAAAGGAGACTCAAAAACTGAACTCAAACATCTTTCTCCCAATTTTAAATATGTACTTTTATAAGATTGAAAGAAATAGATGATAATATCTTCTATTTGGATAGGTGTTGAGGAAGAGTTGTTGATAGAGGTACTAAGGAAGCACAAGAGAGCAAATGGATGGGAGACTTCAGATATTAAAAGAATTAGCTCAAGTTATTGCACTCACCGTATGCTGATGGAAGAGGACTACAAGTCAGTTATGCAACCCTAAAGAAGATTAAACCTGACAATGCAATAGGTAGTCAAAAAATAAATATTGAAATTACTAGATACATGTATTATCTTTCATTTCTTAGATAGTAGTTGGGTAACTATGGTACAATATGTTCCTAAGAAGGAAGTGGTGAAAGTGAAAGAAAATGAGCAAAATGAACTCATTCCAACTCATGCGATTATGGGTTAGACAGTATGTATTGATTTTAGAAGGCTAAATAATGCAACTAGGAAAGAACACTTCCTCTAGCCATTCATTGATCAAATGTTAGAGAGATTGGCGGGCAATAATTTTTTCTACTTTTCATATTGGTATTCAGGGTATTTGCAAATTGCCATAGCCCTTGAGGATCAAGAGAAAACAACTTTTACATGCCCGTATGATACTTTCGCTTATAGGAGATTGTCTTTTGGATTGTGCAATGCACTATCTACATTTTAGCAGTGTATGGTATCTATTTTCCATGACTTCATAGAGAAATTTATGGAGGTGTTCTTGGATGACTTTACCATTTATGGAAAGGAATTCAAGAACTATTTATAGCATCTTGATTTAGTGCTACGTAGGTATAAAGAGAACAAATTAGTATTAAATTAGGAGAAATGTCATTTTATGGTAAGGAAAGGTATTGTCTCAAGGTATAAAATATCTGAAAATGCAATAGAGGTTGATAGGGCTAAAGTAAAAGTGATTAAAAAACTCCCACCCTAAACTAGTGTCAAAGGAGTTAGAAGTTTTCTAGGGAAAGCAGGGCTTTATTTTAGGTTTATAAAAGACTTTTCTAAAATTGCTAAGCCTTTGTCAAATTTGCTTACGAAAGATGCTTTATTTGATTTTACTAATGAGTGCTTGCCAGTATTTAACACTTTAAAGGAAAGATTAATTTTGGCTCCAGTAATTGTATCTCCAGATTGGAATCTTCCCTTTGAGTCAATGTGTGATGCAAGTGATTTTATAGTGGCAGCTGTAATAGAGCAAAGAAAGGAGAAAGTCTTTTCTGCCATCTATTATGAAAGCTGCACTTTGACGGAAGCCCAAGTCAATTGCATTACAATAGAAAAAGAGCTTCTTACTATTTTTTTGCATTTGAGAAATTCTAACCCTATCTCCTTTATGCTAAAATTATTGTGTGGCCTAATCATGCAATGTTGAGACACCTTTTTGCTAAGAAAGAGTCCAAATAAGATTGATTAGATGGGTTATTCTATTACAAGAGTTCAATTTGGAAATTAAAGACAATAAAGGGGCGGAGATCTTTGTGGTGGATCATCTGTCATGACTTGAGCATGAGCATATTGAGAAGGGAGAAATCTTAGATCTTTTTCTTGATGAGCGTATTTGTGTGGTTTATTTTGTAAGGTTGTCATCCCATGGTTTGTTGACTTAGCTAACTACTTGCAAGTGGTTTTGTACCAAATGATTATACATGGCAACAAAGGAAGAAGCTAAAAGCCGATGCTAGGCATTATCAATGGGATGATCCTTATCTTTTCAAGTTATGTGTTGATCAAATATTGAGAAGATGCATTCTTAAAGAGGAACAAAAGGAGATTATTAAGGCATGTCATAGTGGAGAATTCGGTGGGCATCATGGACCTAATTGTACGGTATTAAAAGTTCTAGTGTCTTGTGATGTTAAATGATGTTAAAATTATTTTTCAATCTTGTGATAGATGTCAAAGGGGAGGCAATATTTTTAGAAGGAATGAAATGACACTAACTAACACACTTGAGGTTAAATTATTTGATGTATGGGGTATAGGTTTTATGAGACCTTTTCTAGTGCCTTATAGGTTTGAGTATATACTAGTGATTGTAGATTACGTTAGTAAATGGGTAAAAGTTATTGCCACTAAGACTTGCAATACCAAAGTAGTGTTGGAATTTTTTTAAAAAGTATATATTCACTCGTTATAGAGCACCTAGGGCTATTATTTATGATGGTGGAAAGCACTTTGTCAACCATCAATTCAAGTCTTTGCTTAAAAGGTTTGGTGTAAGACATAAGGTTACTATCCCATACCATTCATAAATAAATGGCCAAGTTGAAGTGTCAAACTGAGAACTCAAAATCAACTTTAGAGAAAACTACAAATGCCTCTATGAAGCATTGGTCCCTTAAGCTTGATGATGCATTGTGGCTGTACAAGACTACTTTCAAAACACCTATAAGGATATCCTCTTTTAGGCTAGTTTTCAAAAAGTCTTTTCATCTATCGATGGAATTAGAACACAAGGCTTATTAGGCTGCTAAGTTTTTAAACCTTGATCTTCATAGTGTAAGAAAATGTAGGGCATTACAGTTGAATGAGTTAGAGGAATTAAGATTTTGGGCTTATGATCATGCTGAATGATACAAAGAAAAGACAAAGAGATGGCATGACAACAAACTTTTGCCCAAGGAATTCGTATCAGGTATGAAGGTGTTGTTATATGATAATCAACTAAGACTATTTCTTTGAAAGCTTAAATCAAGATGGAAGTGGCCATTTGAAGTGGTCAATGTTCTCAATACGGAGTTGTCATTGTCAGATGTCTAAATGATAACAAAGAGTTCAATGTCAATGGTCACCGCCTAAAACCATACTTTAAATACAAGTTTAAAGTTTTGTCGGTGGCCATGACACTAGTGGATGCTCAATGAGTGCGTTTAAAGTTGAGCTGGCAAGTACTAAACTCAAAACTAATTTTCTTATACTTATCTCTTTAGTTAGTTTGTTTAATTTTGTATGTTATTTTAGTTTCTAAGTTATAGTTTTGTTAGTATGTTTTTACTAAATGTGTTGTGAAGAAATTATGCATTGATTCTTTCCATTTTAATAGTGTAATTAGTTGTGTTAGTGTGCATGAAAGAGGGTGCTAGAATTTGAAAATTTGCAAAAAATTTAGTTACACACAGTAGAGATTGATTTATCGCCTCTATGTGTAAGATGTGTTTTATATATAGAAGGGATTACACGGTGATAACATCTATTTAGTGTTTAGTTGTAGTGTATTTTTGTTCATGTTTGTGATGGAATATGACATGGTATGCACATAAAGATCATGCAGCAGAAAACAATAAAATTTGATTATACATGCCATACAATTCCATGACAAGAATCGAAACATGCAATTTTAGTGTTTTAAAACTTACAACTTTAGATGCCTTTAAAACTTGATTTTGATGATAACCAGCAACCAAGGAGGATATCTTAGCCTTATACCTTCACCACTAATGCTAAGGAACAGCCTTTATGCCACTCCTCTCTATTCTCACACACACACTTGCGAAGATAGCTTAAAATTCGAGATTGCTAGCTCTCAAAATAAGTATTGTGTAATGGCTATGGTTTGAAGCTACAAGACTTGATCTTGTACTTCTTTTAGGTGCTATTAATACCCAAGAACACAAGAGAATGAGTAACAATCCTTTCTCCTTGTGAAAATTGGCCAAGAGAATTTTGTGAGAGAGAGAGAGAAGTTCACGCCAAAACCATAGAAGAACTAGGGTTTCACGCCAAACACTTATCACCCTAGGATTTTATTTCTTTACTAATATATATCATTATATTTTTGCAAGTGTTTGATTTGAAATTTACTATCTCAAGATAATTAATTCAATCTCAATGACTTCTTAAAAATAAGTAATATATATTGATTTAAACTCCTTTGAATTTAAAATTCAAATTTGAAATAAAACACAAGACATTTAATTAAATAAAACCACTTAATATAAGTAATATGCATGTGCCGAAATTCCTTGGTTTTTATCTTGGAATTTCAGCCACTTCACCTTATATTTAAATGATTTAATTTAATTTAAATTCTTTTAGGCTTTAATACTCAATTAACTTAATTAATACAAAATAATTAATTAATTGAAATTAAACCATGTGGGCTGAATTTCTCTCTCTCATAGGCCAAGGTCCAATAGCATTTATAATGCCCATTACATACATTAATTTGACTTTAATTAAAAGCCCAAATTAATGCCCAATACTTTATTTAAATATTTTAAGCCCAATGCTTTGTGTACGATCAATTTAATGTTGGCAATGAATTAATAAATTAATTCAAAGGCTATATATATTCTCTAGCAAGATATTATAGCATTCCAAATTAAATGAAAATGCATATGGCATTTAGTGACCTAATGCAATTTTGCATAGTCCCTTACCCATAAATATCAGAATTAATATAAGGCATGGAACTAGTCATCCTTATATATATTAATTCCTTTATTGATATTTCAGTGACACTGAACTCTCAGATAAATACTGATTACTCATTATTTCATCTCGGTATTGCCATACACTTCTCAGTTCACTGATCAAGTGGCCGATGATATTTTGTCTCTTATAGAGAGGGGTAATCCCTTCACTTCCCTCATGCTCTCTAACATGAATCAATGCATACCCGTACTTGTCACTCTGTTACGAGCACGTTAGGTGTATGACAAAGCGCACAATAATTCATAAAGGGTTTCATAGAGATTTTAGGTATAAGAAATCCGATACAAAACTTGCATATGAGAAACACTTATGACTTGTACCATGTAGTGTTCTCATGAGTGGATCAAATCCAGATACCATGTTCTAAACATGTATCTATGATCTCTGATTGACACTCTTGTCCTTATGATCCGTAAGACAGAACTCAACTTATCAGAGAGAGCATGCTAGTCTTAATTCATTTGTTATTCCTATAACAATGACTGCCTAGGGATATTTAGACTGAAGTCTCATTTGTTTTAAGGTCTTACAACCATGTGCCTCACACATGATAACTTAAACTGAAATAACATTCCTGGATAGTTCTATCAATTGATATGCACAGGAATACAATAGATAAAACAAATGCCTCATTTATTAACTAAAGTGTTTTATTACAATGTATTGGGGCTAGGGCTTACACTAACAATCTGTCACTAGCACTAGTCCCAATTGGGCATAGCCCTAAGACCGAATGCTCTCAAATGAGCTTCGTACAGATTAGGACGCAACTATTTCGTCAAAAGATCTACTACATTATCTTTACTTGCTATCTTGCTAACCTTGACGTCCCCATGATCAATGATTTCTCTGATTAGGTGGTACCTTTTGAGTATGTGTTTGGATTTCTGGTGTGACCAGGGCTCCTTGGGCTGTGCGATGGCCCCATTTGTTGTCACAGAAAATTTCTAATGGATCTAGGATGCTTGGGACCACTCCTAATCCAGAAATGAAATTTTTAATCCAAACAGCCTCTTTTGCAGCCTCACTCGCTGCAATATACTCAGATTATATTGTTGAGTCGGCAACGGTCCTTTGCTTCGAGCTTCTCCAGCTGACAGCACCACCGTTCAAAACCAAAACAAACCCAAATTGTGATTTAGAATCCTGAGTGCTGGTCTGAAAAGCAGCATCGGCATAACCTTGTATGACGAGGTCTTCTTGACCACCATACATTAAGAAGTGATACTTA
Source organism: Excoecaria agallocha (assembly GCA_037975025.1). Lineage (NCBI taxonomy): Eukaryota > Viridiplantae > Streptophyta > Magnoliopsida > Malpighiales > Euphorbiaceae > Excoecaria > Excoecaria agallocha. The sequence continues at coordinate 27,089,412 of CM075815.1, forward strand.
GTCCTTCGTAGGTACTTTAGAATCCCTTTTAGAGCAGACTAGTACTTCTCACCAGGGTCTTGCTGAAACCTATTAGTTATACTCAGTGCATGAGCAACATCCAACCTAGTACATAACATAGCGTACATGATAGATCCAATAGCAGATGCATATGGGATTCTACTCATATTGTCCCTTTCCTTTTTTGTTTTAGGGCACTGTTCTTTAGTCAAAGGAACTCTCAAAGCCAAAGGTATGTACCCTTTCTTTGAGTCTCCTATACTAAAATGCTTTATTACTTTGTCTATGTACTTTTCTTGACTAAGTCCCAAAAGCCGATTCGATCTATCTCTATAGATTCAAATACCAAGTATTGTCTCGGCTTCACCTAAGTCTTTCATTGAGAAACATTTTCCTAACCATTTCTTAACCTTTTGCAATGTTGGAATGTCATTCCCAATGAGAAGGATGTCATCCACATATCCGACTAGAAGTACTACTATGCTCCCACTAACCTTCTTGCACACACAAGGCTTATATTCGTTCTTGATGAAGTCAAATTCTTTGACTGCCTCATCAAAATGAAGATTCCAACTTCAGGATGCTTGCTTTAATCCATAAATGAATTTTTGAAGCTTGCAAACCTTCTTAGGATGCTTGGGATTGACAAAACCCTCAGGCTGTGTCATATACACATCCTCAAGTAAATTTTCATTGAGGAAAGCAGTTTTGACTTCCATTTGCCATATCTCATAGTCATGATATGTAGCTATGGCAAGCAAGATCCTAATAGACTTGATCATGACTACAGGCGAAAAGGTCTTGTCATAGTCTACACCATGAGTTTGTCGAAAACCTTTTGCTACTACTCTACCTTTGTAGGTCTTATCAGCTTTGAGTTTGAATAGCCACTTGCATTCAATTACCTTCGCACCTTCCGGTGGATCAACCAAGGTCCAAACCTGGTTATCATACATTGATTGCATCTCAGATTTCATGGCTTCAAGCCAATTTTTTGAGTCTGGGCTTTCAATAGCTTCTCGGTAGGTAGTAGGATCCTCACGATCTACTAACTCAATAGTGTCACTGTCAGTGATTAGAAATCCATATCTTTCAATCTCCTGTCGTACCCTATCGGACCTTCTAGGTACTTGTGTAATGGGTTCTTGTTCCATAACTGGTTGTGAACTTGATCCCACTTCCAACTCATCCTCCATAGGAGCTTGTGGCACTTGAAATTCTCCAAGTTCTACTTTACTCCTATTGTCTTTCTTGAGAAGGAACTCCTTTTCTAAGAAAAAAGCCTTGCAAGCAACAAATACTTTGTTCTTGACTTATGAGTAAAAGTAGTATCCCTTTGTTTCTTTAGGATAACCCACAAACAAGCAGACAATGGATTTGGACTCTAGTTTGTCAGATGTTAATTTCTTAACATGTGCTTCACAGCCCCAAATCCTGAGAAATGACATATTGGGTTCTTTCCCAGTCCATACCTCGTATGGTGTCTTCTCAACTGCGTTAGTTGGAGTACGGTTTAGTAGAAATGTAGCAGTTTCTAATGCATAACCCCAAAAAGAGACAGGAAGATTAGCTTGACTCATCATAGATCGAACCATTTCCAACAGAGTTCAATTTCTTCTTTTGGACACACCATTCCATTGTGACATTCCAGGAGGAGTGAGCTGTGAAATAATACCACACTCCTTTAGATGACTGTCAAACTTTTGGCTTAAGTATTCGCCACCTCGATCTGATCGAATGGATTTTATACTTTTGCCAAGTTGTTTTTCTTCTTCGTTCTTAAACTCTTTGAATTTCTCAAAAGTTTCAGATTTGTACTTCAGTAGATAGACATAGCAATATCTACTGATGTCATCTGTGAACATCACGAAGTAGCTAAAACCACCTCTAGCTTGTGTACTTAATGGTCCACATACATCGGTATGTATTAGTTCCAATAAGCCATTAGTCCTTTCACCTTTCTTGTTAAAAGGACTCTTTGTCAATTTTCCATGCAAACATGGCTCACATATATCATAAGACTCTAAGTCGAATGACCCAAGCACTCTAGTTTTGTGGAGTCTTGAAATGCATTTTTCGTTTGCATGTCCTAACCGACAATGCCAAAAGTAAGTAGGGTTCAATTCGTTTGATTTAACCCTCTTTGTATGAATGTTGTATATAGACTCTTTGTTTTGTGAATCAAGGATATAAAGGCCATTTTGCAACATGGCATTGCCATAAGAAATGCCTTGGCGACGAATATGAGCATTGCCATTTTTAATAACAAAATCAAATTCATCCAAATCCAAACATGAAATTGAAATAATGTTTCTGCTTATAGCAGGCACATAATAACAATTTTTCAAAACTAAACAATGTCTGGAAGGTAAAGTGAGTTGATAGTCGCCTATCTCTATGGGAGCAACTCGTGCTCCATTCCACACATGGAGGTCCACTTCTTTCTTCCCAAGTTATAGCCTATTTCT